>JAODKM010000038.1:12523556-12548587 GCA_026780845.1 Petrocephalus sullivani
CCGTCCTGCGACGGCCCCTGAGTCCCCCCCCCGCCTCTTGCCGGCCCCCCAATGCAGGCCTTGAGGGCGGGGCCCGGACGGTCCCAAAAAGAGCCCCCCCCCCCCCCCCCCCAGCCTCCGTTTGAACTTCCCCGATGCGTGTCACGATTCTAGCATTTATCCTGCTTCTGTGCTGAGGATACGGATTGGGATCCAGGCCTCCTCTAGGGGCGGATCAATACCCGCTGACCTTTTAGGATCTGGTTGGAGTATTTCTGTGTCTTGTTGGGGACATGCAGAATTCGCTTTGGCAAATGTCACCATGCTTGTCAGGGGTGCCAGATACATTATTTATAGTGTTTGGCCAAGATTATTTTAGAGTTGGTGTTAACAGCAAGGCCATACCTTCTAGTAATAAGTAATGCTATTCTCAGGATCTCTGGGATATGAAGCTAGCTCCATATATATATCAATAAATATCTATATATATATCTATATATATATATATATATAGGGAACAGAGAAAACCTTGACTACAACAAATGCAGAGCATGAAAAGTTACAAGATAATTCTGGGAAAATAAAAGACGGTACAAAAACATAATTATTTGCAATAAACATGTTATTTTTTTCATTTCAAATAAGAATTCAAATTAATAATAGTTCTCTATGTTTATATAATATACTTATTCAACATTCAAGTAGCATCTTAATATTGCAGGTAAGAGGATGTTAGTGTGAACTAGCTGACTAATGTGAGGCTGCCTTGCCCTTCCATACATATTACATATCCTTAGAGTAATGAGGATAATTGAAATACAGTGTCTGTGTGTTGAAAGAGTCATATCATCCAAAACTTTGAATCTAGATTGACGGCATATGCTTTCAAAATGCACAAACTAAAAAAACAAATAAACAAGTAAATAAATCACCACGGTGGCGTCTGTGTGAGCAGTTTATAGTAGTTTTCATTTCCGGCTAATCTGCCATTTCAATCTCTATTGAAACAGTTCCTCCTCTGGAATGCTGGGCTTTGTGGTCAGCGGCGATTCCCTGCTGTGTATGACAATCTCTGAGATCTTGGAGATTTTATCTCCACTTGAGGAAGCAGGAATGTGTCTCACGCAGGTGGCAACCGAGGCATGATTAACAGAGCCCTAAAATGCAACTAAGATGTTGTTGTCCAGGCTGGGTTTGTCAATGTGCACCTGCTGTATTATGCCGGATGACAGCAGTTAGCACTCAAAAAGCCTCTTCACATACTTGTTAAAATGAAAAAAATATACATAGTATAGTACTCAAGTTAACGCTGTTGGCAAGTATTGCACACCTTTTGCAGTTTATCATTTCCAGCCTTGTGTCTATTGGTAAATGCAGTAGAAAACCTTGCAGGGAAGGATGCATCCCAATTCCTTTGCAGACTTCAGTCTTTTCCACACGCCCTCTGCCACCCTCTTGTTCCGGTTGCTGCCGGCTAGGGTATCCAGAACCTCAAATACCCCCCGAAAGTGATAAATGTCGGTGCACCTGCTATGCTCAGCAGGTGTGTTAACTGCGATTGCATTCACCCATGCGGGACTGCTGCACTGCTTTTCCACTGATTAATTGGAATCCCCAGCAGAGAGAAAAAAAAAGTAAACAGATATAAAAACACCATCTTGACTGTTTATCATTAAATTCCATTATGCTTGGTTGCTATGGCACTGGGGAACAATCGCGCCGTTGTGTTTACCTGCCAACTCAGCCGCTATCCACTCTGCAGAGTTCTTTGAGGTAGGTGCATTTGGACCAGTCCACTCAGGACATATACAATCCTGCTCTTTATAGCAGACATCAGTAAACAGGCATTCATAGTGGACATCAGTAAACATTCACTGCAAACATAAGTAAACAGTTTTTCATTCCCTGCAACTCACAATGCCCAGTCTTGTTTCTATGGCACATTTTTATTTGACATCCCATCCAGGGGGTGTCCTGTGCTGCCTGGGACAGGCTCCAGAGCCCCCGCAACCCTGACCAGAAATAACAGTTAGACGACGGAAGGCTTTCGACTCGATGCTCCAGTTGATATGACACAACAAAATTCATCAGGTGTTAGTTTGGCTGGCAGAAAAACTATGAGTTTTAATGCCTCAACTATGCAAAAGTGTGTAAAAATACAGCACTGTTCAGAGTGACATATATGGTTTATAAAATATTTAAATATGGTCATTAAGTCGTTAAGGATTTAGTCATTAAGGCTAAGGACCTCTAATGACAAAATAACCTCTTTATTACAGCGTCTCAGACTCAGACTTGGACGTGGTCCCATAGACCTTCGATGGCAGCGTGCTCCCCAGTCAGTGACATCAGCCGCGGCCTCGGGAATCTTCCTCCAGTGCTGTCAACGTGCATGCCTTGTACATCTACGCCAGGAGAATGAGCTGATACACAAGTAATAAAATCGCCATTTGAAGTAGGCGACGCAGCAAATAATTAAATTCCGCCTCCGCGGGCGGCTAACCACCACAATTACGGAACCATCACTTCGTAACATTCAAGCTCGGCTCCTCCTTTACGCAGGAACTGGAGACAATCAAACCGGCAGGTTCAAAGCGAGCAGCGGAATTAGCTGTGTGTGTGACAGTGTCGCCCAATATACATCCGAAGCCATGACGGAACCTTTGAAAATGGAGTCGATTTGAGCTATGTAATGTTGCAGCTGAAACCAATTAAATTACTCAAAACTAGCTAAAACCAGTGACACCCACATCCAACTCTATCCCATTCTGCATCCCCAGAGTATTGATTTCAACTGGCTCCCATTTCACATAACCAACCTAGACCATTTACTGTATTGTGTTTCCCAGGGTCTGTTTGCAGTCTTGCACATGTTGTGTGATTCTGAGTGGTCTCTCTGGGCTTCTTTGACTGTGTCTCGTTACATTGCCCCCCCCCCCCCCACCCGCTTTTTCTGGTAGCTGTTTGTATTTTTACATTGGGTACCCCAGTAAAATGTCCAGTAAACTTTCTACTCTTTGCACTCACTCCCTCAGCCACAAAGTTCATCACCTTTGTGACTAAGCTATGGAAGATGTGTGTAATGATTCTAACAAAAACATAAACCTGTCTTAGCGGGAGATATCAAAGAGGGCTAATTACCAGCAGATATCAAGGGAGCCTTTATTTATATTGTGCTGATATGGGGGGATGGGTGAGAGGGGGCTGACCACATCGGTCAGTGTGAAAACGTTTCAGAAATAAAACAGGAATTAAAAGTATTAAATATCCTGCATGTGTTTTAAACATAAAACTACAATTATATCAGACCATGAAGGATATGTAAACACCAGCGTGAATAGAATAAATCGATCCACAGATCTTCCATGACCAGCAAGTACTGGGTCAGTGTTGGCTGCAGCCCAACGTCAGGAGAGCAGCGCAGGTGCCGGACCTAGGTAAGAAGAGCCCATAGCAGGGCACACACACACACACACACACACACACACAGACACCATGTATTTTCTATCTTTATGGAGACACTCCATTCATTCCTATGGGCATAACCCTGATCCCAACTATGACACCCTTAACCCCTACCCAGCCCTAACCTTAACCATAAGTAACCGAACAAAATATGAAACTTTTGGCAGTTTTAGTTTCTTGATTGCAGACACAGATTTTTATAAATTTGAGGAAGGTAGAAAATAACAGGTTTTTATCACACTGTGGGGACGTTGGGTCCCCACAACGTAACATAAATATGTCCACACACACTCCTGGGGTCCTGGGGTGCGTCCTGGGGTTTGTGTGACGGCGGGGGGGATTTCACAAGTGGGAGGCCAAGGGATTCTGGGACATAGAGTCAATCAGTACCTTGTAAATACATTCATGATGCATATGTCTAGTTAGAGGGACCTGTCAAAATGATGTGATATAGCCACATAATACATACATGGAACAAGTCTGCAGTGACAATATAATTTTGACTGTAGCTCTGATTGAAAAGTATGTATTTATAATGAAGCCCTTAACTAATAATTAATTAATGGGCAGCCGCCTTTTCGCTCTGTCCCTAGTAAATTGCTACCTGACAGCATAAGACAGCAAAATATTACTTAGCTATTAGTCTCAGCCCTGGATGATGTAATAATTCCCTCCTTAGTACCTGATAATCATAACTTTCTCTCTGTTTCCCCTGCTAAGGGTTGTAGTTTGCAAAATAGTTCAGACCGGATTAGTTTATCCACCTCGTTATGGAGGGATCTCTAGATCATTGTGTCTCAGCCCGGTAGGACACCGCCACTTATACGTGACGTTTTGTTTACAAACAAACCAACGAAATCAAATTGTGATTGATGTATTAATGCTAATTCACCATTCAACTTAATTATTAGCATATGTAACATACTATACATATAGATGAAAGTAACTCGATATAACAAAAAAGATTTAGATTTTTTTTTATAGCAAACTTTCAAAGTTTTGAGTACAATCAAGTCTTCCTCATCAGCCACGCCACACGCGGTTTACTCGACATCAGAACTGACCCGTCTATGTTTGCTGCATGACATGAATGCAATAGTTTTAGCAGTCCGGTGGTATGCAAGTTAGCTAACTGGTTAGAAAACATCAATTAAGTGCTGTATTTAGTTCAATATCTAGGCTCTAAGTTGCGATCCACCGAGACAGATAATAGGCAAAGAAGTGAGGGCTATACGGGCAACACTCCGATGTTATACTGGCTGAAACCGCTTAGTTTCATCCTGGCCAGTTTTGGTCACAGTACTATTGCAGTCTCTGAACACACAGGCATCGTGTGACAGGTGCTTGCCAGTTTCCTCTGTTCTTATACCAGTAGCGTTAAGCAGTGCTGTATCATGATTCTTGCAATAACTCCAAAACGCTTATTGCGGATACAATTGCAGCCTGTCAAACTATCATCATATTGCCCACATTTTGTCGCTGTTTATTGCTTGAATCCTTCTTGTTCAAGCCTACCACCCAAATAGCACTGCACCTGACCCCCGCCTTTCATTTTTGTGAGCAGTGAACCCACAAGAGGGCTCCCACATAGCCATTTTTAGCTGAATTGGCCCGGTTAGCTGGGTGGCCAGGCCACCAGCCACTTACCAGCAGTCACCCACCCCCACGCCTGGCTCCAAAGCGGAATAACTAGTCCAAATTGGAAGGAATCATGTTAAGTTACTCAGGTACATTCCGCCACCTTTTATTTCCCCTGTTCCTCTTCTGATGTTTTAAAAATCCTCGTCTTTGGTGCCTTAATCACTACTCATATCCTGTTTCTCCCCTGATCTTTCACTTTCCATGCTCTTATTTCTCTAATTTGTCAATCAATTAACAACATTTAGCTGTAATCTGAAACAGACATAAACTGTCCTTAACCCTAAATCTAGCTAAGAAAAACATTTGGAGTATAACAGTTCTGAAAACCTAAAGAAACACGTGGGTAATCATGCAATTCATTGTGTTAATTATGTTGTTATTAATAATTTCCTGATGGCTTAAGCAAAGATGGAGGGGAGTGGAGGCAGATTATTGATTCTGGGGATTTTTTTTGAGCAAGTATGTGATAGAATGAGGCTTAAAGGCTTCATGGCATCACTTTGTTCTACATTTCTTATAATTTCTATGTCATATCTTATTCACATGTACTACACAGCATTTCAAACAATATTCCACAACCCATGCACTGGATAGTATGCTTTGCTTACAATATCTATCTCATAGTCCATTAATATTGGTGCTCTCCATTTCTTACAATATCCCATGACCCATACACTGCGTACTTATGCTTAAGGGAGAGTTGTATTCTGTATAAATGTTGGTAACACTTTCCTTGAAGCCCATATACATAAAGTCTAATAACTGTTCTTTAAATTCATTGTAACACATTTATAAAGTATTATAAACATGAGTAAAACTATTTATTAAAAGGCATAACACGTTATAGCCATGTGTATTATGCATTATAAATGCTCTATGAAGGTTTCATCTGTAATGCACTCCAAATACCTTCATAATGCATTATAATGGTTGTTATAAGACTTAATGATGCTTTGTGCTGCATTTTGAAGGTGTTTATAGTGCATTATAGTTGAGATCTTCATAGAACATTCATTATGCATAATACACATGATTGTAATGTGTTATACCTTTTTATAACAGTTATAGCCAGGTTTATAATACGTCATGCATGCATTATAATGCATTATGAAGGTATGAGTAATCACTGCTATAATTACTGCTTTAAGTAAAGTGTTACTGAAATGGTTAATGCAGTGCTGTCACCAAAAGTAAAACTCTAATTTCTCATTTTCATTTGCTCAAACAATTCTTTCCAGAGTCAAAATATTTGCTCCACAAATGATATTCAACAGTATGCAGGTTATCCTGTTACCCATATTACACGGGGAAAGAGCAGCGGAGCTCAGTCTGACAGAATCGTCTGTCTTCGCGGCCAGGGCCGGGTGACGGCGGAAGCATTCTGCTCTGGCCTTAACTCGCATCACCTGCATTATTTGCAGGTCCCAGACATGTGTGTGGAAGCATGATTAAATGGTGAGTTTGCTGCACCCCTGAGAGAGCATAGAAAGCAAGACGCTGGAAATATGGCCGTAAGGAGCTGGCTGCCGGTCACTGTGTGGCCAATGGGAGGCGACCGACTGCCCTGAGACGCAATTACAGCTTAGGCCACAAGTGTGCCCAGCAGCTCCTGGTTAAGATTCAGGGTCGTGCAGCACCGGGGGCTAGAAGATCAGCATGGCCCTGCTGTCAGTGGGCTGTGGAGGTTTGCTGGGCACTGTTCTGCTCTGAGAATGTCCACTCCAAGCATGGTCCAGTGATGCTGCGGTCCAGCAATCGGGCTGCTCCTGGCAGGGCTCATTTCTTGACGATAATTAAACCAACAACTAAGACGTTAAATCTGTCAAAATTAGTTCTGGCCTCCAGGACATTCTGAGATTTTAATGAACATTAACTCACTGTAGCCCCCAGGCTTGGGTGCTCTTATATTTCAGTTTTTAAAATTGTTTTTAATGAATTGATTTTCAAATTGATATCGCCTTAGTTATTTATGTGCGATTGAATCGGATTGTGTAGCGATTGCAGTTGACCCTATTGCTCCAGAACCTCAAGGTGACACTCTGAATATAACCCTCATTACCGGCCAATTATTTTATTACGTCCCTCTCTGCCTCGGTTCTCCTGGGTGTGGGAGCCGCAGCAGTCTGAGGGATATGGTGTTAGGCAATGTTATCAACGAAGAAGTTTGCCGGACACACCTTTCCAGGTGATTCTGAGAATCCTTTGTTGACACGTCGCCAAATAGATTCAAAATTCAGTAAGACAAAGATAATAAATGTATTTCATACATTTTTATGTCTGGTTAACAAGGAAAGTAGGAGCTGTGGAAGTATTACGTTGCATGTCAATGTTTTTGAGGAGTGCCCTGCCACATGGGTGAGTTGTGTTAATTGATATGCCAGTAACTCATCTAGAAACTCATATAGATCGATGGTGTTTTGCTGAAGTCTGTGCAAGCATCTCTGCTAATACTGCACGGTAAAGTGATATAAACCGTTTGAAAATCGAACATTTTATGTTAGCGCCACATCTTAATGACAGGTCTCTTTGTCGCTCGCATGAATAATGCAATATTCTCTTTCACTTCTTTGTGAAGATAATGGATCTGTCAAATAGAGACCCATCTTTCTGAGCATGGCTGGCAATCATGAATGGGCAGATCTGAAAAACACAACTTCTAGAGGATTCTTTCTGATGACGGGGCCCTGAAGTAGTACTTTTCCACGGTTGAATTATGGAGCAGCATTCCTACAAATCAGCTGGCTCTTGGAGCTGAAATGGAAGTCGGAGGAGCTATTCCGGGGTGTTTGATGGGGATCAGTGTGTCTGTGCTTGTTCTGTCCTTTGATGGAGCTTCTGTGGCTTTCAGGGACGGATTATCTGCAAGAACACGGACTTGTTTTTTTTTTACTCTGCCCCAACACGGATCCACCGCCTCTTGCCAAGGCGGATCCACCGCCTCTCGCCAAGGCTGCCTCCGTACACTTTGATTCATATACTCTGCCCTGCCGTTCATCTCAAAGAACTAATTTCCTCCAAAATGGCAGCCTGGCATGTTTAATTTAGACTTTTTGGATGTGATAAGGTCACTACAGGAGGGCCTGAGGATGACTGAGTGTGCATAAAGTCGGGAACGGGGATCCTGAACTGATGCACATTACACGGCAGTGGGAGAAAGCGATGGGGGCTAGAGATGGGGATGGAGGCAGGTGTAACAAAACACAGCCGCTCTGAACTGAAGGCACACAAAAGCAAAACAGATCCTGGGCTACTGGCAAAGAGTGAAAAGTGTAGCGTTATATAACCAAGCACATGCAAACGTGAATGAATAAAGTTGACGGCCTAGCCCGTAATAGTCATGCTCCCTGACTCAACATACTGTCACTACGTTTCCTGCTTTACTAAGCTTAATCTCCCCTTTCACGAAGACTTCGTAGAACACATAGCACCAGAGAGCATTGTCATTGGAGCGAAGGTTGAGGACCTTTCTCAACGGCCGCACGGCGACTAAATTTGCCAGCCATAGGATTCTGCTGACGCCATTGTGTTTTTTTTTTAGCTAGATTCTTCTGCTGCAATTAGATTGATATACTTCCACAGTTTGTCTGTCTGGATGACAGGCCAAAGCAACGTTGTGTACGTACATCATCTCCATCAACGAGGATGACAGAATGCGCCGCTGTCGTATCCGCCACCAGCAGTTTAGTGCGTGTGGAGACCTCGAGACCCTCTGAGGGAATCCCCATGCTATTCATATCTGATAAATGTTTGCCAAAGCCCCGGGGACTGGCATGAGTTCCAATCAGATGGCTGTCACTTCAATATCACGCTGAGTCACGTCACGCTCAGTCCGACGAGTCGGTCTGGGAGTCGCGTTTCTTTCAAAAATCCTGCCAAGCGAGAAGCTGGAGACGACTTCCAGCCTGAGAGTGGATTCTCCAGGCGTCCTCAGTGCCGTCTGCTTCCTTTACACTCAGTCACGGGTTCCTGCCGTTGACAAGTGCGCAGTGCCGAAATCACGCGTCTCGAAACTAGCCTAGAGCTTCTGAGCATTTCCTCCTGGAAAATTCCTTCCTTTTTTGGATCTGAGGTGCAGATTTAATTGGCAGCAGAGGGCCGGCTGGCACCAGATGAGGAGACAGATGAGGAGGTAAGCTACCTGCACCAGGAGACTCCTCAGTGATCCAGGACATATTATCTATCATTTTCCGACTTCACCCAGATGCATGCCTCTTGGGCAAAATTAGCCAATATTGCTACGCAAATAGCATTAGCATATTTAGCAGATGTTTTATCCATTATGGCATAGAGTTGAGATAGCAGAGTCAAATGGTCTGGAGAAATCTGAATTACAGGTCTAGTTCATAGGCCTAACGGTGAAATCAGTGCCAGCCAAGGAATTTGAATCAGAAACCATCCTATCACATGCACTGTCTTACCATCAGTCCCAAACCGATCAGTCCCAACCCGATCAGTCCCAACCCGATCAGTCCAAACCCACAGAGCCACACGTTGCTCTAACCGGTTTCCTTGGGGCACAGAATCTTGAGCTGGCTGTAAACCAGCCTGCTACACCTTCCACAAATGACCTGAAATGTTTCTGTTTGGTATGATGTTGTCACTGCAGCGTTGACCAGGACCAGCAGAAGATAGATGGATGGATAGATGGAGGTTGTAGGAGTTGCCAGATAACAGGGTAACAGTATTGCCCCCAGGGTTGTGAGTGTGTGTGGAGATGTATCTCTTCTGGGAACTCCCTGCACTTTGGGATCAATGAAACCCTATTCAAGGTGGGTGGATAGTATTATTGTGCGATAAATCAATGTTTAATTTAAGGTATGATTTAGGGCAGCATGACAATGAGGTCGTGACGAAAGAGCACCGTGCCTGGCCAGTGCAGAGCTCCACGAGGCTGCGGCTTTGTAGCGAGCCAACCTTCAGCTCCTCAGAAGAACATCACCTGGGCTGCTTCTGAATCAATATCAGCCTTATGGAGAAGTGGAGCGTCAAACCAAGCTGTGTGCTATGGACCATCCTGGATCAAAGCCACATTAGAGCGCCAAACTGCTATAATAACAATAAAGAAGGCCCTGTCATTCAGACTGCAGACGAAGGACCGTCAGGACCGTAATGATGCTAAGCATGGCCAAGAAAGGGACTAAAATTTAATTTGAATAATTTTGGTCTGTGATATTGTTTTTCTCCTCCAGCCTCACATTGAGCGTTAGTTTCACGTGACGTTACCGTTTAGCCCCGACAAGGCTCTTCTGGATGCAATGGCCAGTCCAATCACTCACCCAAAAATACGGGCCAGCACACCTGTGACCTCCTAGCATCAACAATACGGAGAGGAATGCCTCAACTCTCCTCTTTACAAATCGGACAATTTGTGCAGAAGTCCACAGATTTCCAGCTGCGTCAAATGCGCCCTGGAATGACAAACGGAATTTGGCACCATTATCGAAACAGCAGCATACACCAGCAATGGGCCTGTCAATGGGCCTGCTAAAAATGTCCTGATTGGCCAGACACAATCCTCATCACGTTAAATAGTGCCGATTTACTTTGGAAACGGAAAACTAGGTTATTTTTAACTCTCTTATTGAGGTTTTACTATGACTCTAACATTGTTGCTGCCAGGAATGTTTCCAAATGAGTTATTTGCTGAGTCAAAGGCAAGTGAAAGGCTACAATGGAATAGGAAGCTGGGCAGCGTTACCTCTGCTAAATGGGTGTGGATACAGCAGCGTGCCCACTGCCTGACCACGATTCCCCAGGCACCGCGGGGGGCCTATCATGACCAGGACAGCTCATTGGAACATCAGGCTCACCACCGTGATGGAAACAATGAGCGTTTCCGATGGGGAGACATGCACTGTAAGACAAGGAGCCGGATCCTAGAGGCTCACATTCTCAGCCAGCAGAAACTCACCTCCCCGGTGGGTTCCCAGCATTATCCTTTGTTTCCGCGGCATTCTGGAGCTTCACCTTGCAGGCCGCTGTAAAGAACAATGAAATGGGCCAATAAAAGCATCCACATTACCGACTGTCAAAGCTTCCACTTTCAAGCAAAGGTAGCAGACAGTACAAAGCTGCTCTCCTTTGATTAATAACCATTTCAAGCCATTTTCAATTACTTCTCGTATAAAGACTTAATATTCCTGTTATATATGTCCTGCGTCACAGAAATAATGATAAATGGGAAAGTCCTGCTTTAATTTGGTATTGTGCCTATTATTTTTAACTTAATTCAAAGAACACTGCTAAGGAATTGTCAAAGAAGAAATAAGAAGCATGGTGGGTGTGCTCTGAGTAATGGTGACCGGCCATAAGCCTTCTATTAGAATTCAGCTCACAGAGAGGGAGTTCAGTCACAGCAAGAGGGAGGGAAGAATAAGCAGAGAGAGTGAGAAATCGCTGGGGACGAGTCTGGTGATGAGCTCACAGACACGAGGCAGGAGGTGTACCTGCAAGCTGGGAGGATGGCAGCTGCTTAAACTGGGCGAGCAGAGGTGGACAGTTCCGCTCCACAAAGACCTAAACTCTCCACCTCTGTTGGCAAGTAGCTGCTAGGAAGATTCATGATGTGTGGTTCCTTCGCAAAAGGTCCCCGATGCTGATTCTGCAAGCCCTGTGGTCCCCCATTGGCCAGCTCTGCATCCAGCAGGGGCAAAGCGTGTCCCGGGGGTGCGGCTGTCGGGAGGACTGGCACCGGGGGGTCAGCGATAGGGAGGAGGTGCCTTTGGGAGGCTCTTCAAAGACTCGGCGCTTGCGAGTGGGTGTCTCCCCGGGCGCCCTCTGCTTCCTGATGGCGTAGGGGCAGAGGAGAAATGTCATGGGCTGCAGAACGCTTCTGGTAAAATGTCATGAATTTTTCATTACCGGTGCGTAATGGTGTGTATCCGCTTCAGCCAGCCGTGCTTCATCCTTTTAGCCTCTTGTATGGAGGAAAAAAACCAGGGCATTAAAGCCTGGGTTTTGAAATTTGTTTTTGTTATCAGTCAGTTTAACTCTAAATGAATCTCTGCTTCTGACAACTTCCATTTATTGGGGGTTTTCAGTCTGACCCAGTATTCAGTACCGACTGGCCTTATAGTGCAAATGGACTGAAACAGAGTAGAAAGAAAGTATACAAGCCTTCACATATGATTCCCTTCAATCCTGCAGGTTTGGCCTTAGGTGTTCTTGCTCAGTACTTGACTAGACATTTTTTTAAGCAAGTATAAACTCATTGTCCATCTTTACAAGAATGAAGTAGCCTTTATACAAAATCAAGGTGAGTTTGACTCGCTTCCTTTAGATGGGAGATGGAGAGGCAGCAGAGAGGCGTGTTATGCGGCGTGGGAGGCAGTCAGTCACGCGGACATTGTGTCCACGCATGCAGGAATTGCAGTGTGATTTTGTTTTGAACTTCCTCGGTTGCTAGGCAACTTTGCTGTGAACTGGCTTGCTTTCCCCTTTACGGCTTTGGGGAGTTCAGTACAGATCATGCACTTTACCTTGGGTGTCCATAGCCAAACAGGGCATGAGACAGTCAGCTGCGATGTGCCTCTCCCATGTCTCAGCCCCACCGTATTCCTTTTGGATTTCAGCCCTTACCGAGCTGTGACTCCTGGTACTGTTCGTGTCAGGCCAGAGCCATGAATATGGGCAGTGTGTTATATTAAACAACACCGTCAGCTGCCATGACAGAGTTAAAGTCCGGCCGTGCACCTGAGAGAGTGCTGCGCCAGTTTTTGGGGGGGCAAATGAAGGCTCTGTGAAAGCCTAGGAATGCTAGTGCTCAGAAGCCCTAGCCCCTCTCGATGTCCCTTCCTAGCGGAGGGAGCAGCTCAGCAGCACAGCGGGAGGATTCGCCTTAGAATTAAGTGGTGGGGCTCAAGGCCGCTCCGGGTGTCAGACGGAGGGTGTCTCTTTATTGCTTCGGCTGTGGGCGGGAACGGGATCCCTGGGGGTGTGGGATAGTTTAGGGAGATCATGACTCAGCTGAGCGGGCTGGCCTCAGGGAGACAGACCATCTGTTCTGCAGTAAGGGCCAGCTATCAGAGTGCTGATTGTTGTGGCTCATCTCCGTATATATATCTTTCTCTATATCCAGGTGTACCAGGTGTACGCATCAGCCTGCTAAAGCCCAACTCGTGCCTCACGTTCGGCAAGCTGTCACGCTCCTCGCCAAGTGCGACTGACGTAAATGTCGCCCACAAGGGTATCTGTGCTGACTGGGCAGGTGCAGCCCAGATTTTGGGTCTAGCTGACTTTTTGTGTGTCGTCGTGCTTCGACTGCGTATGTGCAAGTGACTGGTCTTCTGCTGGTCTTTAGGAACAGCACAGCTGCATGCATGCGCTGCCATCTGCGCAGACGGACAGAATTAGTATGTATACAGAAGACTGTACCGTACATGCATCATGACGGCATCGGAAAAGTCAACAAGGATTTAGATATGACCAGGACACCGACAGAGCAGCATTTTAATGCTCATATGGTTCTTATAGTTAGCATAGCAGGCAGATTTTTAAATACTGGTGACATTTACATAGACTTCAGAGTTAAAATCTCATTTACATATTTGGATTTTTTTTACACTCTATGAAGTGTATGACAGTAGGACTTGTTTATGTGTTCTGTTTACATATTCTGTTTATGTATCTTCTCATTTGTTTGCGTTCTGAAAATAATGTGTAGTTTCTGGTGAGACCATGCTGTTAATGAGCTTAAAATGTAATAGAAGAACACTCTGATCTTCAGATGCTTGCAATAGGACGTTCAGCCCTAAGGATGCTGACTGGATAAAGACACAGCTACCGTGCACCATTACCCGGGGTCCTTTACGCGGCCTCCAACTGGGGATGTCGCCACTTTGGGTTAAACCCTGCGAGATCAATGACACATAACAATCCCCATGGCGTGAACTTCGTGCCTTGGTCTGTCCATCATCGCGAGCCAAGCGCAGCTGCCCCGTCAGGGCACGCTTGTCATGCTGCGCTTCTTAATGGAATTATTGCTCGCCCGTGATGTGTCTGCGCTGAATGGTTTAATCGTACAAGCGGTACAAGCGGTTTTTGCTTCGACGCAGCTGCCCGAGTTGCTCTTGCCTGTCGCTCATGGTCTCGGCGTGTGCGGCTTGTTCTGAATCTGCTGGTCTTCCATGATTTCCTTTTTTCTCTGGACAATGTCAGAAGTTTTGTTCAGCTGAGGGAGCAGTCTTGGGCTCCGCGTCATGTCACCGCATTGTTCATCATGGACCAAGCACTCAAGGTGTCTTGTTATCATTCCAGGACTGAGATTTTGTCTCCACCAGTTTGCTCTCCAATTGCTGTAACAGTAGTAATGATTCAAAATGTCACAGTTTATTTGTGACTTATCCACACGGATGGCATTTATAGATGGCTTGTGTTAAGGGTTAACCAAATGAACATATCGGATTGATGTGGTAACCATCGATACATGACTATTAGGTGGAATACTGCGACATCTGTGAGAAAAGTGGCAGTTTACATGCAATCGGTCACATGATGTTGTTTCGGAGAATGAGCATCATGGTGATAATGACCTGCCCAATAGCATCTCTCCTTCAGTGATATTAGCCTGGTCATATGGTTACATCCTCTGCTCACTGTCTGGATCGCCATAGTCATTAGAGAGGACTGCTTCTTCTGTCTCTAAATCAGCTGAAGATTGATGACATCATTGCCAGTGTCAGCCATTTTGATAGCATACGCTATTAGGCCGTAGCGCCTACTTAACGCTTAGTCATTTAGTACAAATGCTTTTGCTGTGCAAAATGTGCAGATCCATAATTGGGCCATTATATTATTAACACAGTGAAGGGGGTCAGGGGATTGGGGCTTTATATGCTAATTATTTTCAACTGTCTCTCGCTCTGCAGTTTTGTTTCACTGACCAGGATTAGTCACATTAGTTGAATTGTTCTGCTTGTTTCCAAGTGTATCTGATGTGCAAATATGAATTTGAGTTCTGGTATTTTGTGATCTCCAGAAAAAAAACTCCATCAGCTAATTAATCTATCCTTCTCTGTTCAATCCTGGCATCGTGTAGTTCAAGAGCACTCTCACACAAACACATGAGATTATACATATGAGAGTACACATAAGGCAGTACCATTTGAGACAAATGATGGCTAACACAGTCTGCAGTAACTGGACCCTTCAGATACAGTTTTACAGTACCAAAGCAATGGTTTTCTGTGCACCTTTCATCTTGACCTGTCAGATATAGGCATCATGATGACATCACTCACTCTACTAAAGAGATCTACATCACACATCAGACTTAACAGAAAGCATAATAGAGACGTATATTTGTAACGTAAAAGACAAACACGACAGGGAGAACTAAGGGTCAAATACAATACGTTGGCTGCAGCAGTCATGAAAAAGACTGCTACACACAGAATTGCCATGCCCTGATTATGCTTTCCAGATTACCCTTTTGTTTATAGCGGGACCAGCTAACCAATCAGCAGCTGTTTTAACATCAATGAATCCGCAAGGAATATGCCAATACAATACATAGACAATTCCATTTTTTTTTATCTTGGTGTCAAACACCACAATATTAGCTTAACTTGTTGCTTAGTCGTTCGTAATGTACAGTTTATTTGTATTAAAAAGACAGGTTTTTTATGCATTTTTTTTTTTTAAAGAAACATGGGACAACTTCAGATTTATGAATTCTCTGTCCGTCAGTAATATAAACGGAACTCACCAGAGATACGACAACAGAGCAGTCTTTCCTTTAAAGAGGATATATGTATATAATTTTGTGATGCAGGTCTGTCTCCATTCTAGGAATGAATGGGGAACAAACCTGTTGCTTAGCAACTTTTGATGGAATCATATCAGCCACGGGAACAAAGAGAATCTCCCAGTGACAGCATGGAGATAGCACACAGGTGATACAGCTTCCCAGACACAGAACACTGCTAAAGACTGGCCCCTTCCTGGATAAGGGGGGAAAGGCCGGCGGTGCCTAACAGCTCCTCGTTCCCGGCTCGCGAGAAGGCTGAGCAGCTGGGACACTGTCCACGTCCCCAGGCCTGAAGAGCATCTGGCTGAACTTTTACTGTCTGTGAGGAATATCACCACCGGGGAAAAAAAAATAACATCTGCAAGTCAATTAAGCGACGTGAGGCGAATCTGCAGCGCTGCTGTCGAGGTGCCCGTGGACAGGACACATCGATACTCATTAGGGATCCCCTGAGCGCCCGCCAGCCGACTCTGGGCCCCGGTTCTGCCAGTACTCAGCAGGCACTGGACACCACAGCTCTTGGCATTTCGGGCATGCATTTTATTTGTGGTGCACTTCTTTGCAATGCCTGACATTGTTTATGACTGAAAAAATCAGGGTAAAATAAAACCCAGTTTCCATGGCAATATAGAGAGTAATGAGACTAATAAGTGACAGTTCCTCTTAGCATAGCTTTACAGCTGTACAGTACAAAAAACATCCTATGAATGACGTAATGGACAGTAGAGCAAATTTTGACCACAAGCCCCTAACTGGGGGACATATCGGCCATGGGTCAATGGGCACGAGAGATGGGTACTGAATGCGCCTGGCTTTGCTGCCTAGCCGTTACCAGAATGCGGAACTGACACTGTTCTCAGGACCCCGTGGTAATGGTGAGATCTGGGTAACACTTCCGGGTCCCCCCCCGCCTCCCCCAGGATCCGCCTGCCAATTCACAGATGAGTCTCGATGGTGAATGAGGCTAAAATGAAAAAAGTGAAGAGGAAAATCGATAAAAAGAAATCCAGTTATCAGAGGGGAGTCGTGCCCTCAAATGAAGCCCGGTGATGTCATAGATAGGACAAGTGCCACTTCCTGGTACCTTAATGAACCCCTTTAGATAGTAAAGCTCCATTGTACATTTATCCTGGAATATTTTTCCCCTGTACCAGATATCTGACTAGAAGTCCCAGTTTTTAATAAAAAAAAATTGTTAATAAAATTTCAGATAATTTTGGTGCTACCGTTATGTACGGCCCCACCAAAAGTGTCCGATCCCAGTGATTCCCTCAAGCTTGGCTCTAAACCAGCCACACCTGAGGCTGTTAGACTAAAACTGTGCTGAACTCCTTTCCAGGTGTTTTTACTCCTCCTTCTTTGAGATGTACGCTAATCACCCTCCTGGGTGGGTTCCCAATGGGAAATGAAATGTAATGATCCTGTATTTGTCATTCGTACAAGTACAAGTACAGGTACACTGATATGCTTTTTCTCGCATATTCCAGTTCGCTCTCCTTTGATGCACACACACACACACACACACACACACACACACACACATATATATATATTTATATAAACACTCCAGGGACTCTAGATAACTGTCCTGACCCTGCACTCAGACCCCATAAACAGATAAACAGACAAATAAACACATTAAAAGGCAAAAAACAAATGACAGTGATGAGCAATGGTGAGTCAGATGCCAGGAAACATAACGATGATGTCTGCCATTGCGACACTCGGCAGCAGGGTACCCATATGCCCGGGAATCCACCGTGCAATACTTGGGTGCATCCCGTGTTACAATGAGCAGGTTTGTGACACCTAATTTAACACCTGAGCATGGTAAAAATGGGTAAATCTTACCCATCAATGCCACATGACTCCGCGCTAGCACGGGTTGCCAGACATTCGGTGTTTGTATGTTCAAATTCACTCAAGCAGCCCCTTATTTAACCCAGTCTGGACAGGCAGAGGACGGGCATCCCCCGGGTCTAAGTGAGGTCCTTCACCTGGGCTCTCCCACGGCTCCAGACTGGGCACCTTAATCGCAGGGGATGAAGCGTCCTGTCACGCTCCATACCTCCCGAGGTCTGAGCTCAGGCTACTCTCACCTTTTTTTGCCAGTGAAATGAGACGATTATTATCAGCCTCTGCGATGGCTACATTAAAAAAAAGAAAACCTCCCGGCTCTGAAACCCCGGCTGAGAACACAAATTGGAACATTATTCAACTACTTAAAAAAAAAAAAACAGAAAATGAAATTAAACACTTTACAGAGAGTTTTTGGCAGAGGAGTCATGCCAGCACAACTTGAGCCATTTCATGAACCATTTGCACGTTATGTATGCGTACAATGTACCTATGTTTTTCATATTGCATACTTTGACTGTTTTTATCACATTATTTTTGATCATTTTATAGGAAGAGTACTGTATGGAGGAGTTGCGCATCTTATAAAGTTATTCGATTCAATGTATGGATTCAATTTACCTTCTTTTGAGGAAATGGCAGTATGTGTATTGTGTAGCATTTGCCATCTGTTTTTCATGACTTCTGATAAAGTATAGGGCTGTAGAGAGCCTGAGCTGTGTCCCCAGGAGGCGCAGGGTGCCAGGAAGGGGAGGAAGCCCAGGAGTATATAGAGGAAGCCTTCAGAAATATGGGAGGACAGGTCATTGGGATGAGCATAAACCGCGGGTGTGTGAGGCTGCGGTGCTATCCCTCAGAGACAATGAGTTTTCTGTCTTGGTTTTTGTATAAATAGTTAAGACTTACTATGCAGGCATAGAAAGGTCTCTGTCGCAAAATATGTGTTTTAAGTGCTGCAAAGGTGCTTTCGCATCTCTTTATCTTCAAAAATATGAAAAATACATGGCTGCCAGACCCATTTGCAATGGATACAGGTTCAGCTTTATCACGTGTGGAGACGCACCTCAAAACCACAGACACTCGGTCAGGAACCCTTCTGCCATTTCTGATCGAGCCTCCACACTCCCTGCCAACCGAAAGCTGGCATTCTGTGTCAGTACAGATGTCAAAAACATCCAGGCGTCAAAAGCATAAGGACCCTGCTCCAATTCTGCTCGCATGAGTGGCAGGATGGAAATACTTTTGGCACCATCTTCCCAGCAGATGAACAAGAGCACGCTTACTGTTGATTTGCTGTGTCCTCCCTTAAAGTTTTACGGCCCTCTGTCTGTAGGGCGCATGGCGGTGCAGTGGTCAGCACTGTTGCCTCGCACCTCTGGGAACGAGGTTTGAAGTTTGCCCAAGGGCAGGGGTGTCAAAATCAAGTCCTGCAGGGCCGGTGCCCTGTGTAGTTTAGTTCTTTCCCTGTTCCATCACAAATGACTGACCGGAAGAGCTGTGTGGTAATTAGCACAAGGAGCTGCGAGGAGTTGAATCAGGTGTGTTAAATGAGGGTAAGCCCAAAAACGTGCAGGGCTCTGGCCCTCCAGGACTGGAGTTTGACACCCCTGCCCTAGGGGTTTCCTCTGGGTTCTTTGGTTTCCGCCACCCCCGTACCCAAGTCCAAAAGCATGATAAGGTGAATGTGTGCCTGGCATTGGATGGATACCCCATCCCAGGTAATTCCCTGCCTGGTACATGTTGCTCCCGGGATAGGCTCTGCACCGCCATGACCCTGCATTGGACAGGTGGGTAAAGAAAACTGGTGGGTGTTCTTTTGTCTTTCAGAGGTACATGAGTGTGGCACGATGCCTGAACTGTACATTCGCACAATGACGGACCAGGGCTGTCACCCTGAAAATAGGCACAGGTGGCGAGTGGATGATTGGGAGAACAATTTTATGGCTTATAAAGGGCTGCCTGTAACTTTTATAGAAAGTTATTTGTTCCTATTCTATTTGAAACAAATCACTGATCACACAAAGGGAAAATTAAGACTGGAATAAGAGTAAAAACTCCAGTGCTGTTCATGGGACCCTGTTCTTGCACAAATAAGACGTGACTAAAAATGTGGCCATGTTTAAGAGAGGTGCATTTCTCCTCGACCCAGGTAGATGTGTTACTTCCACCGCCATCCCCGAAACTCGGCAAGGACCCGGCCACAACAAGAGCGTGTTCCTAGGCAACGGCAGAGTCTGTGGGATCACTGACAGAATGAGAGGTGGAATGCCTTCACCAGGTCTCACGATGTAGGTGAGGCACATCGTCACCTGCCACAACAGTTTGGCACATACAGTAGGCCCGGTCCCACTCATGACTGCGAACAATGTGCCTCCCCCCCCATACCAAAAGGGGGCCTGCCACCATGGCAACAATCTCAGGGGTTTGCAGGGTTTCTGTCCCACGGCACAGTGCTAGCAGTTATAAGCCCAAAACACCCTTGTCAGTGGTGGCAGATGGCTGTATACCGCATCGACACATGGTTTCCCATGGGTGTGTCTTCTGCACAGATTCTCTCCGGTTATTTGCTAAAACTTTTGTAACGCATGTCATTGCTGTTCACTTTCCGCATGATTTACCGTGCCTGATACTGCAAGTTAAGTCAGGTGGGTTTAATTGCCCTGCCACCCATATACAGGAATAGAGTGGCAGGAGTCATGCCCTGCCTTCCTGCCCCTCCTGTTTTTCCCTAGTGTTTCTCTGCTCTGTGTCGGTCTGACCTCTCATTCCTGCCCTCCTGTGATTCACTCCAGCTGCCTCTTGTTGTGCTCCTTTGTTAGTCCATTGTATTTAAGTGCCTCTGGTCCTGTGCTCCCTAGTCCTCTCATTGCTGTTGCAAGCCCCAGTCGTGTGTGCCTTAGCCTCACCTGTTTGTTCTACTGTGATCTCGTTTGTTTCCAGTTCTGTTGTCATAAAACTTACAGTTACAGTTACAGCAGAACTATTGCATTTCCAATAAATAATAGGTTAGAAAATACAATTTTAATGGGGCCTCCGGCATAAACCACATTGAAATACAGATACAGGGAGTGTTTTTTAATATAAGTACATCACCACACCTGTGTTCTTGTGCACCCGTTTTATATCATCTTCCATTGCCAAAGGCCAGTTCCAATATTATGAACAGGAGTACAGAGGACGATAAAAATCGCCGGGTGCGGTTCTTGCCTCACCCCAACTATCAAGGATGCATCAGTTGCATCCTCACCAAACCAGAACAATCCCATGATTCAGTGCATCCCAAGTTCGTTCTTGGAAGGCGAGTTAGCAAGACCTCTCGTGCCAAGATCATGAGTTTGATATTTATGTTCTTGGTATTGAGAGACACCCAGAGACAGATAATTTTGTTGGTGGAACAGATTGAAATACAAATAATGATGTTGCTGTGCACCTCTAGTGTAAAAGCAGGGGTGCTGGACACGACGGGTTACATATGTAGTGCGATGTGCATGTATGTAAAAGAGAGGTAAAATAACAGCAGTATAACGTGGTGGAATAAATGTAGTGGCTAAAAACTCTCTCTCTTATTATCCAATAGCAGTTTCCTCGACAAACCAGAGTGTCTTTGCTCTTCTTTACACCATCAACATCAGATCCCTTTACAAAACACAAAAATGACATCGCCGGCACTAATTTTCCAGCCGATACTTAAAGACGGTCAGTGCTCCCTCTCTCCAAGCCCCTAGGTACACTTTCCTGGGCACTCAGTGCTTGTTAAGATTAAGAGCCACTTGCTGTTTGATGTTTTTGATAAAAGGGACTGGATTCAGTTCCCCTGCTTCCTGAAAGAAATAACCTTGTGCTTTGCTTTTTTTCCCCCGTTGGGAAAAAAAACACACCTTTCACACATGGGTGTCTGGCAGCTGCAGACAATTATCGCAAATGTTAAGTTTCTTCTGGCCCTTTTTTTTTCGGGCCGCAATAACAAGCCACCAACCATTATATCTTTCTTTAATTTGTCAGCTGGCCGCCTGCTGAAGGAATGGTGGCATTATTACCCCACACTGTAGGGGGCGCTGTGGGGTGGGACACCTTCGGGGGACGGGCGAGCCTGTCGCGACGTGTGAGCACCCGCATGCTCACAAACGCACATGTCGCAATTGTCATCCTAAGAGTGACATCCCACTGAGTGTCACATTAACCGAAGTGGTGACCCCAATCTCGATCCCACAATATCTCCGAAGCAAAAATAAATGGATTGTTTCTTAACAACGAAACAAAACACAAGCACGCTGATGCCATTAAATGCAGAGGCGACTATGTGGCGACTCCCCCCCCATAGTATTTTCACGCGGTTACCGCCTTTGCTAGGGTCTTTTCTTCTCCCCTTAAGAGCAGGAAGTACTTGCACATGCTCAGTACAGCTCATTATTTTGCAAAATACTTTTATTCCCGATGCAAGGATTAAAAAGAAGGCTTTGAATTATGACCCTGTTCATTGAGAGCCTCTGTTTCAGAGGCAGGGTGACGGGCAATGTGTTACGGAAACCGTGCGCGCTGACCGCGCATGAGCAAGATACTTGTCTTGGTATTTCCAGTAGGTGGCAGCGTGGGCTCTCATAGATCAGCGGTCAACAATAAAGAAGCAAAGGAAGAACAGCCGCTGTTATTGTAGTAGTTATGGTGAGCAGTTGTATGCGGAGGGTGGCAGGTAGCCACATATCTAATTTCTCATTTCTCAATTTGTCAGACATTATAGCAAGGCATACAGTATTTTAAAAAGCAACACTATTCCTACATTTTGACATTTTGCCAATTTTGTCATAACTATTTAAAAATACCACAGTATGCATTATTACTGTAATGCCACCCAAGCCTAGACTAATAATTGTTGATAAAAATTGACCCGTTTTAGTACACTGCTTGTATTTGTTTTTGTTGCAATATATCTGCCCTCCCCTGGTCACCAATCTCGTCCAATCTCGTCTGCATCAGCAGCCAAATGTAGTACGAAAACGAGCTGCCACGGGCAAGGCCATCCGCAGCCTGAAAGTGCACTTTGAAAAGTGAAATATGAATCGGCTTTCAGAAATCAAAAGTTGTCGTAAACCTGCCTGCAAAACTCACATGTGACTTTAAATATTAAATGCTACGCTGGAAACAATACGGTTTTTGTTGAAGTGTGGCCAAAGAGGACCATATGTAGACATCCCAGTGCGCCAGTTTGTGCCTAAATCAGGACGCAGGCGATGTGCTCAGGGCGCTAAGTGACTCCTTGACTTTTGAGATGACATTTAAACAAAATCTATCAGGAAACACCCATTATCAGCCATGGAAGTGTTGAAGTCCAATGCTATGACGCAGTCCCATCTGTTCCCCGCTCGTCCCCTGAAGAGCTAGAAGGAAAATCATTGATGTCGAGAGCTGCGTTTTGGTGACCTTGGGCCACGCTCTGGGGGAGGGGGGTGGGGGGGGGGTTCACTACTTACCTAGTTCTAATGAACGCTATGGCACCATCTTGTGTTTGTGTTTAGCTATATCTCCCGAGATGAAGAGCTGAATGGGACGTTGACATTCTTTAGGCTGATACTAGCATGGACATGAAACCCTACGAGGGGGCAGGATCTGGCACATGGCGGAGAGGACAGGGCGTGCAGCACAGAAGAGGATCGACACAGCACAGCAAAAAACACGAGGCAGAATCCAACACAGCAATGTCAGCCATGAGCAACTAGCAAGGGAACACAAATTCGGAAATGGAAAATCAGTCCCAACACATAAGAAAGGGTGTCTGTAACACATTTGTCCATTTGACCCTGGAGCTGCCAGCAGAAGTGAAAGTCATGCGATAAATTAACTTTTACTTTTTACTTTTACTGTAACGGAGTATTTGTGTGTGTGTGTGTGTGTGTGTGTGTGTGTGCAGCTTTGTAATTCTTACAGTGTGGGGACCCAATGTCCCACAATGTGATAAAAACCTGCTACTTTTTACCTTGTGGGGACATATTTTATAAAAATCTGTGTCTGCAATCAAAAAACTAAAACTGCCAAAAGTCTCATATTTTGTTTGGTTACTTATGGTTAAGGTTAGGGCTGGGTAGGGGTTAAGGGTGTCATAGTTGGAATCTGGGTTATACCCGTAGGAATAAATGGAGTGTCCCCATAATGATAGGATTACACACTGTGTGTGTGTGTGTGTGTGTGTGAGTGAAATTGTACTTAAGTACTCTTTAAGTAACAGTAGTTTAACATTAATTTCAGAAATTATACTTCGGTACTTTCTAATCTGAAAAAAAATGTTGAAAAAAAATTGGAAAAAAGTCAAAGGATCATATGAGAAAGTGCGAATGGAAGTGTGGACACGGGCCGCCGGCCGCCAATCACCGTGGACGCGGGCCGCCGGCCGCCAATCACCGTGGACGCGGGCCGCCGGCCACCAATCACCATGGACACGGGCCGCCGGCCGCCAATCACGATACCTCCCATTCAGCTGGCAAGCAGGACCATGGAGGGTGTATCCAGCAGACCTACAGAGTAAGACTTAAGTCCACTTGGCACTTCTTCAGGCCAGTGGTCAGAAGATGCGCCAGAGCATATTCCATGGCTTCATATAACGGAGCTTTTTCCTTTCAAGTCAGAAAGGGTCAACAGCGGGTGGTTCTGATTAGCGCTGCTAATTACCGCCGCTGTCTGGTCTCTGTGGAAAATGCTCAGTTGGCGGGCAGATATGATTATGATTTAAAAACATGCTACTGGTCGTCGAAAGCAGCGGTTCACAAACTTTTTGTACCGCTGTTGGCTTCAAAAAGTATCACGCCGTCACCAGCTGTCAGGGGTGTTGGAAACATAGGCTAGAAGACTAAAGTCAAAGTATAAACCTCTTCCAAATCTTTCTGTTCCTTTGCTTTATGTGTAGCCTAAACCTACGTCACAAGCAAAAGCAATAATCGCTGGCTAGTCCCTGTCAGATACCGACAAAGGTTACTAGTCTGATATCGTCAGTTACAGATAATATCGTCATATCGCACAGGCATAGTGCTAGCCAAACATTGCGACTGGCACTGCAGAGTCCTCCAACTCTGACTAAGTTACCTACAAACATCCTATTTTGCGAATAAAAAGAAAATATTCATTTATCATTATATCTTGGAAATCAGTTTTCCTTATTGTGATGCACTGTTAATTATAATGCTCCATCCACTCTTGTCTTTGAAAGGATAGTGTTACGCTCAGCCCCGCCCTTCGTGTTTTATCCCCTGTTTTGCCCTCTGGCGGGGCTTAATTGACCACACCTGACCCTCATTGTCTTTGCCCAGTGTATTTGCTCCTCTTGTTTCCCCTGACCAGCTGCCTCTCGTTTGAC
>JAODKM010000038.1:12552516-12563353 GCA_026780845.1 Petrocephalus sullivani
GGGCGCGCCCCCCCCCCCCCCCGCCCCCCCCCCGGCCACAGGGGGGGGGGGGGTGTCCTCCCCCCCTTCCAAAGCTCCCGTAAACCCCCCGCGGAACCCCCCGCCCCCCCCCCCCCCCCTTTTCCGGGCGCCTCGTTAGCTGAGGCGTGAGAAACAATAGTGGGTCTCCGGGGAGATGGGAGACGGGCTCTTGTGAGGATAAAAGGTGGGTAATGCAGTTAGCCGCTCTGTTTTCACCACTTACCGCCGTCTGTTCCGCCGCGCCAAAGCCGAGCGCCAGAGCGGGCCGCCATTGACTTGTTTGTAATTGCTTAAGCTGCCTGAACAAAAGCGAGGACTTCAGCCAAGTAAGTGTGATCTGATTTGAATAATGGCAATTTATTCTGATGTCAGGCGGGCGGCGATGCAACCGCGCCACTGATGTGTTTCAATAAAGGCAGCCTAATTAGATGAATATGCATATTAACAAACACATCTTATAATTACATTTCATGTGTTATTAAGCGCCAGTTAAAGAGAATGGGGGAGAACCTGACGCACCTTTCAATAACCTGTCTCCCACTGTAGGGGGCGATACTCCAGTATTTGGGGAATGATTGAAGTGAAGACCCCCCCAGGAGGGGCTGCTTTGAGCGGCTGTGCTGTCACCTGAAATTTTGCAATTCATATCTTTGGTGTCTGAGACATTTTGTTTAAAGCGAAAAGGTCTGTATGGTTAAGCAGTTCATTCAATAACTTCAAGTCTATAATAGTGCATGTGAAAGAAAATATGTCCAGGTTTATTGTCCAAAAGATCCTCCCACGCTTTTCCCACCCCTGCCCAGTCCACTGTCCTCTCCCCCGGGTTCGGTCAAAGGATCCGTGCAGCCCAGAGTGGCAGAAGCTTCCGGACAGCACCAGGGCGTGGGCCGGCACCCTGAGCGTGTCAGGCAGTCAGCCAGGACCGAGCGTTCTCCAAAAACCCCATTTGAAGACATGTAAACAATACACGGTGGCGTGGACCCTGGGGGGCGGGGGGCGAGCGTACAGGCCAAGGGCGGTGTGCTGCTGACGGGAGCCGACAGCTGCCCGGCCACCAGGCGCCGGTGCCTTGTGTCTCTCCCCCCGTCCCCCCCGGTAATAAAGCCCCCCACGCACACTCCACGCTGGATGGATCGCGGACGTGTGCCATCGTGGCTTACCTCTCCGAATGCAATCTCACACAGCTCTTCCCGGCTGCCCGTGTAAGTGTGCCGCGGACTGTTTAAGCTCGGGAATCGCTTCTAAGACTGTCCTGAGATGAGCTGTGTTTGCTCTGCATCTTATGATGGCTGAGCCAGCAAATCAAAAATAAGGGCAGTGCTCAGAGCAGATGGGGTGGGGGGGCACCGCTCACAGGCTTCAGCATGAAGGTCTCGCTTCTTGATGGCATTACGACACGGGCAGCCCCTCGCTACTGGGATGCTGTTTGAACATACATGTAGTCCTTCTCCATCTCCCCTCCGTCTGAAGGCACGAGGCACGTTGGGCAGCTGCCTCATTAATCTGGCTGCAGTCTGTGACGAAGGGTGCCTCCTTAATGCCTTTAACAGACAACAACAGAAGCACATTGAGCGTAGGAACGGAACCTGACACCAGGTAGAGGGGTGAGGCTTCGGCAGCCAGCATCAGGCCTGCTCGCGGGTCATTGGTCGAGGGGACGGCGCCGCTCTGCATGACTTACAGAAGGTCCCGGAAGTCATCCGTAATGGGCCCTTGGTGGAACATTCCTCCGGTAATGAGGAAGGCTCCCGTCTGTGTGCCTTTTCAAAGCGCCCAAAAGCCCTGCTTATTTCCGGCAGATTACAAGCTGCCTATAAGTGCCTTTTAAAAACGGAGGGGGGAGGAACATGCCCTAATAAGTCTGCCTCTTTTTTATATTATTATTCTTTTCAAATCAGGTTGCGTGTTGTGTGGGGCCCTTCTTGTTCCTTTGATCTTTGTACTTCCGTATAATAATTTAATTTAACAAGCAGCACAGGTGCTTTCGGGTGACCTGGAGCTTAGCAGAACCTGAGGAGGCCAGGCCCCTGCTACACTGCCTTTACTCGGGGCAGTTAACGGTGGGCGGGTGTCTCCCCCATCAGAGCGCTTTAGGTAGAAAGATTGGCCGGTGGCCCGGCGGCTGAAGGCATGCGCGGCTCAGGTGCGCCCGCCGGGGATTCGTGTCGCGGCTGTTTACGGCCACTAACTCAAGCAAACGCTGAACTCGGCTGAACCTCCCAAAAGCCTCGCAGGAGGCCTTTTGCCCATCTGACTGAACAAAGCGATAAATTATCCAATTATGATTAACCTCCCCTAAACTCTTTGCCAAAGTGCAGTGGGTAATCAACTTGCAGCATTTCAATAATTTGAATAATTAATTGCGTAAAATTAATTAGCATCGCTAGATTATTACCATTTGTGGAGTAACAGTGGATTAACAGCAAACAAAGCAATTTGACTATATTAACATACTTATATGTCCCAGCATGAACATACTTATATAAACATTATCATTATATATTTAAATTCTGTTAAGAGATTGATAGTGCATGACCAAATGATGGCTATCAGTGTATTACTTAGTGCCGATGAGGTCAGCCTCTCAGTATGGACCACATCATCATCACAGACCGTGCCTCCTTCCCTCAGAAAGGCCCTGCAGAGAGAGCATCTTTGACAGCACCTTCAGTGGAAACAAGGCACAGTGCAGGAGACTATACGTGCCTGACTCCGCTGAGAGCTCTTCAGCCCGTGTCATCAGGAAGCACAGTGGTTTGCAGCTGTATACAGTACCCACCAACGGAAACTGGCGGGGAGCCACAGCTTTATTTAATCTTATTATTTAGGGCTCTCTTGTCCTTCCTGAGACATCATTTATCTCACGGCTTCTGTCCGACAGACAGAAACAAGGCCTTTAGATGCATGCTTAGCTCACGCAGTTCTCTCCATGCGTCGATTTGGAGACAAACATCTGAAAGTCTTGCGTTATTTGCTTATTTTTGGTAGGAGCCCTGCTGAGGTTCGAGGCCGTGTTTAAGATATTCTCTGCAACCCCTAAACCCTCCAATGTGTGTTAAATGCAGGACATTTCAAAGAAGATCCTCGCCAAAACATCTACTGGAGGCATCAGCACACCTGTCACCTGTCAGTCAGGCCCACTTCCGACTCGGTGATCTGAACGGAGAAATCTCAGCCATGTCCTGAAGGCGTCAACATGAAGCCGCTCATCCTTGCTGTGTATCGCCGGAGCGAGTACCAGCGGAGGCTTAAAAACAAAGTTGGGGAAACTCTGCACCTTTGGAGGAAATGAGGCTGAAACTTGGTGAAAAATGTAGCCCAATTTCTTTTAGGAGAAACAGAAGCCTGAGAAAGCCCTGTTCTCATTTCACACCTACGACTAATATCTGCCTTTCTAGCTTGGTGCATCAGAACGTTTGAGGCTTTTTTCAATACATTTCTGATTATTACATCACTTCTGCAGATGAATAGTACTCATGGCACATTTATTGATTTATTTGGTTTATTGACTAACGCAGCCGTCCGTTTTTGATGGTTATATTTAGCTACGGGGATTTGATGACCGGGAGTCGGCCCCAGCAGGCATACAGTGTCAGCCGGGGTTCACCTTCTCGGGCCCGTTGTTCTCAGTCATCAGTATATCCGGAGGAACTCTGCCCAGATATGGGAAGAAAAGTTGAATTGAATTGAACTGTAGCTGTCTTTGCTATTTGCACACGTACAAGTACAACAGAATGCACGTACGTTTCCAAACACAAAACAACAGACAAGACACTGACAAACAGAAAGGACGGCATATTCATTTAAGTGCTGTGACTAGCAGATCTGAATGGAGTGCCCCCGGGTGGAGGGGTGGTAGGGTAAGTTGTAGAAGCCTCATTCAGGACAGGCGGGTGTCACATCTCACAGGCTCATCACAGCGCAATTTCATCTGTCACGATACACGGTACAATATCACGGAGTGCTGTAACGAAACAGTGAAATCTATCACATATTCATTTGTAGAGTCATGTATTTTTGATGTACATTTTCATTCATTTTATGTCCCCTTTTCCTCTTATTTAGCATAAATACTGTTCCTTAATGTAAAGAAGCATGGAGGCTTTGATCACTGTAATGTGGAGAAGCATCTGGCTTCCAGGGCCGTTTAATAAACACACAAGCTGCGGTGAGAGAGGAAGGCGACCTTAAGGTCCGACTGGGAGCCGTCTCTGTGTGAGGGGGACCGCTTCCTGGCTCTGCATTCAGACCGGAGCTGCCTCTAAATATAACCCTATAAAAGCGGCGCGTCGCATTTTGCTCTCATAGCAATACACACTTTGTTCACGGCCCCCTGAGCTGGAAAAAGGGACCAGAAAGATGTACAGTTTTTACCCCCCTATTTATTATTTCTGTTTTAGAAGCACAGCCCTGAAAGATGAATTTTGATAGGGAGCTGATGGCGAGCTGTCGGCTTGATGTCCCCAAGCCTTTCCGGAGGGGGGGGGGCATGCGTGTCACCCGTGCAGAGGGAGGGATGCTGTTTCTTATTCACGGCCGACGCGTGACGCTCTGTCAAGACTAAAAGTGGAGAACTCTTAAGAAGAGTAAAGAAGCTCCCCCCCCAAAGCAGAGACAGCTGACGCGTGAGGATAGTGCTTGCAGCACTACAGTTAGCGGGCGGGAGACTTTCTCCTAGGGGGGGAAGAACTTCGTGTTAAATGGTTCGAGGCTGTCATCACAGAAGGAGTGCCTGGCCAAGGTGTTACGGGGGGGTAATTCAGCACAAGGAGGCCTGAATTGCTTCAGAAAACACCTATCCGTACGAACAGTGTAAAATTAAATGTCAGCCAGCTTGACAGCTAATTAAGGTAATGTAAAAAGAGCAAGGCCCCCTTCGGCAGACTATCGACAAGCTCTCTCGCAGCGGCTAAATGGCATGAAAGAGCCCGTAGATGGGCCACCCTTCTTCTCGTGCTTATCTTGCGAGGCTGTTGTTCCAGTGCTTGAACACGGGGATGAACGCGCGTAATTAATCCATCTCTTTAGCAAGGCCTCAGAGACCGTGAGGCTCGTGGGGCGGGTTGGCTGGCGGGGAGGGTGTTCGTGGTATGTGCAAGCCGGCAGGGCAGAGTCCTCCAGCTGGGCCCGTGGGCATTCGCCATGCCAGCTGGTGTGGGAGTGTCCCTGGAGTAGGGGAGTGCGGTGGGGGGGGTTACATGGACCTGCTCAGTCCCACTCGGGGCCTCGCCAGCAGCCAGTCACACTGAATGAGCTTGGAACCGCCCCAGTGTTCACCTGTGCTCAGGAATCTAGGAGGACCTCCCTCCTACACGCTCGCCCCATACGGATACCTGTATTTCACACACGTTGGGCCCTGTGGAATAATCAGAGGCTGCGCCATGCAGAAAAGGCCACGGGGACATCGACAATAATCTCATCCAAGCTGTCGCCACAGTCGAGCACCTTCCAATTTCCCATCATGGCTGGCGGAACTTGGCTGCTTCCTCGAGCTACTGCGGTATGCAATAATGTCTGCAGACCCCGCACCCATGGGGGATGGGGGCCCTGGCAGGAGGAGGGGTCCTGCCAACTGCGATCAGCCCCGCCTCATCCGGCTTTTGTCACCGGGACACAGGACACACTGCCGTACACCGTGTCACTCTAACCCTCCAGTCTTTGAAAAGAACTGGCCCACATCCACGGCCCAGTAACTCCCAGTCACCCGGAGGGGGGCGCAAACAGGAAACCGGCATTGATGCGCTACGCAAACTGCACCGTGGGCATTCTGTGGGGGTGTCAGCTTGCAGAGCGTGACCTTTGCTGCAGATATATGCGAGTGAGGGATGGAGCTGCCCTGTTGAGGACAAAGAGCAGTCCACCAGATCTGTTGATGGGGCACTTGAAGGAATCAGGCTTGATCATCATAGGGGGCCTAATGAATGAGGTTTAAGATATATCATGGAGGGTGATGCTACCAATGGATCCTCTGGACTGTATTTCCAGAGAAGAACATTGAGAAGGTAAGGAGATGAGGTGAGAGTAAAACAGTGGAATAGAAAGCATAGAGAAAGCCAGGCGGGCAGTGATCAATAATCAATAATCAACAATAAATAATAAGGTGCAACTCTATGTGCAAAGGACACTGACTGGCAGGCTTTTGAAAGCTTGAACATCGATTCCATTGGCTGTATTTTTATACATTGTATTCCGGTAATTGGTCAAATATCTTGGTGGCCCATCGGTGATAGCTTGCTATGGTTGGCAGTTAGGTTAACTCCTCTACTTTGAACATCTTTCCTTGAGTTATTGTCTGTACTGTAATTCTTAGCTTCCCGCAGTGTCTGACCTGTTGGAGGAGCAGAAGGAGAACCTTGTGCTCTCCTGGTCAGCTTGAGGAGTGGAGAAGGGCTGGCCCTCCCCATAGCAGCCTTCTGAGAGACCTCCTGCAGCGCTGCGCGTGCCCGCTACTGGGAGAAGGAACTGCAGAGTACGCAAAGAGAGGTCCTTTGTCCCGAGAAGGCTCAGAGTTCAGAAGGGATGTCAAGCTCTCTTGTGGAGGCAGCCGAAAAATTAGCCCCCATGTGAAAAAGTGAGCGGCGCCGAGGCAACCCACGGGGTATTTTCGACACTCCATCTGTCTTTCTGACACAGCATTCGTTGCTGTGTGTGTTTTTCCGTGACACCCCGCGGTCCCCTCCTGTGTTACTTTATACCAAGGCAGATGGACTCTCCATAGGAAGGTTCCCTAGCCATCGTCACGAGTCACAGCGAAGCAATGACACAGCCCAGTTATAAAGAGATCTGTTGCTTCCTTTCTCTCTCGCTCTCCCAAAATAACTCGGTTGACCCTGCAACCACTGTGTCATACATTTATCCTCAGGGTACCTCACTGAATTGCTATACCCCCTCTTTAATTAACCTCCCAGAAACTACCAAGGAGGTGTGAAGACAATCAAATTCCCTTCTGAGGTCAAATGGTGGTATCCATGTTTGTCCCTTTTTATAACAAGTTCTAGGTCTGAGGTACTGGAGAGCTTCAGATGTCAAAAGCAGTTCTGGGTCATGAGAGGATTAAATGATTATGATCTCTGCGTCCCTGATCTTATAATCAAGTTCCACACAGCACAAGAAGTGATTATCGGGGTCTAGCTGATTTCGGCTTGCTAAATATGCCGTCAAAAATTTGGGTGAGCTTTATAAATTGCTGCAAATCCTTCCTGATCAGGTGTGGTCAAGGGGGGAGGAGAGTGTACCCATTAGGGGAGAAGGTTCAGAATTGTGGGTCACATCTCCGGACACAGAAATTCCCAGTATTACCTAGAAAAAGAGCCCAAACAAACCTTCAGTTGGTGCATTGATTGAATTAAGTGGATCTTAATAACCCAGAAAGGCCAAAGTCTGCGCAACTAGATTTAATGGTCAGATAGAGGTTGATATAAGGACACCACAATGTACACATCTTTCGTTTTGAAATAAAGTGGTAAAGGTGCTAATTTGGGATCTTATCCCACATTTGTCCAATTGTTTCAGCAAAAGGACGTGTTAACTTTTCAAAAAGGACAAAGGATTGCCAGGAACATTACCGAGAGGAATGTTTTAATGTTCCACATAAGTTAAAGCTATCTGCTAGCCTGGCAGTTACAGCCTTTGAGTGAAAGCTCCCAATTCAATCAGAAAGCTGGAACCCATTAGTGAGGAAATTACGTTTCGAACAGCCCCTCGCTTCTCTCTCTTCGCTTCTGCAGGCCAAGGCACAAAAAAACAGCGTTTGAGGCATTCCATTCAATTTAAGATACCATTCAGTCTAGGAATATTTCCGGATTGACCCTGGCGGCATATGGGCACATCCCAGAGGCTTGTCCTTGCCCTGCCCCCTACCAATGGGAGAGCTCTGTTATTTCTCTGGGTTCTGTTTGGTGCATGACATCTGTCAATTACAGAGGCTCCAATCAGATTGTAGACTGTCTCTGTTGCAGTCATATTGCCAAATGCTCCCAGTTAATTGAGTCAGTACTGAACCATGATAGCTTTGAAGTTTGCTCTCTGGCCCCACATCTCTTCGGGTCAAGCTTCAAATCTTATCTCTAGCTCTGTGTGGGGAGTTTGTATGTTACCCCTGTGCAAGTTACCTCCTACAATCCCGCGCCATCCTGTTTCGGTGAATTGCTGGCTCTGAATTACTCATAGTGTGTAAGTACCCTGTAACGGACCCCATCCTAGTACCCCATACAGGGCTGCCTCTGACCACTGCTTTGTTCTTCCTGGGATAAGCTGCAGCCTCATCTGAACCAGCATATGGCCTCTCTTTACTTGCTGAACATACTTTAATTGTGTTTGGTTTGGGCATTTTGTAAATGTTCCCCTCCCCCCATGTACATGAAACCTTCCCGAAGTCAGTAACAAGTGGCATTAAGTGGAGTACTGGGGCGTTTGATTTGTGCCATTGAGACCAGGAGCAAATTAGACGTTCAGTGACAGATCGTTAGGCACCTCGCTCCCCTCCTCCCCCCGCCCATGGACTGTTTTCACCCAGTAGAGCTTCCCAGTTCCGCTGCATTGCCACAGCCCCACCCACCCAACCGCCTTGGTCCGACTTGAGGTCTGTTGCCAGCCCAGAGGATGTCTTAAAATCCAGCCAATCTCCTCCTCCCTGGTTCCTTTCAGAACCAGAATTGGAATAAGCTTTTGTTTCACCCGCTGAGCCTGTGAAGAACTCTCTTCAGCGGGTTTGCTGCTCAGACACACATTGACATGGACATCCCGTAGGACAGTGGGGGAGTGTGCTGGACGAGAAAGAAAGAGCTTCCAGGACCACTAGCAGATTCCAAACTCTACTTCTCCTGCGCCAGCATCGTCAGTTCTGTCAAGTCCTATTTTTCCATCCTTTTTGAATTCAGGAATTTAAGTTCCGTTAAAGCTGTGTCATCTTGGTTGCCTCGATAGAGGTTCAGAGTGAGCATTGTGCACGTGTTTGTTTTTGTATGTTTAGTAGTGAATCTGGCATAGTTGGAAGTTGACTCGCTCAAGTTGGAATAGGGATCTACGGCTGTGTTAATGAGGGGGGGGGGGTCCCTGAATTGCTACCGGAGACCTAATAGATGTACTTGTAGTGTCGGTGAACTATGCTAATTGCTTCGGATAAAAGCACCCGTCAAGTATGTAGAAAAGTGGTAATAATACATGTGCGGCATGCACAACCACAGATGCATCAACACAAATAATAAACATACATCTGTTATACCCGCCCCACACCCGTCTCTCAAGGACGCTTGTATCCATGACTTCTGTCTGAGAAGGAAGTCAGATTTAGTTACTTTTTCCTCAAAATAATTAACCCCCCTCCCCCCAACAGCATGAGCTAGGGGCAGCTTTCTGTCTCACATAACGATAAAAATCTTGAGGACCACTTCCTCTGAAGATCAGTGCCATGCGACTTCTGCTATTAATTGGACTCACTCGAATGAACTCTATTGTTCTCACAGACATTGTGAGGCACCGGGTGAAAACAATCATTTAAAAAAAATGTGTCACCTGGCGTCATCTGATAGTATCGAAATGTCTATGTTTTGTTTGTAGGAAAGACAACAGACGTTCGGCCTGAAGAAAGCTCCTGAAAATGCTTTCTGATCAAACCCGCAATGAGTGCAGAGCATTCCTCAACATTCAGACAGGCATCTGATTTAGCTTAGCTTTTATCGTTGCCATTTTGCCAGCTCAAGCGCCCATCTCCTTACTAGTTTAGTAGTTTCCTAAGGAGAGACCAATCTATCATTGATCATAGACACACAAAACACAGGCCAGTAGAGAGTCTGAAACTGAACGACATGTTTTTTGGACGATGAGATGAAACCAGAGTTCGTAAAGCAAGCCCACAGACCACAGGGAGAATATCAACATCGCATAAACAGAGATCGAGCCGATTTGAAAATGTCGTCCTGAACCCTGGGAGGCTTCACTGCTATGGGCAGCACCACTGTGCTGTATTCCATTATTACGGTGACCCAGCTACCCAGTGATAGGAGAAGGGAGCATTACTGATAAGATCAAGCGACTGGGGAAAAAAGGTGGTGGGTGAAATATCTGGAGGGTGGAGGACTTTCACCAAGCATCATGTGACATCAAAAGCAACAAAATGAGACCCTTTTTCAGGAAGCAGAGGTTCGTGCCTAAATGAAAAACAAAGTAGACATCCGGTGTGAGGTTTTAGCTTTTTACACAAAACCAAAAGCTGCCAATTACTGTGTGAGTAAGTAGGTTGCGATAATTCAATCACCTAACTGTCACATAATCCTGGGTTTCCCTCTATAATACTGAACAAACTGTCCCTAAGTCCTCTCCTTCCCTCAGTAACATTGACCAAGCTGCCCCTCAGTCCTTTTTCCCTCAGTGACACTCACTAAACTGCCCCTCAGTCCTTTTTCTCAGTGACACTCACCAAACTGCCCCTCAGTCCTCTCTCCCTCAGTGACGCTCACCAAACTGCCCCTCAGTCCTCTCTCCCTCAGTGACGCTCACCAAAGTGCCCCTCAGTCCTTTTTCTCTCTGACACTCACCAAAATGCCCCTCAGTTCTTTTTCCCTCTGACACTCACTAAACTGCCCCTCAGTCCTTTCTCCCTCAGTGACACTCACCAAACTGCCCCTCAGTCCTTTTTCTCTCTGACACTCACCAAAATGCCCCTCAGTTCTTTTTCCCTCTGACACTCACCAAACTGCCCCTCAGTCCTTTCCTTCTCAGTGACACTCACCAAACTGCCCCTCCGTTTTTTTCCCTCTGACACTCACCAAACTGCCCCTCAGTCCCCTCTCCCTCAGTGACACTCACCAAACTGCCC
>JAODKM010000038.1:12570345-12583928 GCA_026780845.1 Petrocephalus sullivani
ACCACACCTTTCCTCTCCTCTCCTTCCTGCTGTACCACACCTTTCCTCTCCTGCCTGCTGTACCACACCTTTCCTCTTCTCTCCTTCCTGCTGTACCACACATTTCCTCTCCTTCCTGCTGTACCACACCGGCCTGAGCCGAGTGCCAGCTTGAGCCAGCTTAGCCCAGAAAGCTGTCCTGCTTTTCCCAGGCGATGCCCTGCCTTCGACATGGTGGGTGGCCCGGGGATTTCCTCAGCCAGGAAGAGCAGAGCCCTCGCATCAAGGCCTGGCACATGTGGCGTGCAGCGGGTGCCACACTGGAGGGGGGTTTACGGTAGGAGGCTGACGCTAAGAGAAAAGCCCATGTCAAACTCACCCTGCGAAATGCCCGTCACGTGCTGCTCCATCCACCATTTGGTGAGGTGAGCCTCGGTTCTGGACCGCCCTGGTTGGGCAGCACCATGCGCACTGCCATTCTCCGAAACACGATTAAGGAGAGTTCGTGCCAGTACCAAAGGCCCTGTGTTTGCACAGCAGCACCGGCAGTGCCGTAATTACGCGGCGGGGCCCCCAGTCGCGGTACAGGAGGGCAGCCGCGTACCGGCGTCTCTGTCTGGCCCAGCCACTTAGAGGCCCTATTCGGCTAATCATCGTTTTCATTGAGCCAATTTAAGCGCTTTCTCGCCTCTCGGGGGGATAGTAATTTAGGGTGAACCGCAGAGCGCCGCGGTACTGCAGGAATGGGATACGTGGATCCTGCTGGATAATGAGCGTAATTCGCGCATTACGCCGCAAATGAGCGAGTTCTTCTCCGCCACTCGGAGCCCCTGCGAATGTGGGTGATTTCCCCCTTTTTTGTCTCAGCTCAGCAAGTCTGCAGGAAAATAGGAACCTGATGAGCGGCACCGGGGGTAATCCGGACTCGACAAGGCCAAATTAACCGGCTGCGAGAATGGCTCCTTCCCGGCGCCTTTGATGTGATACGCAGTTTTTTCTTTTACACGACTTGCGTTTTTTTTAACCTGGGGTGTTTTCCCTTTTTGTCTTTTTTTTTTTTTTTACTGGTTTCAAATGGCAAAGAATATTTGCCCCCTAAGATTGTGCTCAAAGTACACTTTCTCTTAATTATCCAGTCACCCATTAGCAAGTGAGAATCAGCCTGGGCTGTTCTTAAAATTAAAAATCGGCTCCCGTGAACTGGCTGTGTTTTTAATCAGTTCTCCAGAACACACCCCCTCTTCCCCCCCACCCCCTTTACCATGACCACCTATCAAAGGACCCCAGCATATTTGTTCAGAAGGACTTTTCAGAGCTCCTCTTTTTGCTAGTGATTACGGAGCTGTAAATACTTGTTTGTGTTTCGGGAGATTTGAGGCATTCCCATCTGAATGAAGATTAATTTGTTTTTGTAATCTGCTGGGAGTGCCTGTCTTCACAGCCAGGAACAGGCATCCCACCTGCAGATCGGCCCCTGAGCCCCCCAGGCAGTGGCACAGCAAGCAGGCCGCACCGTAAATAATCAAATGCTCCCAAGTGATGCCCGTCCCTCTGTAATCTACACACGGACCTGCTTTCTGAGGGACAGCCAGCCGGAGTGGAGACTAGCTATTTTAATCTCCAGCCCGTGCCCCCAAACGAGATTACTCGAGACCTGCAGTCGAGCGATTGTATGCGAAAGGGACAATTTCATTTTGAGGAGAGGCAGACAACAATGCCCCCAGCTAGGATGCTCGGGATAAAATCCATTGTGTTGTGCTGCTGTTGTTCAGACACTGTGCCTTCATGAAATATTCAGACCCCCCCCCACATAGCAATAGGTAAAATAGGGACTGGACACTGCAGAGAGAACAAAAATGTAATGTGCTGGTCATCCGGGGGGGGGGGCTGGTGGTGTGCAGCTCGGGTTTGGGCCTCTCGATGCTCCCCAGTGTGTGCATGCACCCTGTGATGGACAGGTATCCTCTCCTGCCTAATTCCCCAGGCCAGCCTCCAGACCCTGGATGGTGCGGATGATCACGCTCTGTCCCAAGAGAGCCTTTATATCTTTGATACCCTGAACGTTGCAAATCGCAGCAAATTTAGACTTAGTTTAGCAAAACTGCAGTCAATTCAATCTGGAAAAAAAAAACAATTATAAGGACAACACTGTCATGTGTTGGTTGTTTGGAGGCCTTTTTTGGACTCTAAGCTCTTGGATTAGTGATGTTTTTTTTTGCCTCTTAAGGTTTTAAGCCTGAAATTCTCCCTGAAAATACTGAGCTATATTGAAGTGTGAACGTGGGGGGGTCATGACATTGAGTGTGCCGCCCGCCCCGCCACACCTGACCGGCTTTGGTCCCAGCGTCCGGGGCTCTCTGCCGCTTTATGGAAATGAGCCCATAAGGGGACACCTCTGCAGTGGGAGTAGGAGGCGTCATTAATCAGGGGTGTCAGATACAAATGCAGTGGCATGCTCCCTGCTCCACTCGCCCTGTCGCTACAGACCCCTCAGTCTCGGGGAAAGAAAGCCCTTCAATCCCATTCGCTATCCAGCCATCGTCTGAGGGCCGCGCTGCTCTATTTTTAATCAATCTGGGCATTGGGATGGTGTGACAAAAACAACAGCCAACCCTGAAAGTCATATCTGACCATCTGGAGTGAGGCGGGCGGCCGGCCGGCGGGCGCCTCTGCGCGGCCCGGAGCCGAGTGCTCCCGGCGTCTCCTGAAGCTCCAGAGAAGGTCCTTTCCCGTCGACATTGAAGGATTGCTGGACGTTGCACAGAGGGAGCTTTGGGATGGAGCTGATAGCGAGAGGCGAGTAATTGATAGGGTGAGGGGACGAGTTTGGGCGTTTGCGGTCGACGGGCATTGAAATGAGGCATCACTGCGGGTGCTGCTCACCACAGAAGTTTTGTTAAGGGAGACAAGAACTCCCAAAAAGATTTCACACATTTGATTTACGTAAAAAAATATCTACTACTCATTAATATAGGCATCATCATGACAGATCAGGCTTCATTAACTAATGTAATACTTTAGAGATCACATTTTATTGACTAATATAATATTACTATATTATTATTACTTTAATATTAATAAGACTTTGCATTTTATTTGCCAATATAACATTAAGAAAGGGTTAACATTTACCAATATAATTATTACCATAGAGATTCCGGCTTTCATTCACTAATATAAATATTACGATAGAGATCACAGGTTTTATTCAGTGATACAAATATTACCACTGAGATCACATATAATTCCACTAATATAAATGCTACCAAAGAGATCACAGGTTTTATTGACTGATACAAACATTACTGCAGGGATCACAGGTTTCATTTGCTGATAGCCATATTACCATGGAGATTACAGGTTATACCCAGCGGCAATTTGGAATCAAACAGATAGCAACGTTCACTACCAGCCAAACCCGCACGCCATTCACAGATTTATGGCACTGCCTGATGCAGTAATGCCAGCATTGCAGATGGATTTTTTGCACATATTGAGACAGATTCATTATATCAACCCTGATTTACGTTTCTTATCCCTTCGTGCTGTAGAATTGTCAGGAAAAGGTGGCAAAGATCTAGCAATTCAATGCCAGTTCTGGGTAAGTGCAAAGTTTCTTCCAACATCATCTCCAAATTCTTTAATGTATTAAGGAATCCACTGTCAACGAGGAATGCACAATGAAAATATTGATTTTGCACCAGTGGCCCCTTAAACATAGACTCATAGAAATTTTTTGTCATTCTGTCACCTTACGCCCAGTTTAGAGGGACGATGCCTCAGTTGAAATTGGGAGGACCAATGGGGAGTGATTTACAATCTGATTGGTCAAGGGCCCCTTGAGACTTTGAGGCTTCTTCATGCCATTGTAGCCATGCATGAAGCTGCACTTCCCCAGTCTTACTCAAGGAGTCCCTGAAGGCACCTTCACGTTCAGCCATCATTTCGTAATTAACTGTGCGGCAATTAACGTGACTTAATTGGACAATTAAGGATTTAATATCTGGTATTTGTGCAAGGCTGTACATTCACTGGTAATCTCTGAGCACACTGTGATGCTGAAAGTGCTGAAAATGTCAACGCGCGTTTCCGTCAACAGTTGACAAAATGCTATTTATTTTCACGCACAACTCGCAATTTGTCTTTGAATACATCACACGCAGAATGCAGCAGTGTAACGGAGAATCGTGAGACGACACTTGCAGATGGACTCAGAAGGAATAGAATGACAAAAGGTGGGCGGCTTCCCTTTATGATCCGGCATACAGGCATTGAGCAAGTGCAAAGAACAGTGGATTTCCAAGAAACAGTCGTGTAAAATTGGAGGAATGACCCCCCCCCCCCATAACACTCTGTAGGAAATATGCAGCCAAGTTGTTAAATGTCTGGTATTAAGATCCACTGTGTGCCTGCAGACACTTCAGAAAGATGCCAGGCTGACTTACAGGAATCACCTGTAATTGATGGTCTTTGAAAAACAAACGAAATGTGCCTGTGGATTTATTAATGAACTGTTTTGATCAGGCCTTTGATCTTGCGGCTAAGTGAGTCAGCAGTTTGCGGCAAGCATCACTGCTGGATTCCTCCTGCTCACCCTGGTCTCCACTCCACTGTTTTTATATGACATTTGCAGATATGCAACGTTTTATCAGGATAGGAACATTGAAAAATTAAACCCAATTATTAAAATTGTTCTTTATGCAGTTCCATAGAAATTTTATTGGCTTCGGCATTGTCAGAAGCTCAGCACACAAGGAGTGTTGGTGGACATCAGTCAGTGCTCTCACGTGCCTAATTGATTAACTGAGTACTAGTGGTAATTGACTGATTAATTGAGCTCCCTGAGCCAATTGAATAATTTCTAAACAGGTGGTTTAAGACAGAGCCTCTTGCAACCCCACAGAAATGGAGGCCTAAATAGACTGAAAAAAACTGCATATCTTTAGGGAATTTTGTACAGTCATAATCATAATTATGCTGCAAAATGCAATATGCTGAATGCATAAATTGCAGAAATATACAAATATTATATGCAATGTTTACTGCATAGGGTACATATTTATACTAATAACACTCTTTATGGTTGAAAATGAATATAAGCAGTCAGTAATGTCTTGCAATCCACTGAAAGTGACCCATTTGTCACCCAGGTACATGCTGTACGCCAACCTTTATGCGCCATGTGCTTTCTTTGTAGATGTGTGGTTATTTGCATGGTCACTCTCCATGAGCTCTCCCAGGAGCTGTCAGGCTCTGCCAAGGTCCCGCCGAAACGCAATTCTAAATCAAAACCAGGTGAGTGCTGCCTAATTTTCATCTAGGAGATGTCTCCCCCCACAGTGGCCTGGTGTGAACCCCCCGGTCGGCTTATAACTCAAATTATTTGGGCACGCTATATAAAGGGCCACGTCAGTGGTGGGGGCACATGGAGGAGGGTCACAGGGTCCATGTCCTGGGACTGGCTGTCCCCTCCTTGCTGGGAGAATGTACCAGAAGGAGACGCAGCCTTAGACTGAGCCAGTGAGTACAAACCAGAGCGGCGTCCTCCATTAAGAGATACAGTGTGTGCACTGGCCCGCCCAGCGTTTGAATTCAAGCCCCCCCTTTCCACAAACTATCAGTATCATTAAAGGTTCAACACGACCTCCGTGGCATCAAACTACAGTTTGGCCGTTTTGGCAGGATGCTGCTTGGAGGGTGTTAGTTCTGCCAGGGGGTTAGTTCTGGCTGGGGGTTAGTTCTGCCAGGGGGTTAGTTCTGGCTGGGGGTTGGCTCAGCCACATCACACTGGCCAGCAGCAGCACCAGACCTGCACTATGTCACCCCCAAACAATGCCGCACAGTCGGCGTCCCACGGATTAAACGGGAGATTTAGCATTTTAACACGCTGTGCCCGCTCCTAGTCCCAGGTCCACACATGCGAACACGCACATGTGTGCGGTGATATGACGCGTGCAAATGTTTGGACGAGGCTGGAGCATGCGCAGTGGAGTAAAAAAAAGTGAGCCCACTAACTCTGTGTCTTTGGATAGGCTCTTTATTAAAAAGTTATTGTCCTGTTATCACCAGTCTCGTTATTGTGAAACCACATTTGTACACAAAGAACACAACAACATGCAGAGAGTATGACAAGGGTGGGGGAGGGGGGTTTAATATATCCCTACCTCAGCTTTAACACTAACCGGATATCGCTATACCTGACACACACGTGCATGCCCTCGCGTACATGCACCAACGGAGCCCCAGAGCTGATTATCCATGGCAACAAGCACTTCCACAATACGGGAAAAGGGCTGTATTTACTAAGGTCTGTCACTCTGACATATACGGTTTCCCCTTTCCTGTGTTGGTAAGCAAACGTTCTATTCTGAGCCAGTCATACTGTACCGTATGTTAAAATAGATTTGTTCATACAGACGGTCGACCAACCAGATGACAGGCTTTCCGTTCTGCTCTAAATTTATCCGCCTTTTTTCCCACCTTCTCGGGCTCTGATTCTGATCCCTACTGTATGCAGCTACGTCATGCTTCTTTCTAGAGGACGGGCTTATTTTATACAATCGACTGGACGGTTACCGATCCGGGAGCAGCTGGCGTGATCCCGTCAGCTGTCGCGTGTAAATTAGCGCGCACATCAGCCCTGGTGCAAAAATGATGCCCCCTGTCTTGTTAGGTGACTGAGTGTCTCCGAAAGACAGTATCCCGGAAACCTCGATGCCATGGGGGGTCGGATGTCATGCCAGTGGTGGGGTGTCTGGAAGTGTCGCATGGATCCTTGAAACATGCATAAAGCACATTTAGAGAAAATTTTCTCCAAGATGCTGAGTGGGCCGAAAAAATTAATAATACCCCTTCTCCTCATGTAGCGACCGAGTTCTGTTCCAACGACCAGATCATTAAGCGTGGTCATTAACTGAAAATTACGGTAGCCTTCGTGTGAGCGCGACTGTACTTCAAGGTGAAGCTCTCTGGTCGCTGGTGCCTTATTTTAATAACGTTCTTGTATAGCTTTGCCAGCATTACTCTCACTTCGGTATCGTTGTTGTCAGGCTTACAAAATTTGGTGTGAGTATGCACACTGGTAGTAAATCATATATTTTTTAATTAGCGGAATAGCTGCGAATGTTCGTAAATCGAGGACAGGGTATAATCTGTTTTAGCCAGTCCGAAGCTTAATGGAAGCAGCTGTGGCTTCCAAACACACCAAAGTGGCCACTTTATTTAGAAGCCCAGACTTAGGTGAAAATAAACTTCAACCTGTCTTCACTTGTATTAAGAAGCTCTTGCCCCTCATGCCCCTACCTGCAGGTCTCTTCCAGGGCATGAACTCACAACCTAGTGAGTTCAGGATCAACCTAGTGAGTTCATGCCCTGGAAAGTGACCTGCAGGTAGGGGCATGGATGCTCTGGCAGACTCAGGAGACCCAGCATTTTATATGGTTCCGTGAATATGTAAAATTATACATAAAATTGGGTGGGGGGTGGGCTAAGGTAACATTTGACCATCAATATTATTAAAGAAGAATTTGTTCCAGCCCCCCCAGGTGACCCTGAATAGGGCAAGTGGTTTCAGAAAATGGATGGATGGCCCCAAATTTCTAGCTACACCCTGCCTACAGCCCTAGGGGCCTCTAGTCATGATCTGTCAGCTTTAGACTCCATTTTCGGTGGAGCCCCCAGGGTGCCCGGGGTCACAGGCAGGATTCGTATGGATTTGCTTCCTTCCTTCTGTCTCATGCCTGTCACTCCATTACAGAACCAATGAAAGAATAAAGGCCACACCCACTTTCTTTGTGAAGAACTGAGAATCGGTCACTCAGATGTGGACAGGGCACACCCAGAAATTCTGGGTCCCTGAAGCTGCCAGGGTATCTACGCCCCCGCAACGGCCTTGGATGTGGAGACCCAGCAGGGGCGGAATGAGGCAAAGACGCCCAGACACTCCTGGGGAGTGTCCCCTGCAGTGTTGCTGTTGTTCTCAGTCTCAGGAGAATCACAACAAGACTCTGCTGCTGATTTTATTTGTAAAAATATCAGAGCGAGGAAACTGCTTGTTAAGGAGATGTAGGTAAAGAACTGCAGCTGTGAGTCTTCTCTGAATCAGTCGTTTGTGATTCTGAAGTCATTTGCTCATCCCTGAACTTTGGTCTGCCTCAGCAGTACCAGTGGGAGTCTCCTTGATCCATTCGATCCCGAGCGCACCATTTCTGAGCACTGAAAAGGGAGCCAGTCCTGTTTATGAGGGCAATTTGGTAGTATACTCACACAAACTCTCGAGAAGCCAACCAGAAAATGCATCCCTGCAAAGGACAAAACTTACTAGCCAGAGTTATGGGTCCAAAAAAGCCTTATTATTAGCCAGTGGGAGGGGCTGAAGCCCACGTCACTTTACGGGCATAAACTGCTCCATACTTCCATCCCGGAATTCCCAGCCTGTGTCCAGCAGCCTGCCGAACAGAGCCGCGGCAGAGGACGCCACGCGCGGGCAGGATCGATGGCAGTCCGATCAATGCAGCGGCCAGCCGAGGCCAGACAGCCGCCCCCGGTGGCTGGGCCGAGAGCAGCCTCGCTTCGCTTTTTCTCCTTCTCTCCCAGCCCTGTCGGGCCGTTTCCTCAGCTTGGTGCCTCAGCATCCTTTGAGAAAGCGCCCCGGGCATAAATGAATGGGAAATTAGCAGCAGCGCGGCTCTGCCTGGAGCCACGCGGTCGCCGAGCTTCCCGGCAGCGACAGCGCGCCAGACGGCTGCTGCCTGAGCGTATGCAGCCAACTCTAAGGCATGCAAATCCCCGACTGGCACAAGGAGCACCCTGTGGGTCCTCAGCAGGGACAGCTTCTGAGGAAGGCAGCTGACCCACGCGTGTTCCGGTTGTGGGAAGGCCTCGGCGTCTCGTGTAGGTGTCCTCCGTGATCTCCCGGATGTGCGCGATCGTGCCGCGGGCCTAATACCTGTATGTGGCGGAATGAGCTTCTGGAAAAGGCCTGAGTTACATGGCCCTCTTTCTCAGCCGAGATTCTACTGGCTGTACATTACCGCTCAGGCCCCCGTCTCCCGCAAACATCGCCTACATCTGTCCGTCCGGCCCTCCCCTCCTGAGTGTCATGATTCCGTAACATTTGCCAATTAAAGATAAGTAGTAGTGGAGAATGTAACAGATGTAGCATTAGTAATACATATTACTTGTGCTTTATTCCAACTAAGAAACATTAGTGGCATTAGCTTCATTAATTATACATATACACATACATACATACATACACACACGCGCACACACACACACACACACACACACACACTTATATATGTGTGTGTATGTCATATGTAGTGGGACATAGGACGTGATATAATAACAGTTATAATAAATAACGTATCAAGTTTATATTGTTATCCCACCCGTCTATAATGCCAAATAATCATTTCAGGAATATTAGTAAAGAACTGTGAAACTATAAGATGAGATTATATTTAATAACTACTTGTCCATTTAGCTATCTAGCCTTGCATTAGTCCAGAACCAGCCAAAGGTGCGAGGCGGGTCCAGCGGGCCAGCAGGGCAGTCGGCCTCCAGAGGAACCCGTGAGTGTAAGCAAGAGAGAGACAGTGGGCAAACTCCAGACAGAGCCGGAGGAGGCAAAACGGACACATCCACCGGAACAGGTCTGTTTTAACAGACCCCCACGCCATCCACCCATGTGAACGGTATAAAAACTGCCCTTTTGGTAGAAACCACTCCAAAAAAAGACTGCACATGTACTGAAAACGTAGGAGCGTTCACACCATATGCATTCTGCATTAATTCCCGCCAAAATAATACTAATAATAATATGCTGCCGACGTTTGAGTCCTTTATGTCACAGAACGTGTGTAGGAGCGAAGGACGGCAGATCGGCAGCGGGCGGTTGCCATAGAGACAGATCCTCTGTCGTCGCTGAACCATTTTTATCCCGAGCGATCCCACGGGGAGTGGCTTTGCGCTCCCTCTAGAAACTTTTCATAATTTAAACTATATTTATATCACGCCAGCACTATTCGGGATAGCTTATAGAACACGGCAGGTCTTCAATTTATCTTCTAATTAAAACGACAGCTAAAGATGATTTATAAAATGTAATAACATAATGATAATATTAAATGAATACAGTAATAATGTAATAAGAAATCACGTCAATTATATCATTATTATCTTTGTAATTATCTTTGTAAAAGAGAGGAAGATACCATAATGTTTCTTGCAACACGGAGGACAAGCAGACCTGCTGTAATAAATAGCTGACGTAGTAATAATGTAAACAGCTTTTAATGCATGAACACATTATATATTACAATTTACAAAAAATATTTTTAGAGCGTTTTTGTTGGAAACAGAATTAAGAAATGCGTAAAAAGAGGCAACTATTAGGAAATTATATTTATAGTATTTGCACATTTCCGACCACATTTCGCATTTAAACTTTATTCGCATGTTAAGTGCAATATTTTGACATGCCAGAGTTTCCGAATATATTTCCCCCTTCCCAGCCTTCGTCACATTATGAAGATAAATCATCAGAGGTAGATTTCACCCTGAAAACTGGAGTTCAATCAGCGGAGATTTGGAAATGAAAATGCTACTTTTAACATGATCCGCTATGTCAGAATAATCTCGTAGACGGGACAGCCTTTCCAGATTACTTTGCACTGGGAGAAAACCTGCAAAACGTGTAACTAAACGGATTACCGAATGTAGCGGATACCCCGGTGACCCAAACATCTTGCCTTGCCGCTGTTATTTTCTGCTTCATTACTGTAATTAATATTCATTCATTCTGACTTCCCGTAACCAGATGTATCTAAGTTACCTAATTACAAGTTTTAGCTGCTCAGCGCTTGCCAAACTCCACGCATGACTGTGAGGCAGCTTCCTGGTGACACCTTAGCATTAAAAGTGGCACCTTACACAGAATATAATTTCTTAATATTGCATGCCTATTGCACCCAATAGAAAGTTTTTCCTTCCTTGGAAACCCAGCAGACCCATAGCGTGTAATGGAGTGTGTGAGTGTGGGCATGTGTGATCCCTCCAATGGAAACGCTTCCATGATGTCACCTGACTTATTCCCCGTGCTTACAGGAATAGGCATCAGGTGCTTTGTGCCTCTGTCCTGGCTAAATGGTTGTAAGATGGATGGATGGATGGAAACCCAGCTATTATTCTCTGTAGATTTCCTTTGTGTAATTTCCCAATTACTTGGTGACAGTACTGGTTGAATGGTGCCCTATGCAAACGTCCCTGCGGCACCCCCATCACCATCCAATCTCTTTTTGTTGGCAGTTTGCTACGTCAGCGCCCCTTCGGAAGATGGTGCCCTAGGTGGCCTTTTATATCACCTATAGGGATGACCATCCCTCATTGGTCATCTAATATTCCAAGTCACAGAAAGAGTGCTAAGATCAGTGTGGCAGATCCTCCCTGTGTGTGCAGTTTGTACACTAATGGCTGCTATTTCCACCAGGAAGAAAGTTTATGGGAAATGTTGTCAAATGCATCATTACATTCACTAAAATGTGATGTGACTTCACAAACTGAAGTAAAGGGGACACATTTGCTGCACCCTTTGTGTAATATTTCACCCATACGTGGTCATGTGTATATGACTTGTATGTGATGTATATTTGTGATGCTTGCATCCTAACAGAGTAGCTGGTGACAGATGTGCTCTGACACAATCTGATGGGCAGTAGGCCTGTTTATGTATGTTTTTCTAAAAAATCAGGCCAATACATGTTCAAAACAGAAGCATGTATGTGCAGCCTGTGAGACTTGCTCTGCAAACTGAGAGGGTCTGATTGTCTACACATGCCCGACCCAGTAAGTCTCCCGGGGCGGGGGAGGGGGCGGGTGGCACATGTTGGGGGGGATTGAGTGTCCTTATCCCAAAGTGTTCTTAATTCTCTGGAGGAAATTGCTACTGGAATTTTGGTGACATCAGGGATGGTTTTTCAGCACATTAGGGATGTTCTCAGGATTAACTTACGCTGGGGTATTGAGACAAAGCATAGAGCCACTGTGTGTTTTTGCTGGGAGCAGCCGTGGTGTTGGATTTCAGGGAGGTCTGGCTTTAATCGCGGCGAGAGCGTGCGGATTATTTATCCCGACGTGAGACAGTTCCGGTGTACATATCAGCCACTGTCCAGCCCAGCAAATGCCGGCTTCCTCCTCTGAACTCTCTCGTCTAGTTTGCTCGCTGTGTCATGGCGGGTGTTTCGGAAATCGGCCAGTTATATAAGCCGGGTCATACGAGACGGACGCATCCTGCGTCTCTGAGATGATCTCACTGCTGGCCGTGCATTGGATGCACACAGGCCTCCTCCGGCTAGATCCCCGGAGCTTCCCAAAGGTGTCCCGAGCTCCATCGCGGCCTTGATGTGCCCTTCCACGACTCACCCATCCTCATTGGTGGCATCGATTCTAAGTTTTCAATCAATGGAACGTATCCGAGGGAGCATCTGTCATCTGTCTACCAGAATGCATCCCATAATTCCACAATCAATGTCTGCTTTTACATTTATGGGCAGCTGTTGAGCACATACATTTAAAACGTGACGGTTGCTAATTTGAGCCCTTGACTGAGATGCTTGCCCTTCTAAAAGGTCTTGTGGCATCAGTTAGCAGCTGATTTGTATAAAAGCATGGACTAAGCATTATAATAACAGTAATGTTTGACACAGCATAATAACCCTGTGTTAAAATGGTTGGCCAGAACCACATCTGAACAATATGTGGCTTCCCATGAAAGGCCAAGATGGCAGCTTAGCATCCAAAAACTGTAAGTATGAGCTTTCAGTAGCTGAGAAGATCACGGGACGGGTCCCCCTCCATGATATTGCCCACGTATCGCGTTACCGCCACATTCCAGTCGCCAAGCAGATCGGTGCGAGACCTCAGGCCATTATGGTGATGGATTTCTCCTCTCAGGGGTGGACACATGTCCGCTCGTGGCCCTGTCACCCGCCACCCCGTGCATAGCGGGGAAGGAGAGCGACACGGAGTACGTCATAGCAGGAGCAGTGGCCGCTGGACAGGAATTACTCATGCTGAGGCTGTTAGTTTGCTCTGTGTCCCCTTTGGTTAACGGTAGTGCTGGAATTTAGTGGCATATTTTGGCATTGAACCTCAGTGTGTTTATTATGAAGTAATGTGATATTAAACTTACATCTGCACTTTTTAATCATGTTCCTTTAAACATGTCCCTTGTGGCAGATTATTGTTTTGTCAATGCTATTTAATTGTACTAAAGATAACATCCATCTCCCCTCCAAGCACTTACAGCTCACCTAACTATATGCTTTTGCAGGAGGAAACCCAGACAACACAGGAGGGCATGGACACTCCACACACACACACCCACACACACACACACACACACACATACCATGTATACCTATCTTCATGGGGACACTCCATTCATTCCTATGAGCATAACCGTGATCCCAACTATGACACCCTTAACCCCTACCCAGCCCTAACCTTAACCATAAGTAACACAATTAAATATGAGACTTTTGGCATTTTTAGTTTTTTGATTGCAGACACAGATTTTTATAAAATTGAGGTTATCCTTATGG
>JAODKM010000038.1:12634729-12646531 GCA_026780845.1 Petrocephalus sullivani
GATGGGCGGCTCCCTTCTCTAAGGCGCTGTATGAGGGATACAGGACAGGGATAGGATAAGACGGCCTGTCATAACCCCCTGAGGATGGGCAGCTCCCTTCTCTAAGGCTCTGTATGAGAGATACAAGACAGGGATAGGATAAGATGGCCTGTCATAACCCCCTGAGGATGGGCAGCTCCCTTCTCTAAGGCACCGTTTGAAGGATACAGGACAGGGATAGGATAAGAAGGCCTGTCATAACCCCCTGAGGATGGGGGGCTCCCTTCTCTAAGGCTCTGTATGATGGATACAGGACAGGGATAGGATAAGAAGGCCTGTCATAACCCTCCGAGGATGGGCGGCTCCCTTCTCTAAGGCTCTGTATGAGGGATACAGGACAGGGATAGGATAAGACGGCCTGTCATAACCCTCCGAGGATGGGCGGCTCCCTTCTCTAAGGCGCTGTATGAGGGATACAGGACAGGGATAGGATAAGACGGCCTGTCATAACCCTCCGAGGATGGGCGGCTCCCTTCTCTAAGGCGCTGTATGAGGGATACAGGACAGGGATAGGATAAGACGGCCTGTCATAACCCCCTGAGGATGGGCAGCTCCCTTCTCTAAGGCACCGTTTGAATGATACAGGACAGGGATAGGATAAAAAGGCCTGTCATAACCCCCTGAGGACGGACGGCTCCCTTCTCTAAGGCTCTGTATGAGGGATACAGTACAGGGATAGGATAAGACGGCCTGTCATAACCCCCTGAGGATGGGCAGCTCCCTTCTCTAAGGCACTGTTTGAAGGATACAGGACAGGGATAGGATAAGACGGCCTGTCATAACCCCCTGAGGATGGGCAGCTCCCTTCTCTAAGGCTCTGTATGAGGGATACAGGACAGGGATAGGATAAGACGGCCTGTCATAACCCTCCGAGAATGGGCGGCTCCCTTCTCTAAGGCGCTGTATGAGGGATACAGGACAGGGATAGGATAGGAAGGCCTGTCATAACCCTCTGAGGATGGACGGCTCCCTTCTCTAAGGCTCTGTATGAGGGATACAGGACAGGGATAGGATAAGACGGCCTGTCATTACCCCCTGAGGATGTACGGCTCCCTTCTCTAAGGCTCTGTATGAGGGATACAAGACAGGGATAGGATAAGAAGGCCTGTCATAACCCTCCGAGGATGGGCAGCTCCCTTCTCTAAGGCACCGTTTGAGGGATACAGGACAGGGATAGGATAAGAAGGCCTATCATAACCCCCTGAGGATGGACGGCTCCCTTCTCTAAGGCACTGTATGAGGGATACAGGACAGGGATAGGATAAGACGACCTGTCATAACCCTCCGAGGATGGGCGGCTCCCTTCTCTAAGGCAGACCACATGACCACATGATCCGGCTCAGTCACACACGGCTGGGAGTAAGTAGCAATTTCAGGCTGAATATAACAGTGGAACCTAAGTAAGCAAAACACAGCATTAACTGTTTATTGGCTCTCTGAAGTGTTGTTTGTGATCCTTTCAAGCTCTGCGGCTGAAATGTGAAGCTGCGTTTTGGGTGCTGGTTATGTCATCCGCTGGCTCTCGGTCCGCCCAGGCCGCGCGGGGAGGGCTGAGCTGATGCTGTCACCGTGGCTCGCGATCTGTTCCTGCCGTGGCTCATGGGAGCGGCTGGCAGAGCACGCGTCAGTGTGGCCGACAGATCCTGCTTGCCTTCCTGGGGGGTGGTACCTGTGACATTAGGACATGGTTACGCTACTATCTCGCGCCTGGGGGACGTGACCGTCAGGCTGAGTATACCCTGCCCGGCCTGCTTCTCTGAGTGCCGCGGGGAGACGCTCTGGGTACAGACTGCCGGTCCGCGGCTGGTCCACACCCTCCCTGCATTTTCCCTGTGCTCAGTCCGGAACGGCGAGACACCCCTCCCTTGCCCTCCTTCCCCTGAGAGCTCTGGCAGACGCTTTCTAAAGCGAGACGTGGGCATCACATTTATATAATTATCTAAATGAATTAGTTCAACAATAACACTGACGGGCACTGAACTCGTAGAAAGGTGCAGGATTAATATTAATGCCCGCAACGTGCTCCCTCCTGCTCCCCCCCTCATTCCGGGGGGGAGAGAGTACCCGTATAAATTTAGGAAGTGTCACCCGGCAGTCCGGAGAGCTTTGAAGTATCGTGTGGCGCGGTGCTGTGCGGCTCTGTTCTGGATAATAGGCTGGGGGATATTTACTGGGCTCTGCTGGAAAGGGGCCCGGCTGTCTCATGAATACTGGGATAAATCACGAAGGGCCTGAGACAGGGGACGGCACGCTGCTGTTCCCATCCCCCCCCCCCCACGGCAGCTGTGCACCTTTTCCACTCTTTTGGCCCGGAGCACAGTGCGAATTCTGCTTCCCGCTTCCTCGTCATGACTCGTCGTACTCGCCATCAGACGGCGGTTAAAAGTTTGGCCCTTGAATGTGGCTATGGGGTGATTAATTATTGCGAGAGGCAGATCCCTAGGCTGCCTCTGTGGCCAGCCGGTATTAATTAAACTGCATGTATGCATCACTGTAATTTATGTATTTCGGTGGAACATTGCAAGGCAAATACTGATTGTTCTGTCAGCCAGGTGTATTGAATAGTCGTGCCGGTTTTGGTTGCATGGTTTTTAATTGTGTTAGAAAGGTGGCTGTGCAGGCCACACTGCATGCAAGGCTGCCACCATCTTAGTGTGACATTTACAGTAAAGCTGTAGCAGTCCCTTCAGGCCTCCTGTCCTCGAGGCCGGCCACTGCTTTGCTAGAAAGACACATGGGCGTTATTTCCCTCTCTGCTGTCGCTTCAGTCTCTCACCCTAGCCCTAGTGCCGCCACCGTTGCTCGGGTCTGATTATTTAGTTTGGCCAGAATTGCAGCCTCCTGTGACCACACGGTAACTGCACTGACCGTGTGTGGCTGGCTGGGAAACCTGCCGTTGGAACAGCCCAGGTGGGGAGAAATATCGCGTAGGCGCCGTCCGTCAGAATGGGGAGTAATTCAGCAGAGGTAATCTGTGAAGCGCCAGGCTAATGGTGCGGCTATGGTCACAGGCGACAGTCCCCTGTCAGCATGGTCCGTCTGCGGTCCCGCCTTCACCTGGCAGCCAGTAATAATCACGCGGGGAAACTGCCCCTCTATATTGCTGTTTATTTATTCATTTGTTTCATTTCTTCATTTCCCACTGATTCCTGGGGATGAAACACAATAGAATGAACGCAAGACCGAGGAGATGGTGGTATTGCCTCGTCTGTGACCTCATCTTCTTTTGCAGAGGGCACATTTCATGGTCGCTTATCCACCAAGAGCCACCGGGGGCCCGAGTGCATCTGTGTGTGTGTGTGTGTGTCTTATTTTCCACCATTTGTTTTATTACCCAGAATGCTTTTCACGGGAGGGTCTAGCCTGAGTGCCACTTGGTGGCTCATCCTTCCCTCATACGAGAGATGTTCACAGCCATGACACGCAGCCCACCCACAGTCTCGGCTTCATGAGGACAAGGTCCGAGACCCTCCCTTCTCTGGGCAAGGTTTATGTGCCCCTGGTGACAGATCTTGACATCTTCCGGGGGGCACTTTTGAGATCTCCACAAGTCCAGCCGATGGCCTGTAAGACTCACGCCGGTGCTTCGGCCCCTTGTATCTGGGAGAAGCGCAGAGAATGGAAAACGATGTACTGAGCACAGGGGAAAGTGGCAGCGAGAGTCTCGGCCATATTAGCGTGCCATTCCCGGCACTTTCTGACGGTTTGAAGCTGTGGGAAGTGGCAGGGTCCCTCCAGGAGCTCAGCAGAAGATGCATGTGGCTCTCAATAAAGAGAGAGGAACAGGGGAGAAGAAAGGAGAGACATCAGCAGCCTGCTGACGAGGACCATGGGATGCTCTCCGGCTCCTGCAGACGCCTGCGAGAGGGAGAGTCTGCCATCGCTATTGATTTTCTTTCCTCCCGTTTTCCTCCGCAAAATGAGCACGTGGGTGTCTTGTACTGCAAATTGAAATCTCCGCATGGCGCGGCTCGGCGGTGTTTTCCGGGTTACGTTCGCCATAAATCCCGCTGGGGGGTGGGCTGGAGGCGTAAACACTGCACACGTGCAGGTGATGTGTAGCCCGTGGGCTTGCTCCACCTCCCCTTCCACCCCGAGGCCAGTGATCGACCCCACTTTCGCCGGCCATCCGTCATTGCTGGGATGCGTCCGGCCCGGTCGTGTTCGGAATGTGCTCGCTGACTGGGGGCGTCCCTGTGAATCTTCCGACACTGGCAAAGAGCCTCACAGTCAGTGGTCACAAGCGGGTGATCTGCGGCATGCCACACCTGAGGGGTGTCCAACCATCACCCCAGCTTTATGACGTAAGGTCTTTCCAAAATCTCAGCTTTTTCTGGCAGAACAATAGACAAACTAATCCCCCACATGCACCTTCCCTCTTTGTGTTTTTGGGAGGGTAATAAAGTGTATTTTAAAGGACATAGGACCAAATTCTGGCCAGTGGGCTTGTTTTTACTCGGGCCAGCCAGCGGTCATGGAGTAGCTGCAGCAAAGGAGCCACGGTCTAAAGCACACCAATCTGCAAAAGGGAGGCTGCCACTCCTGTGAACTTCATTTTGAACTTCCCAGTAAGTTCAGTAATAAAATGTTAACTACTGCAGGATGCTTTGGAACTGTAAATTGCATGAAATTAATGTTTCTCATCCAGGCCTATAGCTGTGTAAGCTGACCACTGGTTACATCCCCAGAGACACGCCCTCCCCCCTCCACCCCGAATCACCCCATCAGCACAGGGTCACGCCCGGCTGCCCCCATCCCATAGACACTGTATCACTCAGGGCTAGGCCAGGGCTGGGACAGAGAGCCGGGGGGGGCATGATGTCACCGTTACCTCCCCCGAGCCACCGTTAGAGCGGAAGCTTCTTATTGGATCTGGCGTTATGCAGGGAGAACGTCTCCCGCCTTACCCCAGCGGTCCAGGATCCATCTCTCCTAGACGAGTGGTATGTGGCTGTTGCCATGGCAACGGCAAGCCTGGCTGAGGTGGGGATGGAGACCGAAAGCCAGGTACCTTGAAACAGTAACAGTTTTTAACTAGACCTTGGGATAGATAGGGTTCTATCAGACAAGGAATGACAAAGCGGAGAACAGCCTAGAGGGTGAAATGAAGCTTGTAGTACTGAGAGACTTTTGGGCAAATGTAGGGTGTCAGTCACAGTAATCTTCAGGGTCCTATTATGGCGCCTATCCACTGTACCTGGTACTGTTCTTTACACACTAAAAATCAGTTCTTTCCCTATTCCAATGATTTTCAGTATTTTTTTTCCATGCTTTGGGCAGGACTTGCAGACATGTTTATTGTCGATTGGTTATGCACATACCTGCCTCTGAAACAGAACACATCCACCGTCCTGAAAAACTGTAACTATGAACTCAATGAAAACAGTGATTAAAGAAGTAAAAAAATAAGTAACAATAATGCATATGTGGACAAATGAAGGGATGCAAGCTTTGATTGCAATCTGCCGTAATATACTAGGGCTGCATGATTCTGGAAAAATATCAAATATCTCGATATGATTTTGTTGCCAAAAATATTAAAATATTGGAAAAAATGAGTTCAAACTTAATTCCTCACAAACCCGTCTAGGAATTATTTAAATGGCAAGGATGAAAATGATTATGATTGGCTTGGAGAGGGCATGCAGAGCTCATGTGAAGGCGGCGAACGTAAACTTTACTGATTTTTTAAACATATAATACATAATCTTGAAAAAGACCCATTATTAAAATTGCAAAGCTTGCTAAGTTTTGTTTCCTATGACATAGTAAAAATGTATTATTTAAACCCATTTGCGCTATAATGTTGGGAGAGTATGAAATAGCCTGATCACCCGTCTTACTATCATGGTCCTTGCAGTGTAAGAACTGCATGTGCATAACATGCAATGTCCATGCTAATATCACCCAGCCATGTATATTATAGCTATTATTTGAATTCATCCTGAGCAATGGCCAGCATGCTTCTTCTAATTAAAATGCCACCAGAAAAGGCACCCCCCCTCACTTCTGAAAGGGGGCCGGTAGCGTAAGAGGCCCCCAGTTTAGTTGTTTATCCAAATTGTCCTAAGAAAAGTACACACACATTACCCAGCAGGCCCCAGGTATTTCTCACTACTGCCGCTGACCCTTAGCAATAGAACACCTATGTTATGAGCACCTGTTGGGCAGATGTGAGGGGGGGTACCTTTTCTGGCAGTTGTTTACCAGTGACAGTGACCTCACCTGGGGTGGGGTTGGGGGCCCCATGCTGCCCCCCAGCCTGGCCCGTCTCTATGAAGCCATGTAGACACAGGATTTTGTGGTACCCCCCAACCCACCAGCAGTTCTGCGCCCCAGGACACTTGACGGGAGCAGACAGTGGGTCGCGGGCCCCAGGCTGGCCTCAGAGCCCCCTTCCAGCAGGTGCTTTGCCCCCCCAACCAGCCCCCCACCCAGGAGTCGGCAGATACTGCACAATCCCTCCCTGCCTTCTCTGTTGATTTAACACCTTTCCTGGCCGCGGCATGGACTGTGAAATCAGGGCCTGCTTTCTCTTAAGAGGCCCTGGTGGTGAGCCAGCGTTCGCTCATACTAAAAATGGAGCTGAAAGGCCGGGCTCTGGGAGAGGGAGTGCAGTCTCTCCTCATTTAAAAGGCATTCTCACTTTAAAAGCTCTTATTGCCGCATGGTCCGGGAATCCGTCTGCCATTATGCGTGCAGTGCGTCTGGCTAAAGCCGTCAGCTTGTCTGAGTGACGGCTTGTGCGCAGAGATGTGGCAGATTTAGTCTGCCTGATTGGCTAATTTATCGATTCGTTTAGGCCTACGTTTCACAATCTGCTGTGAGGCAGAGCAGCGTCGCATGTCTGGACCAACATGGATGAGAGCTACATTGTTAAGGAAAATAAAAATACCTTTGCCCCCCCCCCCATGTCTTAATGACTTTGCGAATCACACCTAATGGCCCAGAAGCTGTGGCAGTTCCTCAGAATCACACCAATGCCGTCACTCAGGGTAACCTGGACAGGGAAGGTGGATGGCTGCTGTCACTCAGGGTAACCTGGACAGGGAAGGTGGGTAGCTGCTGTTACTCATGGTATCTGGACAGGGAAGGTGGATAGCTGCTGTGACTCATGGTATCTGGACAGGGAAGGTGGATAGCTGCTGAGACTCATGGTAACCTGGACAGGGAAGGTGGATAGCTGCTGTGACTCATGGTATCTGAACAGGGAAGGTGGATGGCTGCTGTGAATTGTGAGAATTTGGACAGGGAAGGCAGCTGTCTGCTGTGACTTGTGGTAACTTGGAGGAAGGCAGCTGTCTGCTGTGACTCAGGAAAGGTCTTCTAGTTCCTCCTGTCCAGGCAACAGCTTCTTTTGGCCACGTTGTGGGCTGCCGGTGGGGTGCAGAAGGGGTGCAGTGATTTACACCTGTTTCTTCAGTGGCCGCTCACGCAGGATACGCATCGGCATTAATCCGTCCCGCGTATCGCCTTTTGGGATCTGGGCAGACCTTTGACAAGGTCACCCCGAGCACATCCGGACCAGGCCGTCCCGCCTTCATCACTCGAGCCCATAGGTCTGTCGTCAAAAATAAAACACGTCTCAATTTACAGAAGCCCAGAATGGAGGAGGTTCGATTGCATCAGTCAGTTATGTGCTGTCTGATTTGTTCATGAGTTTATAGGAGTCTGATTTTTTCTTTTATAGTTTATAAGATGTTACGTTGTTAGCAAGGGTGTAACCAGTGTCGTCCTAGAAATTTGTTCACACGGACACCTGCCAGGAAGGTTTGGTGAAGTTTATTTTAGCTTTCCTCGACACAGTGATTGTGGGTGGTGGGGGGGGGGGGGGGGTTCCTCCAGGCCGGGATGAAGGCGACAGACTAATGGAACAAAAGATGTGAGAGAGAGTGCATGCTCTGAATGGCAAAAAGGATTTAAACAACAAACAGCTGATGAATAAATCATGTTTGCAGTTTTCCACGGGTGTGCAACGTTTTGTGAGTTTCTTCAGAATGACTGTTCTTTTTAAAATTCTGGAATTATCCGTGGAAAAAATCCCGTTATGATCATTTGTAGGGCGATATGCTTCTTTCCGTAATATATTTTTGTAGAAGGATGCTATCCTTTATGAAAACATATTCCGTTTGTGGAAAAAGACACCACTCTGATGTCATTTTGCCTTTGCCCCTAGAAATCATGTTTAAGAGTAGAGGTGCCGTGTGTGTTTAGTCATTCCGGCCCACGCAGGTCGTAATTCCATTCTGCTGTATGATTTCTATGGCAAAGAGAGCAGAGACAGTGAGCCGAACAGATGGAATATGTGTTGAGCCAGGAGCTCCGGTATAAAGGTAGCTTTTTATAGCCGCAGCGTTTAAAACTCTGAGCCGGCATCCTCTAGCACACACACACGCACACGCGCGCACACACACAGTCTCACTGAAGTGCTGCAGGCTTTTAAGCAGTCAGGAAACCCCCCCAGGTTCCTGTTGACAGTCTTTGGCTCTCTGGGGGCCCGAGCTCAGCTGATGGAGCTGATGGAGGTCCCAGGCCCCTGGAGCGTCGCACGCGCTTCTGTAAGCGGAACGGACCAAAGTGCTCCCAGGGCTCCTCTGGCGAAACGTGCCAGCCCCAGTCGCAGGGGAGGGCCAGTGGGGCCTGGGGGCCTGGCCCCCCCTAGGTTTACACTTAGCAAGAGAGAGCTAGCCGGCTCGCACACCATTTTACACACATTCATTCTCTCACGTGCTATTTTAAAAATCCCACCGCGTTTCAACACTTACACACAATTTGAAATCGGAATGTCACTGAAAATAACTGTCTTATACAAGAAGAGGTTCTCATGAGCCATAATACAGTGCAGTGCAGTGAAGATTACTGCGGAAAACAGGTCAATTTTAGCATTGATTATAGTAAACAGAGTACTGCTGAGTGTTATGGCGTCCTCGCCCGTGTGATCTGTGTCAGGCTTCAATGAGCAAAATATTTCTGCTAAAAGACACGAGACAGGCAGTCGGTAGTATTGTCATGTGTGAAACATGCTGTCAGAGAAAGACTCTTGTGTACCAATTAACGTCTCTGAGTAAATGCTATAACCTGACCCTGTCAACTGCAGCCTATTTATATACAGTTAGTTACAGCTAACCAGGAAGAGTTTGCCGCTCTCGCCGTAAGGTTAATGGCGATGTGGCTGTCGGGTTCTGACGAGAGAGCCATCCTCAGTCTCGTGGCTCGGTGCCTGGCGCCCTTCACTGGCACTCTCTGCAGAGCACAGGAATGGCCCGGCACTCTCTGCAGAGCACAGGAATGGCCCGGCACTCTCTGCAGAGCACAGGAATGGCCCGGCACTCTCTGCAGAGCACAGGAATGGCCCAGCACTCTCTGCAGATCACAGAAATGTCCCGGCACGTAGCATAACGGTCAGCGACACGGAGCTGCAGCACAAACACAGACACCTCACCCTTGGGAAGTCGACTGTACTTGAGCAAGGTACTCAACTCACACTGAAAAGATAAGGCCGTGGAGGCCTTTAGGAGGAAGTGTTGGCTAAGTGACTATAAATACCATGTGCTTCAAGGAGCTATTACTGCTGAGGACCAGGAGATCAGTGCTGAGATGCGCTGCTGGTGACCACCTGTGCAACTTCACCCTGACATAGGGATGACAGTTGACCAATGGGAAGCTACCTAAGCCTTCTCTGGTTTTTACCCTCCAGTGTGAAATGGAAAGCATTGTTATTATCTGGAATATAGGACAGGGGCTTGGCCTTCTTTTGCTAAACAACAATCACGACTGACCTAATTATTTATATTTTAACAGTGTATGCTTTATTTTTGCCATTTCTGCGTGTGTGTGTGCGTGTGTGTGTGTGTGTGTGTGTGTGCGTGTAATAAACTGTGTGTGGAACTTTAGCAACATGAATTGCTCCCTTTGTGTGTGTGTGTGTGCGCGCAGGATTTGCTATATTTGAGAGGACCTACGGACCCCACAAGTACAGCAAATCCTTAAAAAACGACTAGTGAGGTCATTTTTCTTTCTTCCCTACTTCAGATTTAATTTTATGAAAACCTGCCAGTGCGATCAAAAAACTAAAAATGCCACACGTCTTGTATTTGGGTTGGTTACTTGTGGTTAAGGGCTCGTAATTGGGATTCGGCTTTCTCCCATAGAAATGAATGGACGGTCCTCACTAAGATAGGAGTACAAATGTGTGTGTCTGGTGTTTCCTGTACCCCTACCCTGGCTCCTGACCCGGTCTCCTCTCCGCAGTCCCTCAGGGAGTGATCCAGAACGGAGCCCGGATGGTGAGCCAGGGCTTGTTCACTGGAATCAGAGCACTTCCCATCAACCCCCTGGGGAGCAGGACTGCCACAGTCAGGTGAGAATGCCGCTCCGGTCCCCGCGGTGCAGCACTGCCCCCAGTGGGTGGAGGTCGAACTTCACAGCGTGCAGCCTGTCACACGAGTGCCATGTATGCATAGCCCCTGTGGGTGAGGACAGGCAACATACCCCAGCACGTGTCCACTTAATGTTTCGGATGGGCCCATAGTCATTGAAATTGTTTCCTAGGCCAAACTTGGAAGGGACGCCGGCTGACACTAGGAGATTCCAGACTTCAGAGAAATTTCCCGTCCTTGGGCTGGAATGACAGCAGTTTCTCTAAGCCGGTTTAGAGAGTCCCAGAATAAACAGACCGGAAGTTTGGCTCCGCCTCTCAGATCCCCGCCGCCGCGCTCCGTCTGCACACGGCTCTGTCCTTCACCCGCTTGCCAAAGCTAGATCAGCTTCATCCTTAAAGGCCGTTTTTTCCCAATGGTACATGAACTGACAGCTGATGGCCATTTGCAGGCCCCGCTTGAGAAATGTAGCGTTTCCTCTGCTGGTAAATAGGAGGCCCTATAAATACAGCTAAGTGGACCAATTAAACCAATTAATGACTAGAATGAAAGCCAGCAATTTGTGCCCCTACAGGAAATGCTGTGGCTTTGAGAGACTGAGAAAAGGCAGCACAGTAGCTCATTTGGTAACATTGTAGCCTCACGTCTCCAAGCCTGGGGGTTTAAATCCCGCCTCCTCTGTGTGTGTGTTTTTCCCCCGTGTCATGTGCTTCCCCCGTGTTATGTGGTTCCCCCGTGTCATGTGCCCTGCGACGGACTAGTGTCCCAGCCTGAGTGTTCCTCCCTCTTTCCCTGTGCATCCTGGGATAGATTTCAGGCATAACCTAACCCTGGACTAAGTAAGCAGTTTCGGGCGGAAGTATGGATGGATGGACAGGCAGAAAAAGATCTCACAGGAGTGGTTCTAACAGTGACGCACACGCCCCCCCAGTAGTGACGTAGCGTCGAGCCGCATTTCTGTCTGCCCCTGTTGAAACTACAGATGACGCAGACACTGCTTTTTCATCACACCCTGTCCCCTCCTGACACTAAGGCACTAATAAGGTCAGGGCTGTTTGTACTGAGGTGAGCAGTGTTTATTAACACACTGTATGCCTGTGTCTGCCTTCCCCCAAGATGAGCAGTGTTTATTAACACCCTGTATGACTGTCTGCCTTACCCCAAGGTGAGCAGTGTTTATTAACACTCTGTATATCTGTGTGTGCCGCCCCCAAGGTGAGCAGTGTTTATTAACACCCTGTATGTCTGTGTGTGCCGCTCCCAAGGTGAGCAGTGTTTATTAACACCCTGTATGCCTGTGTGTGCCGCCCTCAAGGTGAGCAGTGTTTATTAACACCCTGTATGTCTGTGTCTGCCTTCCCCCAAGGTGAGCAGTGTTTATTAA
>JAODKM010000038.1:12657617-12668923 GCA_026780845.1 Petrocephalus sullivani
GGCTGCGACGGCGCCGCCAGGGCAGCGGCGCCGGGCGGCGGAGGGGGGGGGGGGGGCGGGGGGCGGGGGGGGGGCGGCGGGGGGGGGGTATTGGCCACAGTTTGTTTTACATGCACCCCTTGTAAAAAAAAAAAAGGAGGGAGTGAATCTATGGTTTGAAATTCCTTAGCTCACCATTGCCTTCTGTACTTCCAGGCCGTGTCAGTACTGTACATGGAGTAAAAGTAAAATATGCATGTGCCTGAGAGGGGCTGAGAAAGAGCTGGGAGAGGGGGAGAGGGAGAGCTCCCGGCATCCTAATTGTGCTGAAAGTAGGTTAACCAGAGGGATAAATTGGCAGAATGAGTAATGAATGAGCAGGCAGTGGGGAGGTGCTGTTTCCTCTAACCTTGACTCCCAAACAGCCCGAAACAGCATAGGCCCCTCAGCAACCCAACCAACCCCCCACCCCGCCCATGCCCATGTCCTCGCCCCGATCGAACCCCACACACACAGATACATCCCTGATCCAGGCCTCCAGTTGTGGTGGCGAGCTCCAGATCCGGGCAGACATAAAGAACATCCACGGCCAGGGGAAAACCATCTTGGGTCTGCGGTGACAGGATGGTGGGGGGGGGGTACCGGAGACGCAGTCCGGGCCAAGAACTGAAGACCAGGCCGAGTTCTGGAGTCCGGCTTTGGGCCAAACACAGGCCACGGGCCCAGGAACGGCGTCACAGGACGAACAAGGGGGGGGGGGGGCACCGCACGGCCGGTCCCTGGTTAGAAGCACTTCATGGGCAGGGCTCCTGTGCATTAGCAGGAAAGGTGGCCATCGCCGGGCAGGAGGACGTGGGAATGGGGCAAGAGACCGAGGTTCTATCTTTACAATCCTGTGGAACCGCCTACCGGCAAGGTCACATGACCCCAGGGGGAAAAAAGCACAAATCGGCAGTGCTCTGACCCCTCCACAGTCAGCTCCCATTGGACGGTGATTAAGCCCGATTGTTACTCTGATTTAAAGGCATCCATGCTGTTATTAACGTCCTATCACCTCGATTTCTGTCACCCATTCTCCCGAGTGGGCTCATTTCAGAAGGCAGACATTTAGGTCTGTCTGTTATATGGTGTTCTTTTAAGACACTTTCGCCCATAATTGATGGGGAAACTTAACATCTTCCATTCACTCAGTGTTAGACATGCAGAGAGCACGTCATGATGAATCCTGAGTAAACATAAATCCTTCGCAGCGTGGATTAACAGACATGTTAAAATGAATCGGGGACAGCTTGATGTTTGTACCTATTAATTACTGTAACATTTAGTCAAATTGGCCTTTATTTCTGCAAATGTAGTAATTAGATGTTGCGCTGGGCGAGTCTCTCTGACGTTCTGTGTCTTTAAGCTCGATCACACTGCGAATGTCTGCAAATGGGTTCCACTCTTGCCTCCCATTGATGGCCTAAAAAAGCAAAGAAATACCGCTGGGCTTTAAAAAGACATAGTCCGTGTGCAGTTATGCATTACTCCTATACAATAATTATATTGTGCCTTATTGTCAGAACGTTCCTTTTGAATCTGAACTCATGCATGATACGTACAGTGTAGAGCAGGGGTGGGCAGAAAGGGCCGCTGTGTATCTGGGTTTTCGTTGCAACTCCCTAATTATGTTACTAATTAGAGGACTGATTGGCTGAAGAGTCCTCACACCTGTGGTTTGAACAGCTGACCTAAAGGTTTTCCCTAAAACCTGCATACGCACCGGCCCTTTGCGGCTAAGACTGGCCATCTCTGCTGTGCAGGGCATTTGGAGCGGAATCCATCACATCTATATTGTTATTATACTCTTCTTGCTGTTAGAAATGCTACAGTAATCGAGAGTAAGCACCCTGGCCAGGGGCAGGACTGTAGCACGTCTCTAGAAACCACACTAATGACCGCTCTACCTTCCATGTTCTTAATTGCCATCCTATGAGTGAAGGAAATACTATTATTATTATTATTATTATTATTATTATTATTGTAACTCTTTTAAAACTCTTTCCCCCAATGCACAAACTAACTTTACTCTTAAAGACATCATTTTATCCATTTTCTTTGAGCTATTAAAGTTTTTGGCTTTGCTTATGGCTGCTAGAGCAAATCTCCTTCTGAGAGTCAAACCAATGGTGCCATGCATTAATACATTACAAGCCCATGGCCTACATGCTGCATGCAGACCAAACAGCTTGCTGTGGGTAACTGGATGATTAACCTGTACTGAATCTGTGAGATATTGACTGCACGGTTTTACTTGTGCAAAATAAGACAGAAAGCTCTCATCGACAAAACGCATGTAACCATTACAGCCGTTGTTATTCACCGCTTTAAACGCAGATTATTGCGAGGCAGCTCTGTAGCGATAACTTAATAAGCAGGAGGGAGCATTCTTACGTCGCCACACGTGCAAAATTATGTGAAGCCCGTCTCAGCTCATGAACTCTCCCGCCATCTATTGGTCAGAAGTATAATAGCTTTTGTTTTTTCTCTGAAATTTCATAGTTGGGTCAACATACCTACAACATAATGCTAAACGTTCTGAGAACTATAAATGGTGAATGTCTCAGTTGCATTTTTATTTTGGGCTCATTTGGACATGTTAATCAAAGGGATAGACTATAATATGAACTATGAGATGATGCAGTCCAAAACATGGGTCCTTCCGTGTTTAAGATTCGTGAAAGCAGCTTGTTGCTGACATTTCATTTCATTTGATACCGATGCTAAGTGCCGTTTTATGAAGTTTCCCTGCCTTCCATCAACCAGATTTAACCTTGAAAGGAAAGTGGAAAATCAGGCTGTCAGCTGTTCATCCATCTGTCCATCCATCCATTCTGTAACCACTTGTTGAATTCAGTTTTTTTTTTGGCGGGGGGGGCATTCCTGGGATAGCATCCATGGATGGATGGATGGATGGCCAGGTAGGATTTGCCATCCATAAAGCCATGGAGTATTTAGGACGTGCAGTTAGGCTAACTGGCATCACTGAATTGCTATAGCGTGTGAATGTATGTGGTCTGCATTGGTTTGATAAGCAGTCTGCAGCGCATCAGGGCCCTGTGCCCGGGGCTGCGTGAGATAGACTCAGGTCCCTCTGCAACCCAATCCCGGGTACGCAGGTGGGAGAGATGGCAAAATGGGCTTGACAATCGAACCTCAGACCGCCTAATTATGGTAAAACTAATGTCTAACTGTCAGAACCTAACAAGAAAACACGTTTATATCTATAATAATGATTCCACAGGCAGATGACTGCTCATTAAGACAAACAAGAAATGTATATAACTATTTTTTGACTCATGAAGTATTCCTGAGCTGAAATGCAACAGAAGTGTAGCCATGGAAACAAAGCCCAAACATTAGGGGATTGAGCCGCTGCTCGCCCGATGGTGCTCGAGGGGAGGAAGCCATGCGAGCATCAATCACGTCACAAAGGCCGGAGTTCTGTCTCCAAGCGCTCCCTGCTTCTTGATTCCTATCACAGCGGCAGTGATGTACAGAGCTGTCAGCATGCTCTCTGCATCTACCTGGGCCCCTGCGTGCGCCAGCTAGGCTCTCTTAGTAGATGGAATAACATCTCGTAGATGGAATGAAGAATGCTCTTTTGTTCTGCTTGCGTAAATCGGCTGATCAGCCAGAGCGCGTGCCTGAGCTAATTCCCCCGCGATAATTTAAGAGGCAGCGAGAGAAGCGGCCGGTTTCCATGGCAATAACAAAAATTGATTTATTATTTCTTTCCCCAACAGTTGCGTTGATTTATTATCAGGTAAGACGCTGCTGGGTCTAGAGATTGCGTGTGGTTGTAAAATAAGCGTATGGAATATCGATTAAAGTTTATATATATATATATATATATATATATAGAGAGAGAGAGAGAGAGAGAGAGAGAGAATTTTTATTACAGAGTTCTGTAATAAATTACACCATAAAAATAAATAAGGCGAAAAATAAAATGAGCATCTAATTTTAATTATCAGAGTAGAATGAGCGAGAATTTGTGATGAGAAACATTACCCTCTCTGTTGCATGAAATCTGCAGTGCAGCAGTAGTAGTATGCTTTGCGTTCGTTTAAACTCTCAGAGGTCTTTGTTTCTAAATGTAGTTATTTTTAGAGTATGAATTAACCAGCTTTAAAAAGAGAATACTTCCTGTGTATTTAAGAAATCGGAGCGGAAGGCTGTATTTATACTTCTATTCACTTTTCACTTGATCTCCAGTTAACCTGTAACTGGACGATGTGGGACATTATATTTCCTAGACTTACTTAGAAAGTATTATGAAAGTCGTTTTTTGGTAGCATTGTTGCGGGCTCTATCGGCGCTGCTCGGCATCGTGTAAGAACTACCATAGCGCCCTCTCGTGGTACTTCCGTAAAATTCGCAGAAAAATTTGGTGTGTATTTTTTCATGTTTTGCAACATCTGTGATATGATGATACCAAGGATGATACCAAGGGACCTTCAGAAGGAATGGGAAACATTAAGTGGTGTGACAGGCACAGCTAGGACAGTTAGTATCAGGCTCCTAGAAGCAGGACTGAAGTTCCATAAAGCAAGGAAGAAGCCCTTCATTACAGAGAAACAGAGAAGGAGCAGGCTGCAGTTTGCAACAAAAAAAAAATCATATATTTTACACAGATGCATAACCAAAAACAAAAATTGTGCTGTGGCCTCTTTATTTTTGCATATAGCTGTATATATTCCTATATATTATTTAAATTCCTTGAGAATATGGAATATTGGCTTTTATGGTAATTTTTGGTATTACTTAATAATTCTATAAACATGGTTGTTCATGTTTCTGATGAAGATTGTCTATTCACCATAACCAAGAAAGTTAATGCTATTTATATTATGTTTGTTAGAGGAGTGTTATAGTTCATCAGCCTGAATTGAACTGTTCTTATGCTACTATTATAAGATAAAGTATTTTAAGAAAAAAGTCAATTTCACTGAGAACACCAAACTAATTAAATGTTCCATTTCCAATTTTTCATTATAGCTGCAATTAAAGTTTAAAGATATGAGTCAGTGAGCTGACTGGATAATACTGCACTGTTCTGATGAAAACAGGAAATGCTAGTAAATGTGGTATTTCATATGAAATATGAAATGAAATTAATCAAAATAAATATTATAAAGTCAGTTTATTACCCTGATGTCTCCCCCTGTACACTGTGTGCAGAATATTTATGCAAGTATGCTATTCCCGAAGATACTCTTTAGCAAAAGTTGGACAGACCTAGAAAAGTATAAAAAAAGTAGAAAAGTAATACAGTTTTAGCCATTCAGTCTATATAAGGAATAACAAACTAAAACAAACAAAAGTTGTTCTATACCTGTACCGTCCACTTTACCAAGTTAGTGTCCATCTATCTTCTCAGTGACAATCATTAGCCTGTTGTCCATTGAACCAGTCAAGTTTTCGATTTGATCATGTCTAATTTTAGTTAAGACAGATAGGACTGCTTCCGAGAGGCTGCTCTGAGAAATGTACTGCTAGCTACACCTTGGCAGATCTCAGACAGTACTTTAGTTAGGCCGAGCCATTCTCAATTGGGGTTAAGTCAGGCGATGAAGGTAGGCAGGTTATAATACAATCACCTTTCAAGCCTTTCCCAGTCTATGGTATACTTTGAAGCATGGAAAGCGGCATTGTCTTGTATGAATCTCATAACCTTTTTGACTTAATCTCATACCACTGATTGAAGAAGGTATCTTATAGGAATTGACAGTAGATCTTGTACTTAGTTTTTTCACCAACAGCAAGCCGGAAAGGTCTGAGAAGTTCATCCCTGATGACTGCAGGCCACAACATGGCTCCTCCAGCACCTTGCTGGTGCTTGAAGAAGGGGATCCATCCACTGGTCCACCCATCTGCTCCATCAAGAGTCACTCTCACCTCACCTGTCCACAAAACCTCTGTAACACCAGTCTTGAGGCATGTCTGTGCCCTTGACATTTTAGCTTGTGTGCTATATTGAGTGGGGGTTATGTTTCAGTCCTTGTGACCTTAGCAATTCGACATGCCTCAATGCACCTATAGTACTTTCAGAGACTCCATTCAGATTGCAGTTTTGAAAAATGGCTGCATTTTAATCTAAGAAGTTTCTGGAAGTCTCCCCTTTAATTTGAAATGTGTCTCGGGGAGTTCATGCTTGTCTTCGTCGTTCTATCGGCTCCTTCCGTGTTCTTTGGCTGTTGTGCACAAAACACTAAATTGTACAGTGATAACATTTTCTGCTCTTTTCTCCTTCTCTCTGTGAAGGTTTTGGGGGCATTTAAATAGTAACAATAATTTGCTTAAAAGTTCTGCACAGGGAAGTTACTTATCTCACTCAGACCAGAAAGTACTCAGACCAAATACTGCACGTGATCAATTTTTAACCATGATCTATTTTTTATTGAAAATTATTCTGGACTGAAACTATTGGCCGTGAGATAATATACAAGGGTAACCCACACTGGCCTAATAATTCTGCATGTGGTGTAGATTCTTGGGTATGAAGTGTCTACTTCAGCAATAGAATGGGCTTAGTGAATGACACTCTACTAATAGCAGGGAGAAGCATTATTCGGCCATAGGACTAAGAAGGGTATCTAACTGAAGAACACAGTGTAACCATGTTCTTGGTACGTGGCTATGCATAGATGGAAGGACAGTTCTGTTCCTGTGACGTTTTTGCATTTCTGAATTTTGTCCACCTGAGGGAGACATACAGCTGCAGGTGATCTTACAGATTTTGTCACCATACTGTAATGGAAAAAAACCCAGAAAATTATAGCTAACGCAAAAATGTTAAGAAGATTATCTAAAAAAATTATGTCATCGGTACAGATAACAATTACAGTGTAACAACTCCCATTAAAATCTCGCCAGATAATCTACAGCTATTAGGTTATTATACCGATTGATTATAATTGCAACTCAGGAAAAAAGCAAATTAGATCACTTGCTACGCTCTGTTAAATTAATCTGCTGATGTATTGCATGCTGTAATGTAAGTATGCCAGCTCATAGCTGGAGTCCATGTTGTATAGGGGTGTAGTTTCCATCTCACAAAAAACAAACAAATCTGGAAAAAGATAACTGGAATCTTTCATTCACTCTTTGAGCAAAATCCACTCATACAAGATGGTATCATTTCACAATGGCAAAAAAAATCACGAGAACCAGACTTCCAAATTTCACGGCATGCCGCCTATTTAATATATGTTAATTTAACTTCTACAATGTATGGTTTTTAACTAAATGTAACGGAAGGACTTGTGGTTTATGCACTGCGGATAAAGGACGGAGGTGAGAGAGATCTGGGCTACCGAGCTACAGCTAGGTTACCCTAATATGCACTGTATATAGTATATGTTTAATGTATGTACATTATAATCTAATGCGATGTAATGCGAGTGGAACATCCCTCTTGGTTATGTGCCGAAGTTACCCCCCTTTCGGCTGGTACATCGCCATACAGTCAAAGTTAAGAAGTTTCAAGATGCCAATTGGTATATAGCGACAGCAGCAGCAACAACAACAATTACTACTACTAAAAATAATGCGAATAATAATAATAATAATTATTATAATAATACGAACAACAATAATAATAATAGTAATAATAATAATAATGATGATAGGTCGCCCTCAACTAAGGGTTAGCCAGCTGACCAAAGGGCCGCCCCCCCGGGTAATCCAGTCTGCCCGAAGGGTGGGAGCCCCTACTGGGGCACCGCATGCGTTTAGATACAGAGATACTGCATACACTTACACATAGTGGGAAGCAAGCATCAGGATTCTAAAAATACCGCAAACCAATAAGCCCGTGATTAAATAGGCGCAGCATTTATAAACTGGATTGCGGCGTAAGAGTATCCCTCCCAATCAGGGCGCAGCGGCGGCTGCGTGCCGCCGGGCTTCGCTTCGCCGGCTGCTGCTGCTCGCAGCCACAGGTAAGCGGCGTGGATGGTGCCGGGACCCGCCCGCGGCCGCCGCCTGATGCTCTGCTGATTACGCCGTCTTACTCACTGTCGCCCTCTTCATTCTGAATGGCACTTGAGATTTCCCCATCGGTGTGCCATGTCTAATTGATTTGCACGATTATTCCTTAAGGTTCTGAAGAGATTAAAAAAAAAACATTTTGGGAGCTTAACTGAAAAGAGGCATAAGATTTGAAAGCCATAATCTGCTCGTTTATTTTTTAGAAATGGGTGGTGGGGAGTGAGGCTATAAAAATAAACCGGGATGAAGTTTGATTATCTTAGATATTATTAAAATAAGCACATAAGCGTCCTTAAAACCAAATTAGTCCATTTAAAGGCACATCTCAGGCGTTTCCGTGTATACATCAGCGCATAATTGGCATTTTAATAAAACCCTGTAGATCATTTTATATCAGTTCATGCAATGTGTAGATAACTGCAATCTTTTTCATATAAAAATCTAGACATATTAATCAGTTTAATATATACATTAACATACATTTGGCCTTTGGATATATACAGCAAATTAGTTTTATTTGATGCCTATTCTCAAAGACGTTATTCCTACCAAGTCCATTAAGCAAATAATATTTACACAGAGCGATCTGTTCTCAGACCAGGATGTGGGAATGGAGGTTGCTAGGAGATTAATGGTCCGGGGTCCCTGGCACCGACAGGGGTATGTGATGGCATCGGGGCTTTTCTGGATGGTGCTTAAAAGGCCGTCCTGAGCAGACCGTCACCTGATGTTTGTGATGTAGCCTGCAAAGGCAGAAAGCATTGGCAGACTGGCAGCATAATGATCTCGGCAGTGTGGGCGAGGCTAGCGGCTAGAGAGATTCCCACAATCGGGGAATGGCTTGGAGTCCCTGCCTCTAAATCTTAGACCTAGAGGCAGGTGTCTCTGGGATTACACACGCAATGGGGATTAGCGGGGAAATCGTTTAAGTGATGCCTCAGATTTGTCACGAACAGGATTTCCAAACTAGCAGTCAAGTCAGAATTAAACTTTTTAGATCACATTCGTTCAGTAATAATCCAAAATTGATGTTTAGATTAATCTAATTGAATTCATATAGGGCTTTAATGGATAAATATTCCTTGTATAAAATCCTGGCTAGAATGCCATTTTCTTCCATTATTGAGTCTGCTCAGGTCCTCTTCCGCATATTTCTTAATCTCCATTGTGCAAGACAAGAACATGCATCATTGCTGTATTTTAACAATGCAGTTCTGCTTGTTGCTACGGAAACATTCTAAGCAGCTTAAAAGGTCATTGAAATAAGAAACAAAGCTTGTCAAAAGACATGTGATGAAACCATCCCCATGGTCCTTACCTTCTGACATTATGATATTGAACGCTACTAAATTTGCATGAGAGCTATTTATAACGGTTAAAACAGTTTTCATGGCTTCATTGTTGGTTTATCGATTAAGAAGATTGTTGCATAGCTTTCTATACTGCATATCACATACGTACATCTAAGCCACTGACGGGTGACGGGAATAACATTGATTATCTCGTTACAATGACACGGGTAAAGGGTGTTGTTATCTATTGGGCAAGGGAACAGTTAGTTCTTGAAGTTGACGTGTTGGAAGCAGAAAAAACGGGCAAGCGTAAGGATGTGAGTGACTCTAACAAGAGACAAATTGTGATGGTGAGAAGCTCGGGTCAGAGCATCTCCACAGCGGCAGGGTTTGTGTGGTTTGTGGGTTTTGTTCCTGGTATGCAGTGGTCAGTACTTACCAAAATTGGTCCAAAGAAGGCCAACCAGTGAACTGGCAACAGGGTCCTGGGCACCCAAGGCTCACTGATGGTTGTTGGGAGTGAAGGCTAACCTGTTTGGTCTGATCCCACAGGAGAGCTACTGCAGCACAAATAGCTGAAAAAGTCAGAACTTTCAGGGCATGGCAGCCTGCTGTGTATGGGGCCACAGACTGGTCAGGGTGCCCATGCTGACCCCTGTCCACTGCTGAAAGGGCTTACAATGGGCACACAAGCATCAGAACTGGGCCATCGAGCAATGGGAGAAGGTGGTCTGGTCTGCTGAGTCAAGTTTTCTGTTGCATTATTTGGATGGCCAGGTGTGTGTCATTTACCTGGGGGGGAGAAGCACCAGATGTTACTCTGACACGTACCACCTACCTAAACATTGTTGGAGATGAAGTATCCCCCTTCATGCCAACCGTGTTCCCCGATGGCAGTGGCCTCTTTCAGCAGGATAATGCACCCTGCCACACTGCAAAAAGTGTCCAGGAATGGTTTGAGGAACATGGAAAAGAGTTCAAGGTGTTGACTTGGCCTCCAAATTCCCCAGATCTCAATCTGGTTGATCATCTGTGGGATGTGCTGGACAAACAAGTCAGATCCATGGAGGCCCCACCTCACACCTTATAAGTAACCTAAGACTTAAAGGATCTGCTGCTAACACCTTGGTGTCAGATACCACAGGGCAAGTTCAGAGTCTTGTGGAGCCCATGCTTTTATGGGTCAGAGCTGTTTTGGCGACACGATGGGGACCTACACAATGTTAGGAAGGTGCTTTATGGCTGATGGTTGCATATCATAAGTTTTTCTGTTTTGCACTTTACATGGAATTTTATATGTTTTATTGTACAGATTGCAGTTTCTAGTCAAAGACGACTCGCTAAAGAAGAAGTATACAGGTAAGAGTAACATCTCCTTAGTTAAGTCCAGTTCTCTGCACAACCAAATATGCACTAATAACAGGTGTTACAGTTTGTTACAATATGGCTCGTATAGAGAATTCTGTGTAGGGTATAGAAGTGAAAGGCATCATAGGCTGTGCCTGGTGACGCGCTTTCCGTGGGCCTGAAGGCGAACGCCAGCAGAGATGCAGACTCGCAAGGCCGGCCCCCACGGCCCCGGGGGCCGCACCCGCACACTGTGCTCGTCCTGTGTTATTCTGCTGACTCCCCCAGGAAATGAGTGGCTGGCATTACAGCAGCCCCCCCGCTTCGCTTGGGCAGCTCTCCGGGTCGCTGTTGGTCTCCCTCTCTCCTGCCTGCATGACTGCGGTCCAGCCACATCACTTAATGGTGGTCAAATAACAGCGTGTCCTTTCAGGACTTATTTACCCAGCAGAGTGACTCATACCCAGGCTGCTAACTAAACATACAAGTTCGGTATACAGTGGTGGCCAAAATTATTAGAACGCCTGACATATCTGAGAATGTTGACTTTTTTGCCTCCAAAACATGATTTAATTTTATAATGTTCATGAAATATGCAGATGGTTGCACACAACAAATATCAGATAAAGTGAGACCTACTGTTTTTATCCACTT
>JAODKM010000038.1:12671867-12687265 GCA_026780845.1 Petrocephalus sullivani
TGCTGTTATAATGCATAAGTGAAGAGTAACTCGTGACCCTGTCTGTGCTGTTATAATGCATAAGTGAAGAGTAACTCGTGACCCTGTCTGTGCTGTTATAATGCATAAGTGAAGAGTAACTCCTGACCCTGTCTGTGCTGTTATAATGCGTAAATGAAGAGTAACTCCTGACCCTGTCTGTGCTGCCTCGCTGTTAGGAAGAGCAGGCTGCTTGTGTTAACAAGTAGTTGTACTTAACAAAATGGCCACTAAGTGTGTGTGTATATATGCATTATCCACACACACACACACACAGTCTATTTAAACTGGGGTGTTTCACACTCTTGTCTCATACTTCCAGGGATAGGAGTTTATATGTGTGTGTAGTCCATGTTATAAATGTATGTAGTCCATGTTATATGTGTGTGTAGTCCATGTTATATGTGTGTGTAGTCTGCATAGGCATCCATCAGACACTCCAGTTTATACCTGTAGTCCAAAGACATTGAGGTGTAACGGTGTCTCTAACTTGCCATAGCGTGTGAGTGTGTGCCCTGTGACAGACTGCCTTACCGTGTACCTCAGCCTTGTGCCCCGATCATCCCGGGAAAGGATCCAGAACCCCCCCCCCCCGCCGACTAACCATGTCCAGGAATTGTATGGAAGATCGATGCAACAACAACTTTCAGACAGTATTCAGTGCATTAAATGGGTTCAAAAAGCATGACGCACAACAAGCTAAGAGACATGTTAGCTTAGCATGTAATATGCGGTATATTTACAGGAGCAGACACGCAACACGCCACTCCGGTGGAAACATGAGGACGCCTTCACTGGCTGTGGGTGTGGAAGAGGAAATAACATGTGAAACCATATCTGGAAAGTCCTGCCATCATGCAGTAACTGGTTTCCGTTCAGCTCTGTCACAATGTATATTTCCTTAATGCAGCTGTTCAGTAACGGCTGGCAGACCTCGGTTTCCTCCTTCCCCTGATTTGACCTTGAAGGAGGTCTCTGGAGGAACATGTGTCCATACAGCCTGAGCAGCTGGCGACGGCGTTTTGAGGCTGAACCCAGCGACCTTAAGGCTGCGGGTTTGGATCCCAGGAGCTCATAACCCCTGAGCAGAGTGGGTCACCTGAGCCACTTCATTAATTACACAGCTGTAGGCCGTTAACAACCGCTAACTGCTAGGCAGCTACAACAGAACTGCGGTGGCCCCTCAGTGATCTCACCTACCTCCAGATTCCTCTCATATCCATACAGGAATAAATCCCACCCCTCCCCCGCCACGGCCACCTTCAGTGCAACCGCAGGCAGTGACTCACCGGCGCCTCCGTGCGCGGTGAATAACGGCGAGATATACATCTCCTGCCATACGACGCCTGCTAAAAATGGAACAAGCACCTCCATGTGATGTCCTAGTACTGCCGAGCATAGAACCAGCAGCAGTACGGCGTGCCCTCCTGATGGAGCCAAACCTGCCCCATCTCCATGTGATGTCCTAGTACTGCCGAGCATAGAACTAGCAGCGGTACGGCGCGCCCTCCTGATGGAGCCAAACCTGCCCCATCTCCATGTGAAAAAAACCCTGCATGACACATGTATGTAGGTGCATGCAAAAAAAAAAATAACTCCTCAGTCTCAAACCAAAAGCTTTGGCCCAAAGGTTTGAGGTCTGTGCGTCAGTTCATAGCTACTGCAAACAGATGGGCTTCACCAGCAAGGGAGAGTCACATGGTACGAATCAGCTGACCACAAAAATTCTAAATGGTCACCTGATTCTCTCCCATTCAAAGCCCTGTCTCTGGCAAAATAAATTCTGTCTGGTTTCTAGAAAGTCCTAAAAGTAAAGTCCTTCTCCTCTAAACATGTAAGCAGGGAGGGTGAGGTTTCTCAGAATACAGGAGCTGTACTCTTTACTAGAGCATCTGTGGCAGGCATGGAGTGTGTTTGGACAGCGGGTGCTGCTGATGAGCTCTGAATGTAATGTTGAGTTTACCTTCTTGTACAAGGGAACTCACTAATCAATCTAATGGGTGGAAGGATCTTTACCTCTGAAGGAGACCTGGCCTTGGGGACCGGGATGTTATGGATGAGCTGTAGCACCGTTGGACAGACCCCCAAGTCACATCCCATTACCCAAAAACAATTAAAAAGCTGTTAAAAGCCCTTCTTTGTCTCCCAGGACATGATTTATGCCTTGCCTGAGCCTGACAGAGAAACCCCCGTGAAGCTGTCCTTGGAGTGGTACCCGAGCAAGGAGAGAGATGCTATTCTGTGTGATGGCACAGGTAGCCTGGGAACTAGGACTTGTAGTGCCCTCTAGTGTCATTCCTGTAATACTGGTCTATTCAAGAGAACATTAGTCAGAAATGTCTTTTCTATTTGCGCTGGAATGCATCCTTATTTTGGATGAGTTGCAAGGATTATATTTCACAACTGCTTCTACAGTCCATTACTTCCTTTATAAAAAAAGCCTGTCCAATATGCAAACAGACCAATCAAATACGAAGACAGTAATGGAGGTGATGGAGGAGGGGAAGTCTCTCAGGACCCTCTGACCATGCTCAACACTCACATCTTCATCAGCTTCCTTTCCGCACTGCTCCTCCATTGCTGTCCATAATGTCATCAGGACGAGCCTCTATAACTGAGAGTTTGGAACTCATGTTGTTGCAGCACATAGACAACCTCTTAATGACCTTTGAGTCAAAGGTCATCACTCTTGTCTTGCAGGGATACTCACAGAATACATCAAATATGTGATTCGAGACATGGGCACCAATTTAAATAACTGGGATGCACTGACTGAAGTCATCATCCATGCGTCCATTTATTTATGTCATCCATCCATCCATCCATCCATCCATCTTCCAGCTGCTTACACAATAAAGGGATGCAGTGAGCCTATCCCAGGAAGCAGAGTGCAAGATGCAGGGGACACCTTGGATGGGATGCCAGTCCAATGAAAGGCTAATCTTGCATTTCTGTACTACACCCTTTTTGAAATGAAGAGACATGTTCTCCACCCTCAAAGGTACAACATCTATGACACTTGTCCCTCTAAAGCTGCTGTTGTCCTTCAGCCAAGGCGTCGCCTTTAATGGGTGATGTCATCCTTTCTCACATTATTGTATGGTGCCTGCCTTAGGTCATATTGATCCAAAGCATCCTCAGAGAACCTTTATGGGACTAGTTGATATTGATAGAGAATATAATTCCTGCTGCAATGGCACTGTGCAGACGGTTGTTTTTACCTGAATGATATATCCCTCTGTTTTCCATACAAAGACAGGGAATTTAAAACGTGCTGCCTTCAGACAGGAAGTGGCTGATGCATCGCTCCTTTAAACGCCTGCCGTCTGTCCTAGTTTTAGTCTCCAGGCAGTGCCTTATGAATAGCGATTGCCGCCCCTCACCCGGCCCTGTTGTGAAGTCGTTCCATGTAAAGAACGATTCCTCCCTGGTGTGCCTCAAGCGTCCTGAGGTTTCTGAGAGTACCTGCATCGAACACGTCAAAAGGGGGCTTTGGGGAAAGTTCTAGGTTCTCTTTCTAAAGGAGTCGCCCCGGGGATGGCTGGATGTTGTTATTTTTTTTTTATAATTTTTGAGGGCTAATTCATGAAGCTGATTTGCAGTCAGGTCCTGGGGGTAGGTGTTCTCCTCAGACTTTCATGCAGAGCAGCTTCAGCCTCTTGCACGTTTGTTCACGTGGCTGGCTGTAAGCCTGAGGGAATCTCGCGAGAGCCTCACACCCGCAGTTGTTTGCCGTTCCTCTCGTGGAGGCCTCAGAGGAAGAGCTGCAAGCAGCTCAGACACCACTTGGTTCCCAGGGGACCCTTCAGAGATGAATGAAGACAAGGAGGAGAATGCAGTACACTTCCAGACATGCAACACGCAAAGCGGGTAGACTGCGGAAGAGGAGCATGGGGTAAGGATGGGGTGGTACGCTTTCTGATTTTGTCCTGACCGGACGTGAGAATCACCAGCTCACATGAGCCGCACGTCCTGATACAGCCACTTGCCATTTAGACTGTACTCTGTAAGCAAACAGAATAATGAAGATCACCCCTGACAATAAGGCCGAAAAAGAGCTGTCTCGCTCCCATTGTGAAGAGGGATCATGCGGCCTGCCCACGGCGCTGCCACACAGGCGCTGGCCTTCCCGCCGCTAATGCTAATGCTGCTAATGCTGCAATCACACCGGAAACAGAAGAGGGGCCGTTTCATTTGCCACTCACTCCCAGCAAGAAGTGATGGTGGAAAATTTCATTGCAGCCGCCAGTTTAACCGGATTATTTCGCATCTTCCCGTGGGCCACAGAACAAAAGCAATTTGCTGGTGGTGCAGAGCAAAAAACAAAAAAACAAAACAATTTGCTCGCCAATCTAGGTCTTCGACTGTTAAACATCTGTGATTTGAAATTTGTCTTTCCAACCATTCCTCACATCCCGTTGGCCATGTAAATATATTCTAAGGATCTGGGAGAACAATTCCCCAGTGGTTATGACACTTTCTCTGCACGGAAATAACTATTAATAATGAAAACACCATTGTTGCTTCCTAACCTAGTAAAATTACTTCTTGTTTTGGTTCATGGTGTAAAGCATAGTTCAGCCCAATTTCTACTGATTCCAACATGCTACTCATTTTTTAATTTTAATTCCACTAAATACCTCCAACTGTATCAATTACTACACTCGAATACATAGGCAATTATGTGACCCAAATACTCATTATTTTACTATTATGAGAAAATGAGTGCAGTTGGTTTAAGGCTGTGGGGCAGTGCACCGGGCTAGCCTTTGTACAAATTAACACTATGATTTTAATAATTGTCTTTATGAAAAGGGAGTGGATATTGGAGTTTCTGAAGTTTGTGTTAGTTATGCCGTTCTGTGGCTTAACTGCACCCTTGAATTACCAAAAGGATTCCCCTGTTTTGTTTAAGCAGAGGGTTTAGCACAGTCTGTTAGCTGTGTAATCAGGAAGCATGCGGTTCATGGCCACAAGCTTCATGACCTGCTTCAGTCTTTGACAGCGTATGCCGGGAGTACCCCGTAGGTAGAGCACAGGGATCCCACTAATCCCTTCCTGAAAATATGTTAGAGAAAGAATTCTTGGATGTGTACTCCATTATTTTAAAAGGGGGATAATAATAATATAGTGATAACAATAATAATAATGATATCAATAATAATAATGTGCCCCCAGTTGATCCCAAAACCACAACTAGCTTCCCCAACTATCACAAAAGCTACTAAACACTTCCATAACAGTGCATTAAGAATTTATGCAAAATATAAAGCATTTAAAACAGCAGTAACCTAATTATTTAAAAAACAATGAAACATTTGTGGGCATGTTAGTGTTCAGTATGGATGGGTGATACTACAAATTTTAGATTCAGTACTGATAGTCACGTTTTATTAACAATAATAGAAATTTTAATTACAATAAGATTTCCAAATATGATAGCATTTTTAAAATTTGGATTATTTATCTATAAAATGTGTACTGAAAAAAGCTAATCACACAAGCTGGACATTACTTGCTTTCAATAATAGATACTATATTGATCCTCATGGGGAAATTCTATTCTCATCTCCCCCAACCTTGCTCTTATGGACAGCCAGCTTGGTCATGAAGGGCAGCCACAAGTGCTGAGAGCTAAGGGCCTTGCACAAGGGCCCAGAGATGTGCTGAGGCTGGGCTTGAACCAGGGACCATCCAAACACAGGCACAGAGGATTAACCTGCTGAGTCACACTCTGCCCCCTATTTTTGGGAATAGGTTATTAGCTAACAGAATGAAATTATAAAATAAAAAAAATGATATGTTTAATTCCGTTAATAGAAATTTAATAAATGAAAACGACAAACTATAAAAAGAGGTAAGTTTTATATATTTAAAATACAGTGAGACTTGGGTATTATTGTATTATGGAGGGTCTGTTATTGTTGATATCTGGGCCCTGTTTAGGACCAGCAAGTGCTGAATGGAACCCTTACGTTTTCAAAAAAATATTGCGACCACAAACCATGTGTAATGAATACTTTCAAATGGTGATGCAGAAACACTGTGACAAAGCTGTAAAATAAAACTAAGTCATACCTCTATATGTTTCTTCTAATTACAGATACATTCTTGAATTCGTATATCTGGACAGGCTTAGGAAAGCAAATCCAACACAACATGAGGATGCTCTGCTCTCGTAGGTGCAGCCTCGGGTGTGCCAGTTTTCTAGTGGAGAAAACTCCCGCCACTAATATGATTGGATACGTAAAATAAATGGTCCAATTGAGGCTGACGGGAGTCAGCAGAAAGGCAAAACATGAGCCAATAAAATCAGTAGGCTAAATTAGGTAAGTAGCAGGCACACTTGCTGGCAAATAGTGGAGTAAGCTCTGGGAAAAAAATATAATTACTATGAAGAGAGTATTTGTTGTTCGGTACACCCTTTGTTATGGTGCATATTCGGTTAGTGAATTATGGGTGCTCATTTTTGCATGTTCTGTTAATCACACAATCCCAAGGCTGAAACCACTCAGTGTTTTGATTGTATGATCTCTTGTTTTCACATTTATTGGATAAAGACTGTCTTCTGTAGCCTTCTAGCTTTTTTAAATCCCCCCGCCCCAAGATACATTTTGGCACCCCACAGTTTGAGATCCATTGCACGTGACTTCACGCAAAACATTTCATCTTTGTAGTGTGTCTCCCCCATGTGGCTGGAAGCAGTAACATGCCTCAGCCGCTAGATACCCCGGCGGGGCATTGTCGTCCTCTTTTCTGTCTGACTGCGCAGGCGGATTTGAATGGGCACATTCTTTCGTTGCCCTTGCTTTCACAGGAATTAAAAACTGAAACTTTGGAAAGAGCGTTGGGTGAATGTATTTACGCAGTTTAACGACACGGAATTTCTTTTTTAAATTATCATGCTGTATTTAAAATATTTTTTGTTCATCAAGTTGAAATACATAAAAAGACACAGAAATAAATACCAAAAGGGCACACGGACGATGCTAAATCTTTTTCCAAAAGATGCCGTTCAATTTAAAATGCTTTTACATTAACTGGGAACTTATTTATACTTCAAAATCAATTATACGCAGTTTTATTGTATACGTTATTGCATGAATTGTTCCATTTTTGGCATTAGATTGGTAACGCATAGATAATCGTATCTCTTTAATAATGAAGCTGCAAAAAGATTAAATTGACGAGTTTGGATAATTTAATCAACGTCATAATAACTCCCAGCTATGCACGGTAAATGCACTCCGGTTGAGAGACGCTCACACACAGAAAAATACATTTCCCGTGAACACCGGGTCGTATCCCGTATGTTAATAGCGCGTAATCGGCCCGCAAGCGGCGCCTCGCTGCTCTCGCGATATTTCATTTAATGGCCGGCTGGAGTGTGCCCTGTGTTCCGCGCATTTGCAGCTTCATGCTCCGTATATAAAGGAGGGCCTCGGCGCAAGAAGGACGGCTGAGCGACGCAGCCTCGGGACTGACGATAAGCCTGCGATCCATTCGCGCTTTTATTTGCTTTTACTCGCGTTTTATCGGCGCGGCCAGAGCGTGATGCCGGATTCTTTTGCGGCTTTGCGCGCCAGGTGTTAGCCGTCTCCCGTGTGCTCCGGCGGCCGCCCGCCTTCTCCTTCGGGCTCTTTAATACTCGGCTAGTAATGGCGAGCTCGGCTAACTCTAACCCAGTGGTAAGGACCGGCCTCCGGCGCCATCCGCTCCGCCCGTTGTGTGCCGATCGCGCCGCCGCTTCGGGGTGGAGGGTCCGCCCGCCGGCCGCCGGGCCGCGTCTCTCCGGCGGGCCGCGTCTCTCCGGCGGGCTGTCAGCTTCGCCGCAAGCCGCCATTTCTTTAACTTTTCTTTCCCTCCCCCCCCGCTCCCGCCCGCCCGCCTTCGAGGCGGATTCCGGCGCCGCTGCGGCTCCCGATCGCGGCCGGTCCCCCTGCCGAGCGCGGCGGCGGCTTCTCGGGGCTCGGCCGGCCTCTTCCCTCCGCGACTTCTTTATAACGTAAAGCCGCTTTCAGGCTAGCGGCCCCGCGGCCAGGCGGTCCCCCTGCCCGGCGCTCGCTAGCCGGCGTCCCCCTGCCCGGCGCCGCTCTCCCACAGCCGGCGGCTCCTTATTATTTATCCCCGTAGAAAATGCTGCTGTTTAAAAAAAAAAAAAAAAAAAAATCTCTTATCGTTATTATGGCAGAAGTGCGGCGGTCTGCTCCGCGTCCCCAGTCGGAAAGCACCTTCTCCCGCGGCACTGCCCACCGCCGCAGGCCCGGTTTTTTACCACAAAAATAATAGTAATGGTGTTAATAATAATGACAATAATAATAATGATGATAATGATGACAATAATAATGACGATGATATTAGTGATGATGACGGTGCCCGGGCCGCCCGCTCGCCGCCTCCCCCATACCCCTGTCGGCCACCGGCCCCTCATGGTCTCCGCAGTCTGTCACCCTCCTGCCAAAAGCCCCCAGAGCCACAAACGCAGCCACCCACGGCCCCCCATGGCCCCCTGCGGTCCCCCATGGCCCCGCGGCCCGCCGTCCCCGCGCCCGCCCCGCGGCTCTGGCCCTCCGCCGCCGCCGCTCCCCGCTTATATACCGCCATAGCGGCTCTCTAATATAGACCGCCCGGGATGGGAAGGTGCTATTCCGCGCTACGTCACCGGCTCCATATAACCCGGCCGCTCGTCCTTTAAATAGCGAGCCGCCGGAGGCCGGGAGGGAGGGAGCCCGCCGCCGGCCCGCTCCGCGAACCGCCGCCGATTCACATCGCAGCGGCGGCGACGTGGGCTTTTATTCGCGGGCAGCGGAGGGCAGCGCGGCCGCCGGTCGGGCCCTGGAGCTCCGCGCCGGGGATTGCGCGCTGGGAGGCGGGGGTCCGCTCGGGGGGTCCGCGCCGTGCCCGTACAGCGCCACGGGACGCGCCCGGGATCCGCTCTGCTCGGGCCCGGCGGGCCGCCTTGGTGCGAGGCGCACGGCGCCGCTCCTCCGGGCCCCCGGCAGCCTGGCCGCCTCCCTGCCACCTCATGCATGCCGCCGCATGCATGCCGCCGCTTGTTTCACAGGCAGGGATTTCCACAGTGTAACCATCCTGTCTCTAGCAACCAGTCCCACCTTTACTACTATTATTATTATTATTATTATTATTATTATTATTATTATTATTATTTTATTATTATTATTATTATTATTTCCATTTCCTTAAAATAACTTTAAATGTTATTGCTGAGTAATAAAAGCCGGGGGGGGCAGCCTCTAGAGGCGTTCCCTTTCCTCTGACCTTCCTCACATTAGACATGCTATTTCTGTGTCTTTGTGTATATATAGAGGGATTTAATGTTACTTTGGGTGGCTATGGGTTCTGAAATCCGCGTGGAAGGTTCCAAGCGGGCCGTGTGAGTGTGAGTCAGGGTGGCTTCTCTGGGGGCCACGGTGGACCCCTCCTGCAGGGTTTATTTACACGTGTTGTGCAAACTGCTTTTGGCAGTTTGCCGTAACCTCAGTGTGTAGCGAATTGTCCCATTTGTCAGTTAATGGTCACTTTTATTTATCGGTAATTATCATAATGAAAGAATAATAGTAGCTGCCCAAGTTTTTTTTTTTTTCCCTTTTTTACTTTGAGGTAGTAAATGGTGATGACCTCACATTAGTTGTGAAGCATTCTCTTTTGGGGGGTGGGTTGGCCATGATGCTGTGTCCCATAAACTGGGCGCGTCCTGTCCTCTGCCGGTCCTCGGCTCTCTGACAGGCCGGCTGTTCCCCCGAAGTGCCGTGTGAATGCTCACGTCATGATTGCTTCCCTGCTTGGTCTGCATCAGAAGAATGAGGGACAGTGGGGGTAATGGGAAGAGCTGCTTGGCACCCTTGTGGTTTTCTGGTTGTCATGGTGCTGCTCTGTGGTTTCCTTAGAAACGGAAGCCGTGTTTGTCGTACCTCAAGGTTCCTTTGCACCGCTTTCGGTTCATGCGATTTGTCCCGCCCGCAGCCTAAACTCTATCGGAGTGTCATCGAGGACGTGATTAATGACGTGCGAGAGCTCTTCCTGGACGAGGGTGTTGATGAACAGATCCTACAGGACCTGAAAACGGTAGAACTTTTTTTGTTTTGCCCTTTATTCGTGAAGTGTTTTAAAATGTCTCAGAGTTCTAGTGGGCAAAGTTGGTTGTTGATAATCTGAAGTTATTGCAAGGGGATGGAATTGGTTTAGCATTGTTGGGCCGACTTGTCTGATAACCACCCCCCACAGGCCCATTTTCTAACAAAGGGGGAGAGAGAGAGCTTTATTTTCACGGTTTAGAGTATATTTGGCTGGTCTTCTGTAACTGTTGCCCAATGACTCCCCACCCCGGCAGCTGTGGGAGAGTAAGCTGATGCAGTCGAAGGCGGTGGAGGGCTTCCACTCAGAGGAGCAGACCCTGCATGTGGCACCACATCAGCACGCCCCCCAGGCGCAGGCCCAAGCCCAGGCCCAGCAGGTCATCCTGCCTCCCACCCAGCAAGGTAAGCCCCGGCCCCCCCGCAGGGCCTGGAGGTGCTCTGGTCACATGTTAGCCTGTGGCTCCTTTGGCGTGGCGTGTGGCTGTGCAGCTGGGACTCTGTGCCTGTGATCGGGAGGTTGCTGGTTCAGGTCCCGTGGTCGGCAGAGTGACGTCATTGTGGGGCCCTTGACCCTTAGCCCCAATTTCTCCAGGGGTGCTGGAAACTGGCTGATCCCAAAAATCGTCTCTCACCTTTTCGTGTCTCGGCGAGCATGATGAGATATGTGAAAACTGCCCCATTTTTCCTTGGGGATGAATACAGTATTCCTGTTCTAATGTGAAGCTTATGGGGAGGGGGGCACCCACAGCACATCACCCAAAATCAGGCTGATGTGGGACACTCTCTCAGCTGAGACTGGCTGCCACAAGATGCCAGTATTTAGTTTTTCTGAGAATAACTCGAGGATGTTCCAGAGGTCTGGGCCAAGTTCTGACCTCAGACGGGGGGAATGTCTGAATTAAGAGGCCAGGATGACACTGATGCTGTCACAGTGGTGCAGGGTTCACCCAGGAATTACTGCTTCAGGATGAGATCTTGAATAGTCCGCTGAAGTCTAACCATGTGTTTCTGGTATCGTGATGTCATTTCCTGTGTGTAGACTGACAGCTGTGTGTGTTTGTCCTTGGCCCACAGCCCCCCAGCAGCAGGTGATCATGCAGGACCCCAAGCTCCTCCAGCACATGACCGTCACTGGAATGGTGAGTCGCCCGGCCGGAGCCACGGGAGCTTCCAACTGATGGCGATGCCTGCTGTTCGGCTGCGGCCTGCACATCTGCTGGCCAGCTATGCAGCTGTGAGGTGCTGCCTCTGAGCGTGGGGATGAGCATCTGTTAGCTTAGCAGCCTGGGTCTCGATCTGGTGCTGGCCGCTCTGTTTGCTTCGGCCTGCTTTCCTTAGTGTCAGCTGATTTGTTCCCGCAGAGTGCTGCAGCGACTGCAGCCACGCTCGCCCTGCCCACGGGAGTCACACCTTACCAGCAGCTGATAACCAATCAAGGTAAAGCCCCCCCCTGTATCTCCGTGCCCATAGGGTAGCTCCGGACTCCATCAAAAGTAGGGCTGTCGCGATTCCCGCGGGATCTAACCGTGATTGTTATTGCTTATATGTTCCGTTATTTGTGTAATAATCGCCAGGGCTTTAGCTGACGGCTGAAACATTTGTCTGGACACCAGCTTTTCGATACTATACGGACAATTAATTTCACCTGCAAATTGATAAGAAGATTAGTTGAGTGTATAAAATATTAATGATGCCCAAAAGTTAGTGACCTATATAAATTGTCCTTGTTTAATAAGCGTTTCTGACTTTAACCTGCAAAAAATACACACCACCAACATCTTTTTGCCTTATCTCCTCTTCCAAAAGATGTTATGGCTGTTGGACTGTCCCTTTCTTCACTGCACTAAAGTATATATCGCTTCCACGTTACACCCAAATGGTAGCATGTGGCTTACTCTGCTAACTGAATGTAATAAACATAATGCTCCCGAATCTCTCAAAAGCCCGAAAATCTTAAACACTGAAAAATAAATGGGTGCTAAACAAAATGAAGCCATTATCCTTTATTAAATGTCTATAGTCAAGAAGATCAATCACTAGACGAATGTTATTATGAATGGATCTTCCCATTATAAAGCCAGATTGGCGATCGCTTACTCATTTATGCAAATTGTTTTTTAATCTTAGATTATACACGAGTAATAATCGTATAGTCATTAATCTGCAATTTAAATTGGTTTAATTTAAATGAATGCACGTGGTGTGTGAGAGAGAACATCGTACTGTGCGTCACAATGCGCATGTCGTTAATATTTTATATACTCAACTAATCTGCTTACCAAATTGTCGGCAAAAGTAATCGTCCTTATAGTACCAAAAAGCTGGTGTCCAGACAGATGTTTCACCCGTCAGCCAAAGCCCTGCCGATTTATTGCGTATGTGCCATATAATCGCAATTAGATCGCGATATAATCGCGACAGCCCCAATCAAAAGACTAGGTGGATTTTCACTTCTGCCGTTTAATTCTGTTGCCTATCACATTCGTGTTATTGTGTTGGATAGTGCTTTAGTCCAGGTGCGAGAGTGGTAATAACCCTGTCCTGCTAATTGTGTAAGTGGGATTTAGTGGGGTTTCTTAGGTGTGTGATTTGCTTTTCAGGTCAGATCTTACAGGTAGTGAGGGGCCCCAACGGCGCTCAGTATATCATCCAGCCTCAGCAGCAGGTGCTGCTGCAGCAGATGCAGCCGGGAGGAGTGCAGGCGCCCGTCATACAGCAGGTAGGTGGCGTTTGGGGGAGGGGCTTGTGCCTTTGGTGGGCGTGTCCTCGCTGTGATGTGCCTTTGACCCCGGGGTGTACTCTTTGTCAGGTGCTGACCCCTCTGCAAGGTGGGATCCCACAGCAGACTGGCGTCATCATCCAGCCCCAGCAAATTGTCCTGGCTGGCAACAAAGTCCCACAGAACACCCAGGTGAGCCTTCAGGATGTTATGACACTTGGGATTCGCCCTCCCTCAGTCATGTTACCAGAGAGCCAGGTGGGTTATCCTGAGAGTTATGGGTCAGCCTAAGAGTGTGTGCGAGATCACTTATGTCTCGGGAATAGTGCTGTGGTAGTAATAAGGAACAGTTTCTCCAAACTAAGACCTGGTGGCCCTGATTCTCAGAGGGCTCCATTTCAGCTGGTGGTAGTAAATGCCTTTTTAAATGGCCCCCGACAAAGACCTGTAATGGCAGCACCGGTGACTCGCTGTCCCCATAATCCCAGCTAAGGCTTATGGACTTATCCCCAAGTGGGAATCTGGTCAGATTTTCCTGTAGCAGTGTAATGTGTTTGATCCGAGCTCAGTCGCTTGCTATGTTCTCTGATGCACTGGGTGGCAGAGAAGCCTGCTGAGTAGCCCAGCTCCCAGCTTGCTTGTTCCAATCCCAGCCCAGCTCCCTCCAAGATGCAGGCCTGCTGGTTCCAATCCCAGCCCAGCTCTCTGTAGAGTTTGTTCTCCCCCTGCTTGTGCTCTGTAGTTCAGAGATGTCATTAAACCTAAATGGTATTTCTGAAATGCCTGTTATTGCTGTGCTGGGCTGTCACCCCTTCTTGTCCCCCCCCCACCCCCAAATCCCCTCCTTGGCCACCTCCTGCCCTTGTGATCTGTATTGTGGGGAGTATGGGTTTGGCTTTAATGGAAATGGCCAGTCCTTCTATTTGTCATCAGTCTGAGCTGTAACTTCTGTGCGTGACAGGTGATGCAGGCGGCTGCGATGACTGCGCAGGCGGGCCAGGGAGCCGTGCAGATCCAGCAACAACCGCAGGCACAGCCGCAGCAGGCAGCGCAGGCCCAGCAAGCCCAGCAGCAGCAAGCCCCCGCGCAGCAGGCCCCTCCCATGATGCTCCAGGTGGACGGGGCCGGGGACACGTCCTCGGAGGAGGATGAGGAGGAGGAGGACGAGTACGACGAAGATGAAGACGAGGATAAGGACAAGGATGCCGGCGAGGATGGACAGGTGGAAGAGGTCAGGCAGTTTGGCGAGCTGCAGGGGGAGGAGGGGTCCTGTGCGGCGGCGCGGGAGCGGCAGGGGGAGGAGGGGTCCTGGGCGGCGGCGCGGCGAGCGGCAGGGGGAGGAGGGGTCCTGGGCGGCGGCACGGCGAGCGGCAGGGGGAGGAGGGGTCCTGCGTGGCGAGCACAGTGCTCCTCCCTGACACCACCTCACCTGTCTGTCTGTCTCTGCCTCAGCCATGCCTCAGAGAGTAATAGGGCTTATAACCCCAAATGGTCCTAGGATGCTGACTCGCCCAGTCTATCGCCAAGCTTTTCTCTTTTCTGTCACTTTGGACAAGTGTCTGCTGAATGAATGTACATTTAAATGATTAGTCACCATCCGGAAGGCACACGTCTGAAACCTCAGACTGAGATGTGCATTTTTCAGAGGCCCAGATTTTATTCAGAATTGGTCCTTAGTCTAAAGCCTGCAAGGGACCTAGTGCTGTGAAATGTTTTTCATAGTGAAACTATTGTGTGAGTGTCCTGTAACTAGGGGTGTGACTTGTTGGCCCCAAGGCCTTCAATGACAATTACCTAGGGAATGACTAGAAGCATTGGGAAATACTTTTAAATTTTCACCACTATCTCCATTAATCGATTTGATTTTAATAATCAAAATTCTAACCTTTTAACTTCATTGGAAAAATTTCCCAAATATTAGCAGGGGAATGTAATGACACAACCTTTTAATGGAATATAAAGGGAATATTACATATATATTTTTTTTTCTTTTTGCATGCATCACGCAGGGTTTCCCCCCACATGGAGATGTTATTAAACGAGAAGAACCTGCCTGTGTAAAGCTATCAGAAGGCCAGCTGCGGAACTGTGCATAAAAAAATAATGACCGCAAAAAGGACGGTTCCCAAAAGCCGCAATACACAAAGATCGTCAGGTGGCTTTATGGATATTATCAATGAGCCTTCCCGTGCTGCCCTCCATTTCAGAAATTTGCGCACTGCTGCTGCTACTTTGAGAGTCCGCCTGTAGCACGTGAATGCTATAGCACGCAACCCAGAACTAGGAGCGTCTTTATCGATTCTGACTTTCAGGCCGATGCACCGTGGCGACACTTTAATCGTCGATTCATCGCAATGCGTCTCTGCGGCTAAACTGTACAGCCGTTCAGCTGTAGCTAAGCTGAGCTGCCGCCGCGCGCCTGCCTTTCGCGTTTGGCCGTTTATAAACTGCGGTGACTCTCCCCGCCTCCCAGGAGCCCTTGAACAGCGGCGATGATGTGAGCGATGAGGAGGGCCAGGAGCTGTTCGACACTGAGAATGTGGTGGTGTGTCAGTACGACAAGG
>JAODKM010000038.1:12687365-12702971 GCA_026780845.1 Petrocephalus sullivani
TAAGGGGGGCCCGCGCCTGATGGGGACACTGAGAATGTGGTGGTGTGTCAGTACGACAGGGTAAGGGGGGCCCGCGCCTGATGGGGACACTGAGAATGTGGTGGTGTGTCAGTACGACAGGGTAAGGGGGGCCCGCGCTTGATGGAGAGCGCTGTGTTCCTCCTGACTGATTGCTGTATTATGCCATCTGAGCTTAATGTCACATACCAGAAAGAAATATTACTTTGCCTGCCTTGTTTGGTGAGGTTACACCGTGGAGGTCATTTAATTTTTTTCCCTTCCTTTTCCAAAGTTCTTCTTTAATGTATACAAGTTTGACAGTTGTTTTGATGTCTTGAAAAATGTAGATGACATGGTAGCGCATGCATGAAGGGCATCTGTAAGAAATGGGTCATTGACATGATCATGTGACCTCATGGTCACATGACCTCTGCTGGCTAGATGGGGCCGTCTTCTGACTCGCTCTTCCCATTATCTCCAGATACACAGGAGTAAGAACAAGTGGAAGTTCCACCTGAAAGACGGCATCATGAACCTGAACGGGCGAGACTACGTCTTCTCCAAAGCCATCGGGGACGCAGAGTGGTAGAGCAAAGGGACTTGCGTGTGCGCCTTCCCGTGGGCTGCGGGTGCCGCTCACATCAGGCCCTCCATGGACTCCGTGCATTTCGGTGTGGCATGTGGACGCGATGCGGCGCAGAGCCGCCAGGCCCCCCTGCAAGTACCAGTGGCAACACTATAATGCTAAAGCAAACATCCTCACCCTGCCCGTTCACACACTGCTGAAAAAAGCCCGCTGGTTTCTCTGTTCATCACGCAAGACTGGTGACTCAAATTGTAGGATTTTTTTCTTTTTTTAAATCTTTTTACTTCCGTGGTTCATCCTAGGGCTAGTGGACCAGCTAAACTCAAACCTGGCACCCTTTTTGGTTAGCTCAAGCCCTTCGTCAAACTTGTAGATAACATCGTGACCATATTGCCTCGTAGGTGTAGAATAGTGCAGGTCTGCTCACCGCAGGGGGTGATGCGATTGGAGTCGTAATCAGCTGTGATTTGACTGAACCTTTGAAAAATGGAGAATGGGTGTCTGTCTGCTCACGCACCGGTTTCTGTTCGTCTGGATTTTAATGGTCTGATTTGGGGTCATTTTCCCCAGGCTGGTGAATATAATTTTATTATTATTATTATTTTCCTGCACCATTTCTTCCCTTCCCCATGGTGTCCAAAAGTCCTGATTGGTCCCCTCCAAACAGCGAACCACTTTGGTTTATAATTTGCTCGGTCCCCATAGTGTACTACAGTAACCCTAATAATTGTCTGCATTCATTATTTATTCCTGACAGGTTGGGGCCGTTTACTGGGGAAGGTGAGACCATGCCAAACTGTGCTCTTATTACAATACAAGTGTTCCTTTTTCAAAGGGGTATCTTTCGTTGGTTTGATTTTGTATTTTGTTCAACCTTTTAATCAGATCTTCTATGTTGTACTTGAATTCTAATCATGTGTTTTATCCTGTAAGGACTTTCATCCTGAGACTTTTTTTTTTCCTTGCAGTTTGTTTTAACAGTGCAGTATTGTGTAATTTTTAGAACAATAAAAGGGCATGTGATTATTTTATTTTTTTCTTAAATTTCACACACTGCTTGTGTTAGGTCTGCGCCGTCACTGCTTTGAGTATATTCTGCCTGATGAGCTGACATGCACAATAATTTTATAGAACACAGCGAGGGGGGTGGGGTTGGATTTAAATTTGGACCACTGTATGGCGAGGGCCAGTGTTCCCTGGCTGTTGGCAGAGCTAAGACGTGGGCTTCTCCAGTTCCTCATTTTTACCTGTCGTTATTTCAACCGCAGAGGCATTTTATTGTTAGCTTGTTGTGTTTGTATGTCTGAGCGTACCTTCTCATAGTTTGTGCCTTGCAGTTTTTATTTCTGCGTTCAGGTATTCAAAGGAATTTTAATTGGGAGCGCCGGGGGATGTTTTTGAAAGGAAGTCATTTGAACGTTCTGTGTCAGCTTAACCTTATCACAATAAACATGTTTTCTACTGTGCTTTTCCAAAGATTCATTCTTTCCTATGAAAATGGAGGCTGCCATTGCTGCCTAAACTTCTTCTGATCTCTGATCTAGAATAGTGACCCATTTATTCTGAATTTGGATGTGTTGAAACTCTCATTCTCCTTCAAAAGGCTATGAGTGTAAAGTGGACTTTTGGAGGCACTCCATTTACATCATTTAATATTCGCCTTCCAAAGTGTTTGGGGCTTGCTGTGTTTCCATTTTCCACGATGTTGAACTATGGGTGAATCCACTGCAGTCTCTAGGTCTGCCATATGTAGACAATTCATGGAATGACTTGGATCTTGTCTGTTAATGAAATGAGAAGAAGCACAATTCTGCTGTCCCCTCCAGTGGACAGAGTCTTCAGCTAGCAAGTTAGCGGAACACCTGAAGTTTCACTCTAGTACGCGGGGATTGTCCTCTACGTGACCCTAAACTGGAGGAACGGCTTGAAAGCTGGGCTGATCGTCTTCTGTGTTACGTCACTTGGTTATACAGATTGGCTTTTATCTTCCAGCCTTTGCTGTATTGGCAATAAGGAGGAAATGATGGCTTAATTTCAGGTCTTCCTTGAACTTGTCTTTGGGGACCCCCAGCTGGTCCATGCTTTTGCTGAGAGCTGGAAGGGAGAAAAATTGTGAACCGTCTGGGCACCCCCGAGGGCCGCTTTGAGAAACGCTGCCTTATTGCAACATTTTATGACCAATCGAATGGTTATCGGTGGCTTTGATGTCTAGCAATCGGAGGCCTGTTCTTGACTGGTAATCTGTATCAGTCACGGCCTTATAAAAGGCTGACACTCCTGATAAGAGAACCACTGCAAATTGTCCTGAGCCGGCGTGAAGGTGCTGTGTAATTAAGGGCCGGACCTGGGTTATGGAAACGGACACTGGCACTTAACCCTGAAAAATAACCCCTAGCTATACTGTCTATTGGCCATTTTCATTGCATTATGTTGGCAAAGAATTCACAAGGATTATTAACTTTTATATCGCTACACTATTTACTGGTGGAACTCACTAAACTGATATATTCCCATAGTTGCCTTTTTGTTGCCAGGCAACACCAGTAGCGGCAAGCTGATGATGATGATTTGTATCCGTTTTTGAGGACAGCCGATTGCGCTGTTACAGCAGGCGTGATCTGACTGGTAACGATGGAATATGTCCATCTGTATTCATCAGTCTTTGGGCTTCTCTTTCCACTCCATCCAGTAGTTACATTGTTGCTTTTTTCAGTAGTAAGTGTTGTTGCTTTACATTGTCGCTGTCAAATGAATCACACTGCAGTCACAAAGAGCTATTGTTGAGCTTCAAAAGTAGTATGAAGTGTCATCTGTTTAACACCTCTCGTTCCATTTAAATTCGCCAAGGTTCATTACTTTTGAATTCTGTTTGTAACTCACCCTTAAAAGGCAGCTAAATTTCCATTAATCATTTACCATACCTTTTTCTAGATTGGGGGGGGATTACCTAGTTCACACAAGAATTTTTGCTGTTTGCATGTGGGTGAGAGGTCAAAATGTTTTTAAAAATACCCATGTATGTGTGGACAAGGCCTCATATTCGTGCATTTGATTTCGTTTATGCATAAAGACACGTGTGCTTTGTCACAAACTTTTACCACGTAAGGATTGGTTGGTCGAACAAAAATATGCTCGTAACGAGACATTTTTTTTTTTTTTTGCAGAACAATATGGTCGAGAACCGAATTGTACGAGATGTGAGACGTCTGATAACCGAGGTTCCAGTGCATTTGATATAGACCTTCTTTTGGATTCTTCCAGTGTTTTGTAATGTGTATCTCCTGCCAAAATGGCAACTTACACTTGATGCTGGTCATTTAATGGCAGTTCAGCCAAGCTCAGGGCTATTCAAATCACGGTCCTCAAGGGCAGAGCCCTGCTGAGTTTCCAGCGTCCTTTACCTGTGAAACGTCTGTGGCCAGTCAGAATCAGCGATTATTTGACTAACTACCTGGGAAAACTGAAAACAAGGCCTGGATTTGGAATCGAGGGCCAGATTTGAAGCCAAGCTCCTCGACAGCAATATCCCTTGTAACCAGAGACTGGTAATCCAGGTCCAAAGAGTAAATATCTTGACCAGGATTTTGTTTCAACCAACTAGTTTAGCACTCTGTGACTGAGACTCTTAATACTCAACTGGTTGGTTGAAACAAAATCCTGGTCTGGATTTTTACTCTTTGGACCTGTTGTAACCCGCACCTGTGGGACTCTTTGAACAAGAGTATCTGCTGAGTAAATGTAATAGAAATGTTGTCTACATGACTCAGAGAATGCTGCTGAGTTCTGCTGAAATGCAGAAGCGTTATGGAGTGTCGTGTTTCGGATCCTGGAGAATGACACAAAGTTCCTTCAGAAGGAGATGTGTCCCAGACACAAACAGGGAAGAAAAGATAATAACGGGTCTTGGCGCAAGCGTGACCGGAGCCTGAGGAAGGAGTGGAGAGAAGTGAGAAGGGCGGCTAATGGTAGATGAAGCAGAAGGACATCTCTAAAATCTGCAGCAGATCCGTGGAGGTCAACTGAGGCAGCTGATGGACCTGCCTGTGCTACTACACCATGTCCGATATAGCTGATCATGAGACACCCTGGGAAAATGTGTCATGTGGGAGCGCTTTGGAAGCTAAACCTAAACGTTAGATGGGAATAGGGGACTGCACGGTGTGGGGAAGTATGTCAACCGGACAGGAGAGAGGAGAGGAAGCGTATGGAGATGTACGGAATGGGCTTCCTGTATTCTGAAGGCTGCTCCTCGAGGCTTATTTCGCTGCTTAACTTGTGGTTTCATTTGGGCTATTAGTCAATTGAGGTTATTAAAGAGAATGTTTTTTCACCTGGATAAATGGTATTACAGCTGTTGTTTTAATGTGAGTCATCCTTCTACTTTTCAGACTAGCGGGGTTTTTTTTTTTTTAAGGTAAAAATTAGTTGATGGAATGTTATGACATGCTTATGTATTTTCTTCAAAAAGTTTGTTCATCCACTTAGCATATTTCATTCTATGCAGTTGAAAATAGCAGATTTTTTGTACCAACATGGAGATTTAGAAAAATAAGATGAGAATGAAGTACTTTCTCCGTTATCTTATACGTAATGAATTAAACAACAAACCTGTACATAGTAGAGTAAGGGGGAAAAACATCTTATATAAACAATAACAATCTTTTCACACATTAAGATCTTTGGAATGCTGTGTTTATGTACTTAACAGGGTGAAAACATTTCTCTGCCCTTGTGTGAGAGTGTCTCAATAATAAGACTTTAAGTGCTTGGTCTTGACCAGAGTATATTTCTGTAAGTGTAGTATATTTCCAGAAGTAGTTTAATATAAACCCAATTTCCAGAACAATTTGGATATTTTCTAAAATGCAATAAAAACAAAAATCTGTGATTCGTTAATTCATGTGAACCTTTATTTAACTGACAAAAGCACAAAGAGGATTTTCAACAGTTTCACTGACCAACTTGTTTTGTTTTGGAAATAGTTCGAATTTTATGATTGCAAAACACTCAAGTTGGGACAGGCATATTTACCATTGTTTTACCTCACCTTTCCTTTTTAATAATACTTTTTAATCATTTTGGAACTGAGGATACTAATTGTTGTAATTTTGCAGCTAGGAAAGTTGTCCATTCTTGCTTGGTGTAGGGCTTCAGCTGCTCAGCAGGCCGTGGTCGCCCGATTCCCCTCTTCATGATGCGGAATACATTTCCCATAGGAGATACATCTGGATTTCCAGCAGGCCAGTCAAGCACACACTCTGTGTCTACAAAGCTATGTTGTAGCCTGTGCAGAATGTGGCCTGGCATTGTCCTGCTGAAATAAGCATGGATGTCCCGGGAAGATACGTCACCTTGGCAACACGTCTCTCTCTAAAATCCTAATACGTACCTTAATAATAATACGTAATAATAATGGTACCTTCACATACATGTAACTCATCCATACCATGGGCACTGATGCACTCCAGTACCATCACAGAGTGACGGCAATCTGGATGGTGGGTTACTCTTTGGCATGGAGAACTCGACACGTTTTTTCAGAAAGCAAGCTGAAATGTGGACTCCATGTCAGATGACCTTGGGCCCAAAGAACTAGTTGTATGGACTGTGTTAAGTGACATTGGTTCTCTAAAGTTCTCCCGAGCCCTGGTAGCTATATTTGTCACAGTAGCATGACTGTTTCTTAGGCAGTGCGGCCTGAGGGCTCGAAGATTACACGCAATTCAGCAGTGGATTGTGACCTTGCCCTTTATGCACTGACGTTTCTCCTCATTCTCTGAATCTTTTCACAATATTGTAGGCTGTAGAAGTTGCAAGACCTTAATTCTCAGCAATATTGCAGTGAAGAATGTTCCCTTTGAACTGACTAACAATTCTCTCATGATTTTTTGCACAATGGGGTGAGCCACGACCCATCCTTGCTTGCAAAGACTGAGCCTTTGATGGATGATACTTTTATGATACTTTTAATCAGCCTGCTTAATGTGGAATCTTCAAAACCAGTGTTACTAATATTCCTAAGTGTGTTGCAGCCACCAAATTCTAACTTGTATGTTTCCAAAAAACAATTAAGTTGGTCAGTGAATCTGTTGAAAATCATTTCTTTGCACTTTTGTCAGTTAAATAAAGGTTCACATGAAATGATGGAAAAACATGAATGATTTGTTGTTATTGCATTTTAGATAATAACCCAGGTTTTCTGGAAATGGTGCTTGTAGATTAATTCATACCCAATGACTTGGACACTGGACACTTTCATACCAAATGACTTGGACACTGGTGACTTGATACTTGACTGACTGTATGGCGAGATGATAACAGTACTAGTCAGGTAGTAAAATAATGGCTTTATCAGAACTTTCTCCTGGATTACCATAAGTGACTGTATGGTGCCATCAGTAGTGTCATGATCTTAGAAATCTATCTCTGCTGGCTACACTTTGCTCGATAAAAACTCTTAGACTCAACCTCAAAGTGCCATTTGACTATGTTGATCATGTACAGGGACGTGTCTGGCAGAGGCAGCCAAAAGCCTGGTTTACGTGAATAACTGCCGGTTTTCGGGTGTTGTCTCAATACAGTGCCATCACAGGTTCTTGGGGTCAGATTGATTTAAACTCACAGAAACATCTAAAAAGTCACAAGCAAACTGTTAATTTTAAGCTTTGTCACAGACACATCCCTGTACTCCCAAGTAGAATACTGGCTCTCATTGATGATTTTTATTGAAGATGCACTGTATACAAAGTAATCAAACCGACACTGATTCTTCACTGGCGAGTGGTCCAAAGGAAGGCGCTGTTGCTGTGTCGAGAGGAGTACAGCGGTTACCATACCTCAAAGAATAAGCCCACAAAACTCCAGGCATTTATCATAGTGTCTGTCTGGGTTACAGAAAGCTGTATGTTTGGGGCAGAAGGAACATGTCTGGTGTCAGCTCATGCCTTCCTACCCCAGTGGTGCCAGGCAGGTGTCTGGGGCTCGCCGGCCAGAGCGCTGTAGGGGGCGGAGCCATATTTCACTGGCACCCTTCCTCCTCGTCTCCCGTGTCACCTGGCTTGGAGCTCCGCCCTTGTGGGACGTGGCCTGGCCCCGAAATCTCCGGGCCCGATGGCGGCAGAGGCCCACCTTACTGAGGAGGATGAAGACATCGCCGCGGAAGGCCTTGGTGAAGATGGCATACAGGAAGGGGTTGGCGCAAGAGTTGAGCGGGTAGAAGAGCACCAGCAGGAACTTGGAGTCGGAGACGGTGATGAGCGGCCGGTCCAGCACGGCTGACATGGCGTAGAAGGAGATGGGCGCCATGCACAGGAAGTCGGTGAAGATGAGGACGGCCATGCGCTTGGCGATGTTGGTGTCTTTGCTGCCAGGCCGGCATTCCGGACGCCGCACAGCCGAGTAGATCCCGGCATAGCAGATGCAGATGACGGCAAAGGCCACGACGTTCAGGACCAGGACGGAGATCACGTAGGCCCGGGCCCCCCCCGAGTGGACGTCCATGGGCAGGCAGATGCTGACTTTGCTGTAGCTGCTGATTCCTACCAGGGGGAGTAGCGCCAACAACAGGCAGAAAAGCCAACCGGCCAGCATGGCGGCGACGGCGTGGGGGAGGCGCGGCTTGCGGTCCAGCCGCATGGCGAAGACGATGGTATGCCAGCGCTCCAGCGTGATGGCCGTCAGCGTGTACACTGATAGCTCACTGGCCAATACGGTGAAGAAGCCGGCCAGACCGCAGCCGGGGCCCGTCTGCCAGTCGATGGCATGGTTATAGTACTCGGCGCGAGTGTGGAGGTCCACGGAGGCGATGAGCAGCAGGTAGATGCCCATGAGGAGGTCGGCCAGTGCCAGGTTGCACATGAGGAAGCGAGGCACGGACAGCTTGTAGTGGCTGGTCAGCAGTACCAGCAGCACCAGCAGGTTTCCCAGGATGGCCAGCAGGCTCACGAACCACACAGTGACCCGCAGGAAGCCCGAACCCATGATGTCCTCGCAGGGGTTGAAATCGTCCGGGACGGGGGCACAGGCGATCTCCCCACCCTCCTCACAGACGATGTAGTCGTAGCGGCTCTCAAAGTCCTGTCCGCTGTCCTCTTGCGGGTTCTTCAGCGTCTCGCCGAAGCCCGTGTCGCCGTAGTAGGCACGGTAGTGGAGGCTCCCTCCCAGCTCGTAATGCCCGTGGTTCCCCCGTAAGGGGACCACCTCGCCGACCACGTCCAGCTGACTGTCACCGTGCTGCGCCGGCGCCTGGAACTCGCTCACCGACCGCTTGCGGTGCTGCTCGTAGAATGCGGTTAAGTTGCAAATGATGTACTCCAGGTATCTATAAGGTAAAGAGGACACAAAAGAGGTGAGTCTTCCTCCCAATACGTGCTGATGAAGAGCTAACATGTTATTTTTCTTCAGTGGCTAGCAGCTGGATCGGCGAGTAAGTGTTTGAGCAGATGGAGAGTGTAACTTTCAGAGGTCTCGCTCTGGGGGGGCCCAGGAGGTGCGGCCCCGAAACGCACCCCTTGCGCTTCTTGACACCCTTGAGGCCACAGCAGTGGCTGGGGTAGGTCAGGTCAGCGCTGGTCAGGTGCTGGAAGGTCTTGATGGACGGCAGCTTCTTCAGGGTCCAGGTGTCCCGGGCCATGAGCTCCCGCAGCGACTCGAGGCCCTTCGCTGGCAGGGAGGTCACGCACGTCTGGGAGACGTCACTGGCCAAACAAGAGCGGCACCAGATACCCATGACAGTGAATCCAGCTGTCTGTTGACTATATGACAGGTCTGCATCAGTGTTTTCTAACCGGATCCTTGGCGACCCACAGACAGTCCACATCTTTTGGCTCTACTGGGAGTGGCGAAGGAGCAAAAACCTGGACCATCTGTGGGTCGCCGAGGACCAGGCTGGAAAACCTTAGTCTAAAACAATCGTATTTACACGTATTTTCTGGTAGACACTTTTGCCTAAAGCAGCAAACATGCGAAGAAGATAATCCACAATTAGCAAACAACTGTTAGGGAGCCAACTTAGATACAAGTGTTAATTTACCAAAGAATCAATTCCAAAAATACTTTAGAATGACAGGCTCAGGTCAAACAGAGTTTCGTATATTTAACCCGATGCATAGCCATCTTTCAATGGCTTATCTGTTCCAGGGTCACATGGAGCCAGCAAATACAGGCCACAAGACAGGAGACCAGCCAATCACAGGGGACACACTCATAACATCAGCACACACTTAGAGGTACACAGGAAGTGCGCCAGAAGTCCCCCAGCCGTGTCCACCATGTTCTCATGAAGCCGGCCAACAGACGACTCCGTACCGCTTCTGCAGTGCGGCCACATCTCCCATTCGCTCCCCTCGGGGCAAGATTGCGCAGTTGGCGGCAGAAAAACATCCGGCGCACTTCTGATTTTGTAATTATGGGATTTTTAGCCGATGACCTCAGCGCGGTGACTTCAGCCGCCCGTGTTTGACCGCTCAATAATGAAGCTATTACAGGCCCATGATTTAAGCAGACGCACGTTCCAGGGCTGACAGACGGGGCTAAGGTTTCAGCCTTTATCCCCTTTAAGAGGGAGTGAAGGATATTTCCCACATTTCCAAACTAAGAGAAAGAAAGGGTGCATAATCGACACTAGGTGGCTTTTGGGTCAGCGCAGATAGGCCGAAATACAGCCTGCTGCCCGATAAGCACACGTCCAGCTTGCTGTTCGAGGAGCCAGGGGTCTGAGTCCTGTTTGTCATGTGCTGCTTCTCGGCTCACTTTTCAAAATTTTCCAAAAGCTCCAAGGATTGCTTTTATTATCATTACGTGCCGTCCGGACGATATTGACTCGCAACGACCAGTTCCACGATGTTTAAATAATATCACGTTTAAGATGAAAAACAGGAAGATTTGAAAGGTTCCAAAAACGGTCACGAGATTGAAATACTTGAAATGAATAACATAGGCTTGTTTTCGCGTGCATTACGCACATGCATCGTGTGTCATGAACGTGACATATGAAGCAGGCATTTATCACAGGCATATGGCGGAGGGGGGGTAGCATCAGCCCCCAAAATGCAGCACTCACAGCAGCAGCGGGCCGCTGAGGACACCAGCAAACGCCCTCTCATCTATCCAACTCAAGTCTTTGTTCCTGTGGAGGTACCTATCAAAAGCAGACAGGGTGGGATGGGGTGGGGTGAGGGGCGTATTATTCCTTTGTTTTGTGACAATAAGGAACACTAACTGAACTCACTTAATTGTTTTAGCTGGCACTGTTGATGAGGTCACTTTGGTGTACTCTGGAACCTTCCCTGAGAAGGGTGCTCCCTAAAAGTGTCCTGTCTCTTTAAAATATACGCTTTAAACGGCCTTAATCTAATTATGCTAATAGGCCTGGTGTTTATCTTGGTTTTATTGCTTGGGGATCAGTGCTTAGGCCGAGCGTTCTCCGCGCCAACACAAACTCCCGTGTGGTAAGGCTTACAACATCGACCACCAGCGATATTTTAAGTGACCATTATGTCACCTAAATATCACGGCTAGGGCTGAGTGGTCAGTGGACAGGCGTGGCGGCATTTCATATCCTGACAGGACCCAAGAAGAAATTATGAAAAACAGAACAGAGACGGTCTAGCGTACATCCAAGTTTCCAGAATCCACGTTCTCGATGAGAATAAAATTCGGCTGCAGGGCTCTATTGGAATACTGTATATTTAATAAATAAATTTAATTAATAAAGAAATACATGCTGTGTATTATTTTTTAGGCCTATATCAATACTTTTCAGCATAGCTATGGGTTGCAGGACAGGAATTTGGTAAAAAATATATATATATTTGATTAAATGTCCTACTTTGTGCTAGAAACAGTTATTAAACGGTGAAAATGGAAAGGCTAGCTTTTGACCGATGGTCTGACATTCCTGGAAAATTAGACCACAAACAAATGTAACTTATCTAGGGGAGGGTCATGCATTTAAGAGAAACACTTTTATTACTGTAATAATCTTATTTTTCTGTTATGCTGGTGACAAAATATTTATCATTTTGATTAAATAATAAAGAAGAAATAAATTTAGTCAGTTGTCATAATCTAATTATAATTTGTAATCCAGCAGGAAAGTTATAGCAGTACCACTGTTTATCTGTACTTGGTAGTCATATTATTACACACTCACATCAAAATAAACAGCCTTAAAATCACAGTCAAATAGTAATAAATAAATGTGTTATTAATCAGTTGCTGCCCCGATTCTGTAGTCTTTGCATGGAAAGCAGGTATTTTTTGTGTGTGTGTGCGTACATATAAGCTGGCTATCCTAGCAGTTGCTATGGACACAGTATAGCCTCACACAGCATCCAGCCTAGTCCCGTTGAAGGCATGCGTCTGGACCTCGGTGAAGCCGTTGTTGTAGAGCATCCTGCGGACGCAAACAGGCGGTAAGTTTCCGTGGAGCATGGACAGCCAGGCCAGGCCGGGTCCGCTGCGCGTTCAGCTCTTTGGCCAGACCGCGAGCTGAAGTGAGCTCTCTGCGTTTCAAAACAAGGAAACTCATGTGGGCCAGCCACTGGCAGGAGCCTGCCGCATCAGAGAGCCACGCTATCAGTGGTATCAGTGCTGTCAGGCTAATTCACAACTGCTGTGGGTACTGGAAATGTCTCAAAGAAACATTTCAAAGACATCACATTATATAGATGACGACTTGTTTGGAACAGCATGTTAGCCAGGCACGCTACAGAGAGAACAGGGGCTCATCAAGCATCCTGCCATGCTGTGCTCTGTCTAACAGCTATGGGTTAAGTCATAAACAAATTCTGCAGACAAAATAGATTAAAGTGGGTGGGTGGGTGGAGTGCCCTGGAGTGACACTGCTGACAGCCAGGGGGCAGCAATGTGCTCCTTTCTCCTTCATATCTTTGTTTTGAAGGCGTGCTTGTACGCACTGCAAGAAGCGCACTTACACAGTCAGCATGTCACCGGTGATGCCCTGGAATGCGTTGGCTGGGATCTCCGTCATGTAGGGATTATCAGCGATTTCGCTGTCAAAACAAAAATGTGGGATTTGGTAGATAGCCTTGTTTGGGAGTAGGAGGGATGCTGAAAAGACAGGTGATCCCCGAAAGCTCAACCCTGCGGTATCACTCAGATCGGATCACAGTGACCTGGAGGCCCTGGTGAGATGGATCTCGTCTGCTTCCAGAGCTCCCCTTTCGGATCAGTACGGGTAATCCCGTAGCCGTGCCTGTGGGCCAGCGGGGGGGGTATCAGGCAGCCGAAACGGAGCAGGCTGACGGCTTCTGCCTGGCAGCTCACTTACAGGATGAAGTTCTTGTCGTTCGCATGGATCTTGGTCAGGTCGGGGAGGGTGCTGAGGCCCGTGTTAAAAATCCCCCTGCGGTGAAACAAGGACGGTGACCTCGTGAGATTAGAAAGCCAGCAGGCCGACTGGGGAGCGGCTCGGGAATGCCGATGGCCTACCATTCTGCAGGGAGGTGTGTTTTTACAGTGTACATGTGTGTGCTTTCCGGGCATACATTCAACCGTAACTCCACCCACCACCACCACAATGCCCATAAGGGCAGCTGTACCTCCAACGATAAAACTCCTTAGCAACATTCGTCAGAAGGCTTTCACTATCCCTCTGTAAATGTTATTTAAGCAGTTTTTTCCTATTTGGGCTAATATAGAGACTGATAGTACTCACAAGTACTCCAAACTGGGCAGACTCTTAAACGCTTCCGGGTCAACGTACATCAGACTCCTAGCATTCCGGATTTCTCTGAAAAATTGACACATGATGTTACAGTTAATGCTGTCATCTCCCAGAAACGGTGCCACGTTTTAACACAGAACGGAAAGTTTGCACCCTGCGTGAAATGATCAGCCCTTAAGGCTGGAAAAGCTTCTGTTGTTGTTTTAAATCAGCATTTCAGCAAGTCAGACATCCAGCATGGAATGTCTGCATTAGTTAACAGCAATACTTAGGTTTATCAAGAAGATAGACAAGTTGTTAACCGTTGGCCTAACACAGCATTCCTGTCACAGTTTTATATATACCGCCTGCATTCACACACCTGGAGAATCCCATGTACACTGGCCAGTCCTGGCTGGGAGAACCCCACAATTTCACACATACATGTGGCAGCATCCCCAGCGTTACCTTGACGACGGCCATGAAACACTGACAGCTGACAGGAAGCTTAATATTAAATTCCTACTCATGAGAGAAACCCGAGAGAAACAGCATAATTTGAGGTAGGGCACGCATTAGGCCCATCTCTGCCAAATGGCTATAGGGGATCCAACCCAAACATCTTCCATCTTCATTCCACCTAGAACCCCAGAGGAGCCAATCAAAGCTCAGGGAAAAAGCCCTACACCACAAGCCAATCACATGTCCGGAAATGAGCTTCTAAAGCTGCATGTCATTCCAGTTGCACTCAGAGCAAAATTAGAACATATTTGGGCTGAGGGCAGCTCCATGTACCTCCATTCTGCAGCATAAGATCCTAAGTTATGATGTGTTTCATCAGCACTGTTTCCTATAGCCTCCTTTAAGGAGCCTTAACGTCCTGCTAACGCCTCCCACAGGTTCCGGTGGAACTTTCACTGGTCCGTCAGACAGGCAGATGTTTTAAACGAGGTGCTTCAGGTTAAGGACTTTGCTGAAAAGTAAATCAGCAGACTCGTCTTTCCTGGGACCCGGTTGGCTGGAAAGCTCCTGTCGGGGGTCCAGCTGCCTAATCGCCGCGCTTCCTGCCGGCCCACTATGCGGATCCAGGTCCAGCGCGGAGCTGTTATTGTGGCGAGGTGATTTCTTGGCACACGCGCCAAGAAATTAAAGTTAAAGCCCCGTCGGCCTATATTTTTCTTTCCCTAACGATGGAGACGGAGCTATATTTGTGACTCTTAAACAATGTGCCGACTGCCGTCCTGAAATGACACAGGCCCCATGGCCCGATATGGGGTCATTTTAATGGGTGAGTGACTCTGCCAGCAGGGGCTGTGTGCACTGAATCACAGCTCATGACTCTGTAAACCTGGAACCCCATCAACTGTCCAGAGGATCTCATTGCTTAATACTTTATATTTCATTAATGATAGATCCCTGTTTCATTAGCCAAAGAAACAACCCAGTCTCACAGTAAATTAGAAAATACAAAACAAAATTGCAGTCGAATGACTCATAATTAAATTATTCCTCCATAAGAGTACCGAATTTCGTCTGCTCCCTTCTCTGCTCTGCCTGAATACCCACAATCCTCCCCGGTAATTCGAGCCGCTGCCCCTTATACTCACATGTGGGTAATTTTCTTCAGGTTGTAGAAGGCGTGTCTCTCCAGCCTCTCCAGAGTCACGTCCACTGACAGGTATCTGAAGGAGACGGAGCGTCACCACAACGGCAAAACCTAAAGCTTGTGCTTATAGTCTGACGGACCTCTGCCCTTTGACCCGGAAGAGAAAATGACGCTCATGTTGCGTGTGAAATTTCACATTCTCACACCACTGTCATACACATTTCAATACCTACAAGCAAAATATGAATGAATATTTTTATTTTATTTCTGATAACCTTAACAAGCATTGATTTCTATATTTTTTCTTGAAACTAATTGATTCATTTTTTTATTCCAGTAAAATAATGCCTAAAACCATAAAATAATTATTCTTTAAATAGCTGAAGCATGAATGATCATTTCAATATATGTGCCTATAATTGACATGATTTATTATTATAAATGCACGTGTGTATGAGAGCCAGCCACATGTTCCCTGTGGTAATTAGACATTTTCCGGCACAGTGGCACAGTTAGTTCTGCAGACGCCTTCCCATCAGCCACTACTTCCCTCCAGCTCAGGTACTCCATCATGACACGGAAAGTTAAATGGAAAGCAGAAGCCCCTTGGACTGCCATGGCCCCCACTCTCAGCCCAAGCAGTGAAATGTTCTGTTTGCCAAATTTTACCGGCCATCCTACAGCTGGAGGGGTGTGTGGGGGGGGGGGGTGGGGGGGCCGCTGCGAGTGAGGGCACTTTTCTCAATG
>JAODKM010000038.1:12703071-12718776 GCA_026780845.1 Petrocephalus sullivani
ACTCGGGCGCGGGCGGGGCGGGGGGGCGGGGGGGGGGGGGGGGCGGGGGGGGGGGGGGGGGGGCGCCGGGTGACTAACGGGAACAGGCCACCTTCTGAACTTCTGAGTTAATGCTCTCAAAGCTTGGCCTTTTAGCATGGCAAACTATAGCTATTTCATCATCCATCCGTCCCTTCACCTGGGCCCGGCTTCACGGGGGGCCACCCTGGCCCACCCTGGCCCATCCAATCACAAGGCCCAATCAACCTTAATATAGTCTTTTTTTTATATGTAATTGCCCCCCCCCCAAAAAAAAATCTTCCTAGCCCACGCTGGAGCCGGGCCTGCCTTCATCCATCCATCATTTATCAAGCATCTTACCCTGGCTAGTGTTGCTAACCACATTTAACCTACATTTTTAAAATACCTTTAACATTTTTATGGGGGATAAGCACTTAAAATGGTTCCAGGGTTACTAACACATCGTGCAGCAACTCATAATCTGTTATAACCCCATTGTTAAAATTGTGATTTGCATTCAGTTAACAGCTTAGGTAAGTTTCTAGTAATTATTTTCACTTCAGGCTGTATGCATATACAATATTGTTTTAACGCATTCAGTTTTTATTTTTAATTTTAAATCCTGAGATGAAGACACTTTGGTGATAAAACAGAGGCACTTTATAATTGATTATTACAGTTTTTCTCAGTCGCTTTGGTACATTTCTTGAATCATGCTTAACATCTGCAAAACAGCAAGTGCATTTCTCGAAACAATTTGCACAATGACATCACATATATGATACCATATAATGTCAATGTCACCACATAATGACGGGCAGTGGTGCTGCAGTGGTCAGGCAAGCAACTGTGTAATTGAAAGGGTGCCGGTTCAAATCCCTGAGCAAGGTAGCACCCCCGAGCACTGCTCTCCGGGTGCGTTAGCTGCCCGCTGCTGTGTCACACTGTCACATGGGTCAAATGTAAAGGATGCTTTTCGTTGCTGGGGTGTATCAACAATGACCATTTTTTACCTTTCATAATGGATTACATGCAAAAGCCTGTAGCGTCCTCAAAATCCTTAGTTCATCCCTCAAAAGTAAATATTTATGTTAAAGAACTTGTCAGTGCCATCAGAATGACAAGTCCTTGTGTCATGCTTCACGAACAAGATGGTCAGAATGCTTAGCCATGGGCCTCTGAGCTGTTTTATAGAATTGGTTGAACTTCGTTTTGCATGTAATGACATCCAATGTAACGCCTCGATGTTTTGGGGGGTAAGACTATTCAGCAGAGCAGCAGTAAATTACATCTGACCAACATGACATAAAACATTTGATAGTGTAGGAATCAGCAGATGAGCACAAAGTCGCCTGCATGATTGTGCCAAAGCATTTACAATTTGACCCGAAGAGTGAGACTTTGCATTTATGACGTGTACAAGTGACTATATGACGTGGAGTTTTTACAAGTAGCTATGAGAATTTCATTTGTGATTTGAGAAATGTACCGCAATAAATAAAATAAAGCAGATTTAAATTAACGGTAACACTAAAATTGATGAGATAAGATTCCATCCTCCGTCCGTTGCACACAGATTTTACTTCACAGCACAATGTCTATATTTACAGTGAAGTTCAGTGGAAGGATCAATGACATTCTTCACTTTAGTTTAGACGAGGGCTGCACTTACTAGAACAGAAGTGGGTGGGTGGGGGGGGGGGGGCCTGCCTTACCTTAGTCATTACTTGGCCATGCTAAAGGATTTCCTTCCTGCTTCTGTTCTGCCGCTCTAATTGATAGTTTGTTAACTACGTAGCTGCAGACTATTGGCGAAACTGTTTCTGTCTAGATTAAAAATAAAATAAATAAATAAAATAATTTATAAATCTGATTGTCTGGATACTTTGCTTATTTTTTTATTCAAGGGTCGCCAAACTGGCCTCCGGGGGCCACCAGTGGCGATCACTGTTCTAGTACGTTATAGTTTCGGTATGAAAGGGATGTAGGCCACAGTTCTCTGCATTAATGACTATCTATATAACTATGTATTTTCCTACGGACCCCATATTGAGTGCCTTAGGCGATCTGAGACATTTCCGCTAATCCCTTCTCCATTTCCCCATATGTCCACCTCAGGTGATGGTTGCTCCAGTTTTCTATTTTTTATTTTTTTGCCGTTCTCGGCGTTTTGGACTCTGTGGTTGGAGTGAAAGGGCCTGTGTTATTATTACCCGTGTTTTTATTATATATACATCTGTGCGGAATTTGATGGTACAGACCCTTGGAGATTTTACCGGTAGCCTTGTACCCCATACATATTTGTGAAAGTATAGTTAACGTCATATTACGCAAATTAATGTCTGTAGTAATATACTAATTTGCCTGAAGAATCTGCTACTTTTTGATAGAATATTGTCAGCTGTATATATACCACACCAGTTGCTCCAGTGGAAATTTAACATTGTAATCAACACAGAGACTAGCCTCTCTTTGTAAAGGAAATGCTTACTTACATGCGGGAAATGTTGACCAGGCTTGCAAAGGCATCTTCTTTCAGGGAAGTCAACCTCGTCTCCAACAGCCAACTGTTAAAGAAATAAACTTTGAGTGTAAGATGGGCTGGTTTTGAGTGAGAAGTTCACCATAGGCCAGTCACTGATCCATGCTGCTCTTAGAGAAAATATGCGGTCATTTGGCGAGCTTTATCCTTTGCTAATGCTGGCTTTAGGGATTATTTTACCAAAATAAATTAATAAATCATTCAATTAAAATTTAAATATCTGTCATTACTGCAGTTTCTCCAGGCGTTAAGTGGCTACAGGGCTCACTCGCTGCTGTGGCATAGTGTTTGTAATTTTTTGGAGATTTTTATTTTGTCTTTAATACTCCCAGACAGAAGGCAGCACAAAACAGAATCAGGCAGTAATTTAACTTTCATGGGAACCAAAATGTCACATCGACTGCACTCAATTTCAATCATCTTGCAACTGTTTGATTATATTGTCTATGTTTATAGGACAGTAACCGGTTCGTTTGGGAACTGAGGCACTATTCAAAAGACAAACAGCTCAAAAGACAAAAAAAATCGCAAACAGCTAAAAAGAAAAACAAAGTTACGTAACTCAAAAAAAGAAACCTGATTCAAAATTAAACAATTTTTTATTCCTGCATACACGAGTACCAGAAAAGTAAAGCATAATATAATTATTTTTATCATTTCAATAAATAATCATTCTTTGGGAAATACAGAATTATGATAGGGGAAATTTCTTCTTGCAACAGCTAAAAATGTTAATGGAAGAACTCCAAAGTCTAACCAATATGCTCTATAGACATTTATTGGAAACGTAATGATCAGTAAAAAAGAAAGGAGAAAATGGAACGACACGGAAGAGGAAAGGCATAACTGGAATTTTAGAGGCGGAGCTGTAAGCTCAGTAATGATTATTTATCATGGAGCATACGTGCCGCTCACCCACTGCCTTCTCCCATAATGCCATGCAGCGATACAGTGCCTGGTTCTTGTTACCGCTATTTTAGACAAAGCCTTGGCCTCTTTCTTTTCGTCTCCAGTGCGTAGACGAAGCGCGTCCTTTGATGTGCACGGTGTAAACCTTGTCATAGCAACATTTAGTGGGAAAAAAAGAAAAAGAGTACTGGGTCTGATTGGACCTAAAGCATGGGCCAAAACAAATGGGGTACGGGCCTGGAGAAAATGCAGGCTGGCTGAGCACTGCATACGTTTTTATGAGGGATGGAGATCCAGTACATGCATCTTTTCAATTATATATATATAGTAATATATATTGAATAGACATAGATAGATAGATATTGGTATTGCTATACGATGACTGACTGATAAATAACTCATATATTTGTATATATTTGTATACACATTCCACAGACACTGTGATTTCTGGCTCTCCCACAGGCCTTCTGTTGCGGCGCTCCCAGCCGGAGCACGGTGATGAATCGCAGAACACCAAAGGAGCCGTGCTGAGAGGCCGGAGGAGATCCCCTCCACACTACAGTCATAAATTGGTACCAGTGGGTTTCAGACATGAAATATCCCCTCAGGTTGATCTTATATGAGGATAACATGTGTTTACATCCAGACGGGAATGATCTCTTTCAAGTGTGTGCGAATTACATTACGCCTGCCAGGAAAATGTATTAACAGTACAGGCTGGCGAGTCTTAACCCACCCCTTTGTAATGTATAGCATGCCGGTATTATTTTTAATATTATTTGACCAGCAGATTTTGGGGAGAGGTCGGAGGTGTGGGGGGGTGGAATAGTTCAGCGAAACAATGGAGCGATTCAGAGAGAAGCACGGGGCTCATCGGAGGAGCTGAGAATGAGGCACGTTTTGGCAAATGGGAACAAACACGGAGACACTGAGCGGGTCCAGGCCTGACGGAAAGTGGCCACCAATCACGATAGCGGGGGGTTTCTAACACATGGGAGGTGCCTGCGGAGGCCAGAAAGTCGCCTTCAATTTAGAACTCAAAGTTTCTGTCCAAGAAGACTCGAAAATGGCTGAATACTCAGCGACTGCCTCCAGTCCACATTCACACACCCTTATTCACACATTAGGCCGCCCGTCTTCAGATAGTTTCTAATGATCCATCCATCCATCTGTCCATCTAACTGTTTCCAACCACCTTTCTAGTGCACGGTTATGGGGAATTTATTATCCTTATTCTTCTTAATATATAATTACAGTTAATGCAGATATACTGATAAACTGGGCTCAGAAATCCTACCCTCCATGACTTCAAATCACACTGAGCAAGTCTCACAGGGCACACAGTTTCAGTGATTCCACGTGGCACGTAGCCTGTTGACGACCACAGTTATTTCATAACAGGCCTTTAATTAAAGGCCGGGGGAGCTCGGGTTTTACCACGTTTTCCTAGTTTTAGTACATGTTGGCTGAATGGTTTAGCACTACTGGCCTTGTGGTTATTCTCAGTTGCCAACAATCTGCCATTGGCTTTTAAAAGCTAACCTTGTCATTCTGAAATTCTGATAAAAAATGATCACAGGAATTCAAATACAAGAATACTGTTTTGTTGTCATGCAATTCCTCCCAGTAACAACCGCTGCTTAAAAAAAACGTCCACCTTTTTAAACATACTAATCTTTTTTGGTAATCAAAGGTAATTTGTTTAGACACTAGAGAGCAGAGAGATTTGAACCGCAATCACAGATCGCAGGGACTCTGAATGCGAACCTTGTTGTGGTTAGTTTCATTACTCTGGACATGTTACCCTTAATCAAAGGCTGTTGATGGGTCACGTTACACACGGATTAGGCGTTTTCCATCCACTCCCTATGCGGGGGCTCCTCCAATGAAAAGCAGCAGGCTTCCATTTCTGAGCCGTGTAGCAAAGTGTAAATATTGTATCTGAGCACCTCCCCAGGGTCAGAGGGAGCCAGCAGTCATGTCGCCAGGCCACATAAAGAGCGTTTGCACTTTCTTTCACCACTCCACCCCTCGAGTGCCTCCGCCTGCCTGAGAAAACACACACACACACACACGGACACACACTCAGGGACTCAATCACACCCGTGCACGTTCAAACAACCCGAGCCCGGCGACCTCCGCTCTTCACAAAGTTAGCTCAGCGATCAGATCATCCTGTCAAGCAGTCTAGCTCACGGGTGGGTCAAAGAGAACACTGACGATAATACCGGCCTCTCGAAGCAGCTACCTGTTTTCACTTCTGTCAAAGCCACAGAGGAACAGTAGCTTCGGGCCTGAGGATTCACCACAGCCGAGGGAGACGAGCGTGTTTGCGTTGTGGATTTAGCCACCATTATATCCGCTCAGCCGGGGCTTAATGGACCCGCCGTGTGCCAGGAGAACGGGTCCACGCGGGCACAGCTAGCCTGGCCTTCTATTTTCAGCCCCCATGTTTTCATGATATTTTTATCCACCCTGTTTTTTTTTTTTGTCCTCTGCCCCGGTTCCCACCAGGAGTTCTCACGATGGGATGAATGAGTGTTACCCGCGGCTATGGCGCGGCCATTCCTGGGAGTTGTATCTGTGCATTGATTGGATGTAATTTCATGTGATGTGTATGCACTGGTGGTAGGGGGGGTGACCGGTGACCCCACTGGAAAGCAGCACTAGTGTGGAATGTGGTGAAGGAGAATGTCAAGCCTCCGGCAGTGCGAGACCTTGGGCTGACTGAAAAAGGCCCTTAGCACCCGCAAAGGAATCCCACCCGACACACGCCTGCCGCCACCTTACCTGACCGCGCTTACACTCTCAGCCGGCCATCAGATCTCAGTAAGCTGCCCCCAAAGTTCACACTTTGAAAAGCAGTACATTAGAAAGCTCTCCTTTATACAGCATGTTGTCCCTTTCAAGCAACTCAATCTCTGCACCATTTTTCTGCTAAGGAATTAAGGAATCTCACTGTAAATACATATTTACTGGTGGTTGCAGCATAAAGTGTGTTGTGTTGTTCCTGCTCCAGCGGACACAATCCCTTCACATCCTCGCCGGCAACAGCATGCAGACAGAGCGACGGAGGCGACTGTGTCCCTGTCACTGTTCTCTCTGAGCCTTCCTCCTACTCCGATCAGGTCTTTTCTATTAAATATCATATAATTCCATCTTCTGTAATATTTAAACTGTCAAACTCCACTGAAAGTGGCTTTCATGTTTTGACTGGGGTTGCACACACCTCACTGCGGTGACTTTGCTGGCTTTTTTTTTATCATTACTATAGCTCAATTTTTCCCCTTTTTTTGCAGCAAAATATTTACAGAAGCATTTCAAGGCACCTTACTTGAGGCACCTTACTCAAGGCAGTTTACTCAAGGCACCTTACTCGAGGGACTTTACTCAAGGCATCTTACTTGAGGCAACTTACTCAAGGCACCTTACTCAAGGCACCTTACTCGAGGCACTTTACTCGAGGCACCTTACTCAAGGCACTTTACTCGAGGCACCTTACTCAAGGCACCTTACTCGAAGCACCATACTCGAGGCACTTTACTCAAGGCATCTTACTCGAGGCACCTTACTCAAGGCATCTTACTCGAGGCACCTTACTCAAGGCACCTTACTCAAGGCACCTTACTCGAGGCACCTTAATCAAGGCACCTTACTCGAGGACGTGACAGGTATTGTCGGCGTTTCACTCAATGACACTTTCGGTATTAATCTCTTTAACATTATTTTTCACAGTTTTTATTTCCGTTCATTTGCTGTATAACTTTTCACTCAGTGCACCACAGTGTGATTCAGAGCTACGTGTTTTTCATATGTGTTTTTGAAAAACTAAAAGTTAACCTACATCCTGACAATTAGCTACTGATTAAAGTAAATCCTCCTTTAACCTTACAATCAGGGTAAATTAGGGGGCAAGCGATACAATAGGCCTGGTGCTGAATTAATTTGATCGTGCAGGTATTGCACAATCCAGAGGATTCCAGATCCCAAACCGTAACAAAAGTCACTCTCTGGATGGAGTTACAGATCTCATGGGCTGATGACCTACATCTGTATTTGCTCCTGCATCTCATGCTTCAAGTATAGCTCTCAACCTCAACTGCCAGGCCGGCTCAGCAAATCACAGAAGAAACGTTTGCCCTCAGAAGCTGAGCTGTTCACCTTTGAACTAGGGCTGCGGTGACTGATTATTATTATGTTTAATTATTAATTTCCAATATAATCGTCATCAACATTATTGTTATTATTATAACCAATAACAACAGTAATAGTAATAGTTATGGTTATGATGGTAGTAATAATAATACTGAAAACTGTACATCCATTGTATCGCTCACATACACTTTCGTTCAGTCTTTCTGGGTAGCAGATGACAACCTGAGGCTAATGCTGTGATTCATTTATTAAACGACTGTCTTCCAACCATGCTAATAGCTGAGCCATCCGCCATCCACCGCAGCATCAACAACCTTTTCTGTGATGTCTTTAGTCTGACACAGGTCGACCTTTTTACCCCAAAATACGCAAATAATCTCTCAAGTCTGCCATGTTGCCTGAAAAGGGAAAACTCTCCTCACATTGTTTTCAAACAGCCTTTTTTTCCTGGTCCTCAGACTTATCAAAATACTGCCACACTTCAGACAGCATTTTATAACCAGGACGCGTTGAGATTCACTCACGCCAGTACTTGCGATGTGGGTGTGTCCGATAAGTAAAACCAGGACGCGAGCTGGCAGATAACAGGTCGCAGCACAGACTGCTTATGGCTGTTACTTATTTCACATGTGGCATCGATAATTATCAAAAAATCGATAAGCATTCCCAGCCCTAATTTGCACAAAAACAAAAACACCCTTTTGCTTCCTTTGATCAGTAGAAGCACTAGTATTTTCAAGAATGTGATTGATGGAGTTTGTGGTTATCAGTAAAATGTGTAGCTAAAGTAGGCCAGTTTTTATCTGACCTTTGGCCTAAATTAAGTATATAAAGGTAATTAGTGAATGGCATCAAATGTGCTTGCAGAAGTCTGATTTCAGGTGCCTGTACCTCCATCAGAGCCCTTAGATCAAGGGTGGGCAGAAAGGGCCATTGTACAGTATATGCAGGTTTTCACTGCAACTACCTAATTAGGTTAGTATTATAGGACTGATTGGCCAAAAAGTCCTCACACCTGGGTTTGAACAGGTAATCTAAAGGTATTCCTGAAGACCTGCATACGCACCGGCCCTTCGCGGATAAGATTTCCCACTCTTGCCTTAGATGATACGACATACTGGATCATTCGGCTACAGAGAGCTGTCTCGTGCCGGCTCCCGACAACTCACACATTTCCAAGTATGTAAGATATTACACTGCTGTACGATAACGTGAGAGACTCGAAAGTTCCATGCGCTCCCGTTTATCTTCTACTTCTGGTTAAAAACACTTTTAAAATGAGATGACTATCGGCATTAAGCTGCTCCACCACGCATGTTTTGTTGAGAGTCCCAACGGAGTGCACTTGGAGAGCACTCTCTGGGGCTGCTCTCAGACTGAGCCGATGGCCGGGACCCAGGAGGCCAAACAAACGCATGGCTGAGTGAAGCGGCGAGTGCATGAGTGCATGGCATCATCCCGAGAAGTTATAAGTGCAGTGACCTCTCTACACCCAAATCTCCTCTCTGGGGTGGGTCATTTTGGGATAAACTTCTTAATCAAATTCCTGTCATGGTCCTTCTCCCTTAGGAAATATGGCTGTCAATGTCTTTCAGAGGCAAGGCTTGAAATAAACAATGACCCATTTTTGTGTGTTGTGTGTGTGTATATATATATATATATACATATAAACTGGTTAACTGGTTGTAAATGACTGTCAGATGTTGATGTTGACTAATGAAATTTCAGCATGCCATAAGGTGGGAACTTTGAAGACCTGCAAACCGCAACGGGATGGACCTTCTCTGCCATCAGAGAAAGTGGCATCGCAGCATTGCGATGAGAAGCCAGGATGACATATAATAATATAACACTAACAGCAACATATTATTGTTGTTGTTATTATTATCATTTCCGATATATAGGATGCCACTACTAACAATGGAACATTTGTCCACCAGTATTGCTTGTATGTACATTCCTTTAATAAAACATAACGTCAAAGTATCCACTAGCACATCACGCAAGTTATGACTACATTCATGAACGTCACAAAACCGTTTTTTGTTCGGCCAGAAAAAGCAAAGTTGAGCATTGCACTACACGCAGAATTCCTAGCAATTATATCAGAATAAATGCAAATATATAACCAAACGAGTAGGGATGGATGGGTAAGTGTATGTGTACTCACAGCGTCTCGGTACTCAGGGGAAGGGCAGGCAGCGCGTCTATGTCGATGCACGAAATGGTGCGTCTCCTCCACTCGGAGCACTCGCATATGAGGGGACACATTTCAGAGTGCCCCAAAGCCCCGATTGGGGACCCGGCAAGGAGAAGAAGCACAGGTGCCATACATCGCATTGCTAAGTTGCTATTTTCCCCCTGTGGTCTTTAAGCAAACTGTGATTACAGTAAATCTGGGTAAGCAGCAGAAATTCCTACGTGTCAATATTACGGGTGATGCAGCGGCGCGCCGTCCGTCCTCCACCTGGTCCTTGGTGCAAATTGATGCTATGCTCGCTATTTTTTGTCATGCAAACTCCTTTTAAAGATATTTTTTTCCCCCGGTGCGATTCGTTCAACCACACGCACCTTGCTCTTATTGGCTGTCGACCTTATACTTGAGGGATGTAAGATGATTTGGGAGACATTGCGGTCTGGCTGGGCACAGGAGCAGTAAAGTTGAGGTTTGAGGCTCCCTTGTGTCAGCGACTGGAACTGACAGCTTTACGAATTATGGCGCTTTTTCCACTTCTGTGCTTTGCACCTTGTTAATGGAAAATTCCCGATAAAATGTTCTTGTTATATATAGAATGTCGTTGCCGCAATCACAGCTTGTGACAGTTCGTTTTTCATGTTCTCAAAGCCCGCGACCTTGTATAGGAAGAGAGACATAGAAGATGAATGAATTAGTCAAAGTTACAAAACCATTAGATTATAGTAAAACGCTGAAGTCTTAAATTATGTACGTCTGATATATCTCGTAAATAAATATAAAGCTGCACTATGTCTTCATAGTTTCTACAAGGTTTATTTAAAATAAATAATTAACATAAAGAACTTAAAGAAATTACAGAGCAATACTTATGAAAATATTATAAGTACACAAATACACCATTCTGCTCCTGTTGTTGTGATGTAACAAACTGGATAATTTTTGTTACCTAATTAATATGCATTTTACTCATTGGCTGGTTGCAGAATTAACATTTTCAACCTACCAATGTCTCTTTAATGAATAAAAAGAAGGCGAGCTCTGGTCAAACCAGAGGCCACTGCACCAGTGGATCCATTGATGACAAATGCAGAGCATGTCAGATGTCCAAAGGCCACATTCAGAAACATTTAATAAGGTTTACTGTGCCATCTGGGATGTCCTCTAGGGGCAGAACATTCAAATATTTTAAATACCTTCTTTTTTTAATCTAATGACATCTGGAATGTGAATTCAGGCAATGTGGGACACTTCTAGGTAGAGACTTGGAGAAACTATATAAAACGTTTACTGTCTCCAGTTGGGGTACCATAAATCATTTGAGGTGTTTCTTTTTTTTTTACATTTCTGTATTTGAATGTCATAGTTCATAAGCCAAACCCCAAAGCAACTGGCTTAGACAGTGTTCACGCAAAATGGGATCGTGGACCAGTCATTTTCACCCACAATATGCTGCCTTTTGCAAAACCACAAACAGCAGTGGCATGCACAAACATTACAATATAATATAAATGCTCAGTTTCATAACCTCAAAGAGCATGCAAACTGCAGTTTGTGTCATATAACATCCAGAAAAGGAATGTGTGATGTGCATTGTTCTAAAAACCATTTCATAACAAATAGCATATTTGAGCATTAAGCTAGCATTGTAATTACATAGGAAATCTGCATTTACACAACTTGGATGCCCTTAATCCTGCATATTTCCTTCCAGGCATGACAGTTTGTGTTTAATTTATGCATCCTGTGTTCCCCTGCAAAAGGGGGGCGCCACTGGGGAGTCCTTCTGTAAAGGCATAAACAACAAGTTAAATATTTAACTGTTAAGTAACACATAAAACCTTTGTAATTAATTATTAAAATGATGTTGCATATATATATTAGATTGTATACATTACAGCTTGCAGCAGTGTGTCATGTTAGTGATGGCATATGGGGTATAGCCTAATGCATATTGATATGAGAATTTTTATACTCAGAATTTTGGTTTTCTAATATTTTAAAAGCTATGTGATGGACAAGCATCCCGTCCCACTTGTTCCTCCTACTCTCTGGGACATATGGCCCTCTGTGACCTGGCATGCATGGAAAAATCGTGAAAAATTGGTGCACGGAATGTTCAAAACCCACAATGACAAATCAAGGAATAAGCGTCAATTTATTTTTTTGCATTATGTAGGCTTAAATAGGTGTGTCCACTTTACGCAAAAATCAGGACATTTCACTCGCGTAATTTAAATATCTTACTTAACCTCAACCTTGAATCAGAAACTTTCGCGTCAGGAATCTATAGCCTTGAAAATTATGTTCCCAATATTTCAACATGATAACCCATAACACTTTATAAAAATACCTTTAGCATCGGAACTCGTAATGGGGATTTAGAGAAAATTGGACTGCACACTTTATTTTGGTTTCCAAAAGAGCAAACTTTGGGAAGGAGGGCCTTTATGACGGGACTTTATTTAACATCATACACAGCACGTCTTCATGCCGTTAACCCATCTACCCGCTTGCATATTTCGATTGGGCGCGGTGTCCGGCGCCTAGCAAATCCGGCAAATTTAAAAGTCGTTTCAATCGTTTATTCGAAGATGAAAAAAAGCTGAGCATATTGTTATCGAAGCGTGTGGGTATTGTAGTTCTAAACTACCTAGTGCCCTGTTTAAAACGTCAGCGAAATGTCCACTAAGGAACTACATTTCCCAGTGACTAGTGGCGACTTGGGTCCTTGTCGTTTTCCTGATTTAGGGCGGCCAGTTTAAGTTGCCATAGCAGGGGAAAGGAAGTCCCTTCTTAGTTACAATACAAAGCAGCAGTATTACCGCTGGTTAGTCTGCGGTTTATGTATTTCTTTGACGGTAAGTGACACTACGTCGTTGGGGTACTACTAACGTAATGTAGGCCACCCTTAATTAATGAATAAGGAAACGGTAAAGGGGTTTATAAGGCAACTAGCTAATGAAGTAGTTAAATAGTTTGTAGCAAGCTCCGAGGGGATGGGATGTGACGTTCTGAGTGAGAGGTGCAGGGGGTCCTCAGCCTGTCCACAAACGTGTCCCTGGCAAAGTGTTCTGGCTGAGAAAAAAGTAAATAAAAGCTATGTAGGTCATGTTTTTAAATATAATGTCTGTGGTTTAATATAATGCACTTTGATCAAAATGTCAGTTAGAACTGGTGACGGTGGTGGCTCCAAGGAGTGTGCTTCATTCTGATGTGATAAGGTGCCCCCGGCTTGCAGAGCCCCCCGCCGTGCCGATGCCTGGAGCATGGCCGAGTCCTCCAGTGAATCGGACCCTTATGCTGACCCCCGGGGGGGCCCTGCCAGGGGGCGTGGCGGCCGTCCCAAGCACAGGAGGACCAGGCCCAGCGGGGACGGCGACATTTCGGGCAAGATTGACGCCTTGGCTGACACTCTAGAGGTGAGAGACCTGCCCGATGTAGATGGCTGGTGGTGGGTTGGTAAGTGAGTGGTGTGATGGTTAACCAACGGTTTTAGCGGGTTGCCACAGAGGCAGTGTAATGGTTGAAGTGGATATTCAGAAGTGGCACTTTAGGGATAGCAGTTCTCCAACTGCATTACTCTGGAGTGTGGAAGGAATGTGGAGGGAACCCTGTACATGTCACACACACAGGGCAGGGCTGGGAGCCATACTGCCGCCCTGCTGGGGGGTCGAGAGAAGTGACGTCAAATTAATGCTGTATGATGGCATTTACTCTGTGTAACTTGGTAGGTTTTGGATGCACTGTGAGCTTCCCTCAGCAGGACAGTGAGGTGTGGAGAAGCATCTGTGTAGTGACTGGAAAGCCTTGGCAATCAGACAGGGGCGCTATGTGGCAGAGCCAAACAGCTTGGACTAGGTTGTGGGAATGACAGGGGTGTCACCTTGGAGGAGCAGTGGGGCTGCAAGCCCCCAGGTGTCATTTTGAGCTACCTCAGTAAAAAAATTAAACACTGTCATTATTTGACTGGCTTTAATGGCCTTTTTATATCACTGTAATTAAATCGCAGCATATAATCAGTAACTATGTCTTGTTTCCTGGGTAAGGACACCAGTAGGAATCTGCACAATGTGGATCGGATGCTGGGTCAGTACAGGCAGCACACAGACAGCCAAGCCAAAGCCATGGTGGCGGTAAGTATGGCAGCCAGCCGTGGCCCTGCCTCTCGAGTCCACCGTGACACTGACGCGTTCCCCTTCCCACAGCTGAGGGGGGACCTGGAGGACTCCATCCAGCAGCTGCGGAGCCAGCGGTCGCGGGAGGCTGCTGCCACCCACAGCCCTTCCCCGTCCACAATGCACACCAGTGACCTGGAGGCAGGCTACAGCTCAGGTAAGGGGGTGTAGTTGGGGGGGGGTGGAGCCATGTGGTCATGTGACGCTATGTAAGCAGTGGTTTCACACTATGACGTGTGGGCCGGAATGCAGGAGTTAAGGTTTCAGATTTGTTAACACTGCTGTACTGTCGGTAAACTAACTACCCAGACTGAATACACCCATGAATATCGCTGAGTAAAAACACAAAGTCGCTTTAGAGGAAAGCATCATCTGAGAAGAGATTTTCCATGGGTGTGATGGAACTCCTCTGGTTTGGGGGGGGGGTTCTACATGTGAACATACACCCCACCCCCAACAAGCCAGCGGTTTTCCATTTAAAGGGGAACCCCTGCCGAAGAAACCATTTTGTTAATCGCTAGATGTGTCACAAGGTTAGTGTTATGTGACCCCTTGGAGCCAAACTCTGTCTTCAGGAAAATGGCACCCATGGACATCACTAAAAACACTCTGTGATCTATCTATCTATCTTTGTTGAGAGTTTTTGAATGAAAATGTATGTATTATTTAGGTCTGTAATGATGTGGGTTGTATCACCATATAACAGGGGTGGCCAATCTTATCTGCAAAGGGCCGGTGTGTATGCGGGTTTTTGCTGCCACTCCCTAATTAGGTCAGTAATTACAGGACTGATTGGCTGAAGAGTCCTCTCACCTGGATTTTAACAGCTGATCTAAAGGCTATCCCCAAAACCTGCATACACACCTGCCCTTTGCGGGTAAGATTGGGCACCCCTGCTGTATAACTTTTGTTAGGTGTTTGTGCTAAAATTTTGGGTCCTGCTACCTTAGATGATGGCGAGACGGGGACCTGTGTGAAAATGCGAAACTCCTACAGCAGCACACACTTGTGAAAACAGTGCATTGGCGGTATCTTCGCCAGGCCCGTGCAGCTGTGCGCCGTTCTCCGTTCACAAGCCAGACAGCACCACAAAGTGCTCAAGCATAATTTCAGTCCATTTCACGCATCCTGGGCAGCTGTTTACTTTGTGTTGCCTATGTGTGGTGCTTAAGCACTGTTTTATTAACCAGCCAGACCGTTTCGAGCCTGCTCTCTAAAAGACTCACCATTGTTTTTACGGCTGGGATGGAAATTTGCGCTGCTGTTTACCTTACGCAAGGACTTCAGAGCAGCCAGACCAAGCTCAACTAAGTTTAAGCTTCTTGTTGCTATAGAAACAACAGTTTTATGCGTATTATCATTCTGACAAAGTGTGCAATTCAAAATCCGGTGTTTAAGTATATTTAACTGGTCTTATGTAATGAAAGTATGATATTTTAATAGCTAAATGATGCAGACGTATCAACTGCAAATGAGAGCAGTCAGTGATAAATGGTATTAGGGGTTTGGTGTTAATTTTAACAATTATCAGTGCATTGACTTGAAGGCAAAAATGTGTAAATGAAGGCCACATGCTCTTCTTCCTGCCCCAGGAGACTAGTTTGCAGGGCTGGCATTGGTTTTACAGGATATTCAAAGCAAAGAACTAGAATCAGAATACATTTATATAGTTGTTAAAAGATTACAGAATAATTGATCCAAAATAGAACCACAGAATGAGCATTTAA
>JAODKM010000038.1:12718876-12729557 GCA_026780845.1 Petrocephalus sullivani
TATATATAATATAATATAATATACTGGTGTATAATAGCTCTGATATTGCAACGTGACATTAGTTTGGTGGTGGATGGATTTGAAGCTGAGGGTGCTTCTAAAACTTGGAGTGGCCCTTAAAAAAGGCCCCTTAGTCCTTTGTTTTTCTGTTTTGTGCTGTGCTGTGCTGGAAGATGCGTCCCTTCTGAAGAGGTTCTTTTTGGTTATTTACAGTTATTTTGTCACTCAGCTTTCGGTTTCCAGGCACTGAGGGGTGGTGTACTTAAAAATGCTGCATGATGAGTACAGCATGGTGAAAACACGCATTCCCTCTGGCAGACCTGCTCGTAAGGGCATATATATACTCATCAGTGCTTAATTATAGAGAAGCATTTAGCTGTATTTAAAGCCGCTGATCAGGAGGTCTGTACCACAGATGTTTACTTGTGCTCACGCAGAAGGTCATCGCTACCTCCCAACCTCCCCACTGAGGGACTACGGCGGTCCAGAGTCCACGGCAAGGAGACGCTCCCAGTCAGCCTCCGTGCGATTCAGTGACCCCGGGCATCAGGATGTGAGTGCCAGTGGCTGGCTGCCTGTCAACACACTTAATATTGGCTTCAGTACATATGGGGACCTGTGAGGTTCGGTTCATCCAGATTGCTCATGGGAGGTTGACTTACACAGAAATATTATGAGGGCAGAATGGAAAATGATCAAATACCAATCAGATATTGTGTCAGATGTCAGATGTCTTGGTCCCATCTCCTCTAGTTGCCTGGACCCACCTCCTCTATAATCTAATAGGTTATCTCTCTGAACCAATCATTTTTTGTGTAAGTAAAACTCCCATGAGCATCCAGATAAGGCTCTTCCATGTTAGGGTCAGCTCTGTATGCTGGCCGCCACGAAACTGCAGTGTTGGCACTTTGACTGAACAGGGCGGGTCGATAAAGGCTTAAATGACAGCTGGCTGAAGGTGTTTGCCTCTCAGCCCTGTAAGATAATTGTACCAGGCTTGTTCCTAGCAGCTTATCGCTGTACCACTGTGTTTGTGGCTCCCAGTGTGCTCATCACATCAGGCCCATTGGTAGCGTTTTAACCAAACCTGCTAGTTCTTCACTGGCTATCCAGATATTTGATACTCAGATGGTGTGACAGGTTTGGGCCTGTAATTAGACTTGTGTTTATCATGATGAATCAGTTTAGTCTTACTCATTTAGTTGCATTACCTGTATAGCATGGGAATTCCTGCAGTACATATTTGCAGTTTCGAATGACATTGTGGCTCTACAAAATTCTCTCTGGGGACAGATGTGCAGCCTTATGGTCTGAGCCCAGTTTTCCTAAATGTTACCTGTTCCAGATCCACAGGCTGCACCAGTCTCTCAGGGACCTGAAGAGCGACCAGCTGCGGCTCGGGGAGGATGTGGACAGGGAGATCTCGCGGCGAAACCGGTGCGGCGCTGCGGGGCGGGTCCACTTCTCCGGCCCAGCCATACCCTTTAAAGCAGGCGCTGGGGGGCGGGGCCACTTCTCCGGCCCAGCCATACCCTTTAAAGCAGGCGCTGGGGGGCGGGTCCACTTCTCCGGCCCAGCCATACCCTTTAAAGTAGGCGCTGGGGGGCGGGGCCACTTTTCCGGCCCAGCCATACCCTATAAAGCAGGGGAGGGCGGTCTTGGCCGCAAAGGGTCGGTGTGTATGCAGGTTTTTGAGATAACCTCTACGCCCAGGTGTGAGGACTCTTGGCAAATCAATTCTCTAATTAGGAATATAATTATGGAGTTGCAGTGAAAGAGCCACTTTGTATGCAGGTTTTCTGGATAAGATTGCCCACCCCTGCTTTAAAGGGTATAACCCATTTTCTCGATAGTTACTTATGGGATGGCTTTACTCATGCTGCTCTGCTCTGCATTATGTTTAATACAGTAATAGTACAAATACCCCTTCCCAAAGGTTTGATCTGGAGACCAGGAAGACCCTAGAAGCTGTGTCTGACCACCTGCGTACCTCCCAGAGGGACGAATCAGTGAGTGGAAGCCGGACCGTGACCGACGATCTGTCTCGGCACCTCGCTCTGGGACCCGGTGCCCTGCACACGCACTGAAGCTGCTTTGGAATTCACACATGCTTATTCTCAGTCATAAAATAAATATGTGAAGGAAATTGTTTAATTTATGGAGCAAACGTAATTAATTATGCAAGATCCTGATCCAGATGGTCCACAGAGGATAAAAGCTGAACTTGTTTTTATTAATAATGAATAACTTGAATACTAAATGTATTGGAATATGTACGTTTATATATGAATATACTGTATAATATAGTGTGTGTGTATTTTTTTCCTCATCCTAATACTACTACCTTAATACCTTATACCTTAATACTAATACCTTAATACTACTAACGGTAATGGTGATTATTATATAGGCACGATTTAAGCCCATGTATTGGTTGTCCTTTTCCCTCTGCTCATTTCCGTTGTGCCTTGCTGTTATCACGGCTGCCACTAGGTGTCCTCGCGGGTGGAGCAGCGCCTGCTGGAGATGGAGAGGGAGATGCGTTTGAGCCGGCAGGCGCTGGAGAGGCGTCCAGAGCCGCGGGGGAGGGTGTCAGCTGAGCTGCAGGAGGTGTGCCCCCCCCGCACACACCCACCATAAGCTATATAGTTGAGCCCTACACTGTAATACCTGCACATCTGGCAGGGCTGTGCAGTATTAATGTCGGTACGCTCCTACGGCCTCTCGTTTTATCGAGTTACAGTGCTGTACGGACACTGCCGCATTTGTAAAAAGTTGACAGTACATACATTTCTGCGGGGACTGATAAACATTATTTGTGTAATGGGTTGAGCTTCCGAGAGGTTTTCTGTAGTCAGGTGTCATACCACAAGAGGGCAGTGTGCCCACATAGAATTTGCCGGTGGGCTCCTCATCCCCCACTGCCGTTAAAGATAAATGGTGACAAATTTGCATTTGTAATATTTGAACTGTGCTAATGAGGAGACAAAGTGCTGTCAGTGCTGCGGCGAAGAATCCTCCAGCCGCATTTCAGCACCTACGTGCCACCTCCTGCACCCACGTGCCGCCCCCTGCAACCGCAAGCGCGCCCGTTTTAGGGAGGCCCTCATATCTCCCAGTCACATCTCGTCTCCCGCGTGCCGCCCCCTGCACCCGCGAGCACGCCCGTTTTAGGGAGGCCCTCATATCTCCCAGCCACATCCCGTCACCTGTGTGCCGCCCCCTGCACCCGCGAGCACGCCCGTTTTAGGGAGGCCCTCGTATCTCCCAGCCGCCTAACGTCTCCCGCGTGCCGCCCCCTGCACCCGCGAGCGCGCCTGTTTTAGGGAGGCCCTCATATCTCCCAGCCGCCCCCTGCACCCGCGAGCGCGCCCGTTTTAGGGAGGCCCTCATATCTCCCAGCCACATCCCGTCACCTGTGTGCCGCCCCCTGCACCCGCGAGCGCGCCCGTTTTAGGGAGGCCCTCATATCTCCCAGTTCCGCACCCGTGACGGCAAAATGGGCTGACAACAAGATGTTTGGGATGGCAGGTAGCTTTAGCGTCCCTTCAGCTAGATGGGTGGGGGTCAGGACTTCTCCTCTTGCCTGGGAGTTTTGGCTGCAGCATGAACGATGGCTGAGATACTGGCGGATGCCTCACATCGCCCAGTTACTCTGCAGGAACAGGTTCCAATTTATGCTTATTTAAGCTTAGTTTCCACCTCGATATTGAAATTGCAGCAAGTGCCCCTTTTAGCCTCCAGTTCAAACTCAAATTCTGTTTTCATAGGAATCCCAGATGTTTGCATGTGGGTCAGTAACGGAAGGTGTGCGGATGTCCGAAGTAAATGGTGAATGTGTGACTGCAGTAGTGATTGGAGTGAACATCTGTCCTGAGTGAGGGGTCACAGCTGTCCACATCTGGTGTTAGGTGCTGAAGAAGAGAGAGGAAGAGGAGGAAGAGGCCATGAAGAATCGCCTGCTGAATTCGGAACGTGAGCGAAGCAAGGTAGAAACGTGTCTGGGTGCCCAGGTGCGCCCCCTGCAGGGAGGCGGGAGTACTGCAGGGGCAGCAGCAACAAGCATGCGACCTGCTTGTGCGGAGACGAAGCGGAGAGGCGCGTAGGAGACATAGGGGAACAAGCTAGCGCACGATTTTGAGCGCTTATTTAAAAAACCAAACGCATGGCAGGAAGTGCGAGGTGTGGAAATGAGATGAGAGACGCGGGCCGGCACGCCGCCCGCCATCCCGCTATGGCCGCCAGCGAGCGCCGAAGCCCGAGGTCTGCCAGCAGATACCATAACTAAAAATAACGCACTCGAAACAGAAAATCATTAAGACCAAACGGTTTCATAATTCAGCCAAAGTGTGATAAATGCACCCAGTGGATATTGCTATTTATCAGTATATAAATGGAAAATAAACTGAAAAATAGCTTTGTCTGGTGATTAAACATGTCTAAAGGTCCAAATTACGGAGAAGCTGCTCAGTAAACTAATTCTCACTTTTTACGCAACATGAGGATGAATACCAGATTAGATCAACGTGTAGATCAGTCATGACTACATGGACGAAATAGTTTCTTGAATTAATGTGATTTCTGCTGTAATATCGTTGTTGGCTTCATCTACTGCCTATGGAGAATTCATTCACATATGCCAGTTTTAAGTCATTTTTCTCCCAGGAGAAGAATAATCCCTCGTTAACATGGGCATTGTAATTAATTGTGTCCCATGATGGAAAGTCTCACAGTAATACTGAAATGTGGACAGATATTGATAGACTTGTATTACAGTATTTTACGAAAGGGAGGTCTTCTCCGGGAAATTCCAGGCTTTCAAACATTACACACAACACACGCGCAAACGTGCAGTACGTTATGTACTTTTCTTCAGCCAAAGTGGTTTCCATTCAGTGTCCTCCATATTTACACTTGTGTTAAGTGCATTGCACATACAATAGTACTACTACTTTTGTGTGATCAAACCATCTCAGAAAAGATCAACACACTTACCACTGTAGGGGGTGGTATTGACTGCCATGAAAACCTTTTAATATCCACAAGAAAGCAAAGCGATTATCAATCCTCTGCTTTCTATCGATTTATGTTCCAACTCCTGCAACCTTCCAGAAACTTTAACTATCCTGGTTTCCATGTCAAGGAATATAACATGTATATTCAAAAACTCCAGTTATTTGCCCCAACACGCTTAGGGACACAGAGCTATTGCAGTCGTGCAGACAGGCTTAATCAATTTAAGGGTCAAAGTGCTATTTAAAAGAGAGAGTATACTAGTGTTCCGTGCAGCATTCCAAGGCCACTGAGAGATGCTTTATCGACAGGAAGAAAATGGAGTAGATTATTGTGAACGCAAGCTGTGTGGAGGCAAACTGTTTGAGAGAAGCTCAAATCTATATCCAGATGTGAATGCTCAGGGCCTTCACCATGTGAAGGAGGTGTCTGAGGCAGAAATGTCAAGGGATAGTATGGATCTTTCTGAAGCCTTCACCGAACGATGGTTTGGCTGCGATGGCTGCTACGTGGAAGCCTGAGGTTCACGGTCATGCTGAGCACCGTGACGCTGAGACCTGCTCGTCCTGCTGCCCTTATTAGAATGGCGGGAACGGCAAATCCAAGACTGTGGCCCTAAACGTCCCAATTCAGTCGCGTACTCTGTGATTGTTGGGCGGGATCCGCCCACTGCGTGATAAAAGATGCCCAACGTTCGTTGTAGTTCACAAGGAAATCGTAGGGAAATCAAAACTAAGAGGGCTTGAGCGCGGCAGATAAGAGGGAGTGGGTGAAGCTGCAGTGATTCTCCTCTGGGCGGTGTTCAGAGAGCCTTGGGGAGAGTCCCGATAAAACACTACAGCAGCCGTGTCGTCGGTGGGATCAAAGCTCTAAGGTGCATGTGCAAAGTACTGATTACAGGAACAGCACCGCGCCTGCCATCTCCACTTTCTACCCAGCGATCTGCTAATTAAACAGTGTATGGATGTTTTCCGAGTTTTTACACTCTAACTTATTCTCTGTTTATCAGAGCAAGAATAAAATCCTTGTCATGTTTTTGTTAGACTTAACAAGGGTCTGAATAATGAGGATGGGTTCTGTACATGTATATATATATTTTTTTTGGTGTCGTTTTCCCCCCACACTTTTAATTCTGCAATTTTTCTCATTTAAACTGGTGGATTTTCTTATTAAAGCAATTTTGGTGAATTACCCTCCTCAAGGGTGAGACAGTAGAGCTACATAACTTTCCCGTAATCATAAGGAGAGCTCCCGTTGGCAGTATGTGGCATGCAGGATGTGAACGTTGCTGATTCGCTTCACAAGGGGTGTGTGCTTAATCCAGATGCTCCAGGGAGACACTGGCCAGCACCTGTTCATCCTGTGCCCAGGATACCTGTACGGATGGGGGCAGGGTCACGTTTTTTTTTCCTGTTAACTGCTAGGGAAGTAAGTGAGTTAGTTAGTGTGGCTTTACCAGCTGGCCTTGCTGTCAGATACTGAACGGAGTTGTCGTCCGGGTCGCTTGTGAGGGGCGCTCTGTAAGTCTCGCAGGTCCGTGACTGTTTCTATAGCAACAAATGGGGCCGGGATTGGAAGCCTGTCCGGCTTGCTGGTTCCTCTGTTTTTTATGTAGCGACGCAGGAATGAACTGTTTAAGTCGCAGTGCAGTCCATTTAATTAAATGAACACTCATTATTAGATTTATTGCCTCTCCGTTTGATTTTTCATGAATAGATTAGATTAGCATTTGCATTGGTTCACTACTGAATACACAATAATTCAGTAAGGTTTGAATGCTTGAACCTAAAAATTGGATATTAGATGTAAATATTTTTACCCCTCATAAGGTCTATGTATTGCCAACCGGCTTTCTGTGAGGGGAATTGGGGTGCAGCCCTTAGGGGTCATATGACCGAGTGGTCTTCCACCAGTTACAGTGACTGCTGAGGCAGTAGGAGGCTTGCTGGTGAATGACATCACAGATGTAGCTATGATGTGATTTGTCCAGGAAGCTGCTCCTCGTTGCACATGTGTGTTGTTTTGTTATAAGTACACCTTCTAAAATATAAATACAGTTGGCGTCCCATGTCCGTGGGACACTGGCTCTTGGACGCCTTGCAGATACCAAAATCTGTGGATGCTGTCTGCACACTTCCTCTGGTATACATGAAATCATTTCTAGCTTACTTAACATTTACATTGTATTAGGTATTATGCCGTATTTTGGCAGAAAGGGCCGTTGTATATCTGGGTTTTCCCTGCAACTACCTTATTAGGTTACTAATTAGAGGACTGATTGGCCGAAGAGTCCTCACACCTGGGTTTGAACTGCTGTCCTTAGGGTTATCCCGAAAACCTGCATACACACCGGCCCTTTGCGGGGAAGATCGCCCACCCCTGCCCTAAGGTATGGAGAGACAAAGAGAAGTCTGTACATGTACGCATCACTTCCTTTGTGTGCATTCCCCGTAGTGCTCAGCACGTGGTAAATTCACATTTAGTGTTCTGGAACTTTCTGGATTTATTTTTTTTTAAATTCCCCTGAATATTCTTGATCCACGTTTGGTTGAACCTGCGGATACAGGTGACGGACTACCGGACACTGCTCTTAGTTTAGCGTGATGACAGAAGTGGCACACGCATGACCCACGTGATTTCCCTGCGGATGGCCCGTTATCTGCGTGCCTTGGGCCTCGCTGCCTTCCTCTGATCTCCTCTTTGTCTCCTTCAGAGGAGAGTAACCGGAACGCTACTCCACCTTGAACAGCGGGCTTCCCTTCCATCCCTGTGGCGTGTTCATTTCATCATGCTCCCAGTGTGATATCGGACGAGACGGCTATCGATCTAGAAGCTTCCCTCTCAGTATGGGGCCCGTGTCGGCTGTCTTTTTATGCATATGAATACACAGGCAGACATGTACCCCTGTCTTGCCAGGGATGTCGGACTCTTAATGAATTTTAAGCGCCGCCACCCTCCTTTCTGTCTGACCCCCAGCAGGGCTTCTGTGGTACTCTCAGCTTTAAATGGACGGGAAGGTGGTATATGATCAAACACACGAGGGCGCTCTTGGAGCTCTCCCGCCCCTAAGCCAGGTGTTGGCCGCTGGGGTTGTGGGGAGGTGAAGGCATGCAGGCCTGATGCTGTGTCTGACAGGTGGAGCTGGAGCTCGAGAGAGCCAGGAGACAGCTGGACAAGTCTGAAGGCAGCCGGGACGCCCTGCTCCAGCAGGTAGGCCACACCCATTGCTGGCCAAACTCTGCTAGGCTCCATACGATGATGTGTTGCCCTTAAATTAGCATCTAGATGACTAATGCTTAGAGTACCAGGCAGGCACGTCGCCATTTCGTAAAAGTACAAATCTGAACTCCCCTCGAAATTTGTTTCCGCCCCCGTGGGGGACCTGTATGAGCCGGCAAAATCTCTGTAGGAGCACATCTCTGCTTATCGGCAAAATCTACCCAGGGCAAACTGCAAACCCCACCCCCTCCAAATTTATTTCAAGCTACCGGCCTGTCACAGGCCAAAGGTAAGTTCCAGTAACCTGTCCATCCATCTGTCCGTCTTCCGCACATACCATTAACTACAGCTAGGCTGTTAAGTGACTCGTTATAACCTCATAGCTCTAAGCGACTGACGGGTGACTCTGGGACTGTAGCTCTGTAAGTTATAGTCTATGGTCCTAGTGCATATGGCTGTTTCTCCATGTGGTGATATCCCACCTGCCTGTCCAGGCGCTCATCACCGCTGAACAGCCGTTAATTAAACGACGCCCCGTTTACATTTGCCGATGCTGGGAAATGCAGCTGGCCATGGAAGAAGGATGTAAGTCATTTCATTGTGATGCCTCTTGCTACGAAGCTACAGGCCTGGGCTAATTTAAATGAAAATGAACGTATTAGAGGTATACAGCAGCCAGTGTAAATCAGCATAATCTATGAAGCACACCAGCTATGTTTCATTAACAAAAAAAAAAACCTATTAAAATTTCCTTAGTGTGTTTCTGCAAACCTTGCGGGCCCCATATTAATGTAAGGATACATGAAATATTGCTGTGTGCCGTTTCTCTGATGGGTCAGGCTCACTTTCTGTGAGAGTTAAAGCCAATCACGTGCTAAATGAACACTCCCTGTGCCGGGGGCTTTGCTGACGGGCCGTTGCAGGGGGTCCCGGAGTACACCGCCCACCCGCAGCACCGCTGTGCCTCCATCTGCCGATTCCTCCGGGGGGTGGGGGTGCTCCCGGCGCATTGGTGGGGGAATACTAGGCTTAGTGTATGACTCTGGCTTTTTAAAGGCTGAGATAGATAGGGATTTGCGGGGCGTACGGTAAAGCTGTGCCATCTGCTCTCAAGCCCGGGGACCTCTGTGCCCGTATCACTCACTTTATTAGTCTGCTGTATCTTCCTAGGTTTTAAGAATGTGGAAAGGACTGGATGGCGATAGGGGTTTATCTCTGGCCGTGTGTGTGTGTACAGGTTTTGCTATGCTTCTATACTTTTGCATTTTTCTGAAATGAATTCTGAAGTAGTGAGGACTGAAAAAGTGACCTCACTAGTCATGTTTTTTTTTTTTTGTCCTCACTACTTCAGAATTCATTTTAGAAAAATCTGTGAATGCAATCAAAAGGGTAAAAACGTGTCATTGTTGGGATTTGGGTTTTTCCCCATAGAAGTGAAACGACAGTGGTCACTAAGGAATACAAACGTGTGCGTGTGTGTGTGTGTGTGTGTGTGTCAGGTAGAGGAGCTGCGTCTCCGGCTAGCACGGACCGAGAAGCAGAGTATGGAGGTGCAGCTGCAGGCGTCGCGACTCCTCGTGGAGCAACAAAGCGGCACTGAGGGTGGGGATCGCTCCCGCAGCTTGTGTGAGTCTCCTGTGCAAACGAGTGCCCGCCCGACACAGCTATGTGCACCACCTCTCGCTGTGTGAGTCTCCTGTGCAAACGAGTGCCCGTTCGACACAGCTATGTGCACCACCTCTCGCTGTGTGAGTCTCCTGTGCAAACGAGTGCCCGCTCGACACAGCTATGTGCACCACCTCTCGCTGGAACAAGCCCCTGCAGATCAGCTTTCACCTGAACACCCACCTATAGACTGACTGATGCTTCCCAAACACGCTCACCTACACATGCTCCTGTTAACTGCCACTTAACTGAACATACTCCTGTAGACTGGCGCTCACCCGAACATTCCCCTGTAGACTGGCGCTCACCTGAACATGCCCCTGTAGATTAACGCTTACCGTAACGCGCTCCTGTAGACTGGCACTCACCTGAACATGCTCCTGTAGACTGATGCTTACTGTAACATGCTCCTGTAGACCGGCACTCACCTGAACATGCTCCTGTAGATTAACGCTTACCGTAACGCGCTCCTGTAGACTGATGCTTACCGTAACACGCTAGTGTAGACTGATGCTTACTGTAACACACTCCTGTAGACCAGCACTCACCTGAACATGCTCCTGTAGACTAATGCTTACTGTAACATGTTCCTGTAGACCGGCACTCACCTGAACATGCTCCTGTAGACTGATGCTTACTGTAACACACTCCTGTAGACCGGCACTCACCTGAACATGCTCCTGTAGACTAATGCTTACTGTAACATGCTCCTGTAGACCGGCACTCACCTGAACATGCTCCTGTAGACTAATGCTTACTGTAACATGCTCCTGTAGACCGGCAC
>JAODKM010000038.1:12788053-12798428 GCA_026780845.1 Petrocephalus sullivani
GGGAATTCGGCCGGGGACTAACGAGTGATTCGACATAGGGAGGTTTTCGACTTAAGGAGGGTCGACTTAGCGAGGTCTGACTGTATAAGCAAGGCATGAATATATTTGCCACATTTAGGATAGGAAATTTTTATGTTTAACAGTAAATAAACACTAATTGTGTTAAAAGGAATCCCATTTAAAATCCACAGCACTGATTGCGGTAGTTCAAAATGGCTGATGGGAGCATACCAAGCTTCTATCTGGTTCTCACAGCCCCTAGTGACCACGATCCCAGCGGACAATTTGCCTCCCCCTGAACCTCTTACCTCTCCCTTCTTACAGTACCAAGAACACAATAAGACTGAAGGAGAACTTCAGCTCTAATGCAAACATGCCTATACATAAATGATGTGTTGCATACAGCAGATGTGCACTACTTATCACTATTATCGATAACTGCAAAATGAATTTAACCCCGGGGAACCCACAGGGTAATATTTGACCCTACCTTTTATTTCAGCCTTACACTCAACCCACTCGTCAAAGTAAAGTACAGGTAGTCGCCGACTTACGATGGAGATGCGTTCTGATGACCCTATCATAACTTGAAAATATCGTAAGTAGAGACATGGCCTAGCCTACCCAGGAGTCTTAAAGAATAGTGATCAGTATGGGGTACTGTAATTTGTTAATAATTTAAAAATACGCCCTCTAACACAGAGAAAGCTGAACTCTGTCGATAGCTGGTGAGAGTGAGACATCTCACAAGGGAGATGCATACCTCCCAGTGGCATCCAAAAGTATCGTACCGCGTACACGGCTACGTTTGCTTGCCGCACGGAACTTAAAATATTTTTACAATTTTGTCGTATTGCTATCGTCACCGTAAGATTGAAAAATCACAAGTCGAACCATCGTAACTCTGGGACTATCTGTAATTATTATTATTTTTTTTTGCTTTACAGCCAAGTGTACCATATCTGATCCAAAAACAAAGGTCAAATATTTTTTTTGATGAGTGGGTTAAATGTAAAGCAGAAATAAAAAGTAGGGTCAAATATGACCCCGTGGGTTCCCCTGGGTAAAGTAAAAAAATTTTCTAAGAATAAGAATTGCAGAATGGTTTGCCGGCCACTGTGATAATACAGCTGGTAGGTGTCTGGATGTGCATTACGTTTCTGGGTGAAATTCCCCTTTAAGTGGCAGCTGTGTGGATGCAGGCTTTGGGTGATAGCACCACTGTGCCTCTCCACTCCTCAGTGACGATACGTGTGGGTCTATGTACACTGCATGTACAGACACTCAGCATTCAGCTGGGCCCTAAACATTCAGCTGACTGTTGAAGCTGCGGAAGGAGGGCGCCATGGTGGCCATGTGCATACATATCAGTATGTATAAACGGCAAGGGCTGGCCAATAGAGGACACTAAACGACGATGCCATTCAAAATAACAAGGAAATAAATGCAGAATCAACAAATCAACAAGGACATTGCAGATATCATTCAGTCCTCACAACATTACAGCAGGCGTTAGACATTTGCAAACCAAAGGCACAGTTAGATTTATTCAAAAAAGGGATTAGTAATTTTACTCAAAAGAAGTAAAATAAAAAAAAAACACTCATAAAAAAAGGCAGTTGGAAAATAATGAACAGCCTACCAAAAATAGTAATGGAAAGAAGAAAACATACCACAGTGGTCATCAACTTACATCAACAAATTGCCCGCATGTTTTTGGCATGAAGAAAAAAATGTACAAAGAAAGTTGTGTAAGAATGCTCTTGGACAAAGAGGATTAAACTGGTGCTGGACTGGCTTTAGCAATTGTATTCCTCATGTAATAGACAATATGGTACAGGGAGGCAACAACACATACATCCACGCCACATAACATGAAAAATAAATTTCACTTCAATTTTTTTTCCTTTAAATTATTATCTCTTGTTGTAAATACAAAAAAATCTATAACTTCTGCTTGGATAGATTAGCTCTGTTTTTCTTAATAAATATCTGCAGTCTTATAATTTCTCTTTTTTAAATAGGTTTCCATTTCATTTTAAGTTTTAGAGGATGGCTGTACATACTGAAAGACTGCATGGGGGGGGGTGGCTGGGATGGGGAGGTCGGGCCTACAAACAGACTACGTAGGATATGAAAATGAAGGGAGTGAATGAATAAGTCAGTTGCCATGTCCATGTATGGGCAGTACCAAGCGGTCGGGCAGCATTAGAGCTTTTGGCTGTAAGGAAGGGATGGGAACACACAAACAATGAGCATTTACATGCCCATCCACAAAAGAAAGAACATAACTCTAACACTGACAAACTCACAAACCCTAAACTGCAACTTATTCGCCATGCAGCTCAAATCGGTTTCAGTATCACTCAATTAGCTGTCAAGGTTTCCAGAAAATCAGTGGGACCAAAAAAATAAAATAAAATAAAAAAAAACGGATCAGAGCAGAGACACATCTGGAACCCCTTCACCGACAGTGATGCGAGCTATTTTTCTTTTTCTCTTTTTCTTTCTACTCAATTGAATTATTTCGAGCATGTTTACATTTGTCCAGTCGTAATCACAGATCAAGTCGCCGGGGGCAACTACAGCGTGTCACTCCGGATGACACTCTGGCTTTAACTCACAGACAATCGGTGAAGGAGTAACAAATCCATAAAAGAAATAAGCAAAAGGAAGATACTCCTCTCTAGTAAATTTTCAGTGTAATTTTCAGCTTATTCAGACATTTTTAAACAATATCAAACAGATTGTCAATTTAGAATATTATGACAACATAAATATGCATTATATACATTAAGTATATATAATACATAGATATGTACAGTGTGTATATAGTACAACATAAAGAAAATCCAAAGACAAGGAAGTACAAAAGCAGTAATAAATTTACACACACTATAATAGAGAAACATCCAGATGGCACAGACTATCACAGACACAGTCAGGAGGGACAGTCATTTTGGCAACTGTCACCTCGCTCATGTGTTTCAAAGACAAATATATCTGTGATTAGTAGCTTTCAATATATATTTTATTAGTAGTTTGAAACACGTAACAGGCGTGCAGTCTGGGTCGCGGAAGAACTTGGTTGGAAATGGATTACTTTACTGCAAGAGGTTAACGCATGCTTTAAGTAAGTTGCATTTAGGGAGAGTAGAGGAAGGTTACGGCAAGCTGGGGCACGGAGGTCAGAGAGGAGACAAGGGCAGAAGGTCAGAGATGTTCAACCAAAGTGCAGGAGGGGGGCATGGCAGCCACCTCCACTTTAAAGCAGCCCGATAGCAGCTCCTGGACGTGCAGGCCAATTGGTCACATTTAGCTTCAGATTTTCTTGAATTATCAATATTCCTGAAACTATGTCTGGTTTTAATATTTAAAGCGTTTTTATTAAAAGTGCAATTCATAGTATTTGAGGTCAATTTTTTACTAGAACTCATTGCAGCCTTCAGGTGAACAGCTCAGACGAATTAATTTGTCGGAATTCCACAAGAGGGCACACAGTGTTAATGTTTGTCCCGTCACAGGCAACGCGGCGGCTGACCACTGCCTGACCCAGCCCGGCTGAGCCCGGCCCCGTGCTCATGGCCATTACAGCAGGACCAGAGAACGGGCCACTTCTGCTCAAGGTGTTCGGCCGGAAGCTAATTAACACGGATTGTGTTTGTGTGTGTGTGTTTGGCCCACTAAACAGATTATTCTATTCAGCTTTAGAAAAACCATGTTTCCAAGAGACCCCCACATTCCATTGAGAAGTAGGAACTGTATTGTACTATTTAGCTCTATTATTAATAAACTGCACCTTGAAACCTTATCATTTATGGAAGATAGATGAATAAATACATTGCAGATATCTCTTTAATATTTATTTGCTTATTTTTCTGTATTTTTTGTGAGGAAACATGACGCATTCCTCTGTCTAGGTCGCTTTTAATAATATCTGCCAATGGCCAATAAACATAAATTTTAGTGTGCTTTAAGAGATAAGAATCACAATGCAAAGAAGTAGAACCCTACATGTGCCTTTAGGAAATCCACAAACAGTAGAACCCTACTGGTGCTTATAGGAAGCTAACTACCAGTAGAACGCTACATGTGCCTTTAGGAAATCCACAAACAGTAGAACCATACTGGTGCTTTTAGGAAGTTAACTACCAGTAGAACCCTACATGTGTCCCCTAACAGTACAACCCAACATGTTATCTGCTGATGATGTGATTTTCAGGACACTCCGGCCGGGTTCAGCCCATCTTGCACCTTTCCATTTGTTAGCGGTGAGATACAGCCATCCCTGGATCTCCTGCTAGCATGCTGCTTTCTTTCTCAACTGCCTTGAGTATTTTATGTTGTCTAACATGGACAACACTGACTCTATGTACACTTGCAGCATTTGTGTATTTTCAGCAAAATGTAATCACCGCTTTTCCAATGCAAGCGGCTAATAATTCACGCATTTATTATGTACGATTTTTAGATGTGTTAATTAGCTTTGATTCTGCAACCACGTCGTGTTGATAATTCATGCAATTATTATGGTTGTCAGTAGCAAATGAGTTTACATAATAATCTCGGAGACCTCAGCTGGACTGCTTTACAGAAACAGCCTCAGGATACAGTGTGAACAGAGTGTCAAAGCACTAGAAGTTTAAAAATAACATGCTCGCAGCCGCCTTTCTGCCCATGTGGAGCTTGCGCTGATAATAAGCGGAATTAAGACCTTCTGCTCGGTAAATTTAAATGTCATACGATTTCTGAGACAAATTTCAAGCTGAAATGAACGGGAAATTGCGTAAGTAATGAAAAACGGGAGCGCTTCCTTGAAGCTGTCATTCAAAATTAAGGCTGATGTGCAGAAAGATGGCGGCATGCCTCTAATCCAATGCGTGTTAGGCGCTTATCCCAACGAGGCTCCCCCAAGGGATGGCCAGCTCCCAGAATACTTTTTAATTAGCACCTGACTGGCACCAGCACTGGAGGTCAAACCTGAGTGTCCACAACAACAAACGAGTTTACGTAAATATTCGACATCAAACGGCATTAGCTTGCTGGGCCCACAGCTAGCCTCTTCGCTTTCATTTCGGGGGGTAAAGTTACCACGGCAGGATATGCCGGCTTCCTCTCTGAAGCCAGGAGTCTGTACGCAGCGCGCTGCTGCACGGTGCGAGGCACACACACCCCCCCTCCGAGAGTGTCACCGCCGCGGCGCGCCGGGCTCTCGCCTGTCTCCTCCGCTATCGATCGGCGGCTGAGCTCATTTTTCAGCGGGAATCAAGCGGCCGTCCCGGGCTGATGGACTCGTTTTCCTCTGAGGTGTGAATGAATGCTCGGACACAATGTCCTTTTATCTTTAAAAAAACGCCCTCCCAGCCACGGCCTTTGTCTGCGGTGTTGCTCTGTCAGCCGGCCAACCCCCCCCGCTCCCTTTTTTCCACTCAGTTTCACCTTCCCTAAGCGCAGAATAAGGGGGGCGGGAGCAGAGCCTGCACCCCCAAGCTGAGGCGGCGCCGCTGCGCTGATTTGTGAGGCGAGCCCTGCCGAATCACCCAGCTCTCACAGAGAAACCTGCCCGTGTCGCAGAGCTAAGTGACCGCACCTCTGCTACATGCAATCAGTGGCTCCTGCTCAAAGTGTTCACACTCAAAATATAATAAACAGAACACCGGAATCTAACACTACCTGGGAGTTTTTGGTTCCTCTCCTCCTCGGTCACCTGGCTTCCTCGCTTACATCCCTTTGTCTTTCCTTTTCCCTGTTTTTGTCTTATTCTCTCTATTCTAATGCACCACACCCACGTAAAGCACCTTGGGGTGACCCTGCTGTGAAAGACACTATACAAAAATAAATTGATTAGAAGTAATAATAGTAATAATTTGTGGCATAAATATTATGCCATATTGTCGCCCATATGCCGAAAATCACTTGTATAAGTTTGGTAGGACAGGTAGATTAGCATCTCAGCCCTGAAGCAGACAGGAGCCATTGGAGGGATGTTCGGGGGATTGTGAGGCGACAGCATCCGACACGTGTCACATCTCTCCATTTCCGAGGTACAGTTACGGTATTAACAGGCGCCACTACGGGCCATGTTTGTTTCAGACTACCGGTATAATACTCAACAAAGGCACTAGAGCACAGTTCATGCCCCCAAAACCGCAGAATAACAATAACTGTTGTTTCAGTATGTTTCAGTATAAACACAAATTAAGTTATTTTTAAGCATTGAGAACTTCCGGTCGTTAAAGTTGTTTTTCACCCTTCATTTAAATGTATTGTTTGATTAAATTACTTTATGACTTTATCACCGCACTGAGGGCGCCTCCGAGCCATTCCCATCCGCGGGACGCCGGCGAGCTTCGGTTACGCGTCAAGCTCCGAGTGCGTCATCGGGAAGCGAGCTCGCTGGCTGTGCTCCCGCTACCAAAATAAATCGGAAATTTTGGAGTGATACGGCAGCGGAAAAATCGACATTTACGGTGGCGGCGGGGGTGCCGGTCGGGCGTTTCCCCCCGGAGCTGCCAGCGCTGATTAATTCACCGCGGCTCGGGCTCCAGCCCCCTGCCTACATGCGGGCGCTCCGCTGCAAGTGTCTCCGTGTCATGAAATATTCCTCCGCTTGGAATACACGCGTATAATATATGTATGTCCTCCCAGGAACACCGGGTGCTTAGATTGACATGAGCGCATAATTAACAAGCGCATAATCCCACGGTAAACACACAGAGGGCTGAAAGCAGAGTAAGGTTAAACCAGAGCCAGCCCCCGGGGGAATCTACAGCCTCATTCGTAATTACGTTAATATTAATATTAAGTGGTTGATTAACAAACCCTTTTATCCCAAGCAATCAACACAGCTTAAAATGTCTACACTTTCACCCATTTGCAAAGTGCTGTATTTTAATTAAGATTTTTTGCATTCATTGCTCAGGGCTGGCACAACAGCTGATACCTGATTCTCCCAAGACGGGTTCCAGTAGCTTCTGCACTATGCTAACATTGGCCCTGTATGCTTACCCAACAGTCCCCTGGGAAAATCCCACCCTGAGGAGACAGCACTTGTGAACAAAACACGTTTTGCCTTCTCAGGCGGCCTGGCATCTGCGCAGCAGCTAAACCCAATGCTTATAGGTCCCGATGTGTGTCAGCTGCATAACGTGACGTGAGCCGTGTTCCAAAGTGACAGCAAGTCCTCTGAGGGACCCCTAGACAACCTCCACCCCCCTCCCCTAAGGACGAGTCTGTTATTTGATTCCCTTTGTGAATCCAATTCAGCTGTTACATATCAGATGTTATATCTGCAACCTAAAAATGCCATGCGCCCCCCCTAGTGCGAAACAGACACTGTCGCACGAGTCATTTATCTCATTCCTACCTCTGCTGTGCTTTCCCTCAGAAACCTCAAACGAGATGGAGGGACAGGATTTCTAACACGGTTAAATGCACGTAGTGAGCGGCCCCCCTCGGGTGCTCGCGCTCGCAAGGGCCCATGACGTGCTCGCGGGTCGTGAGAGGACGGTGTGTCAGCTCGGCTCGTTCAGCCCAGAGGACCTGCTGCTTTATGGATCGTCATGGTTTCCGAGATCACAGACGTCTCAACTGGCGAGTCAGGCTGAGTCATCCCCGCTCCGGGGTTCGAGTGACATCAAAGGTGACACCTATGTAATTTCCATTCCAGCGTGGTATCTCCGGGCAGAACGTCACATGAAAGAGTTCGCAAGTGCTCAGCGATTTCGAATTTCATCCGCCAGCGAAGCAAACGCACTCAGCTGATATCAGCCCAGTCTGAACGCATGGGAACGCGGGTCATTATTTGAATAATGATATACGTTAAGCTGCTTAGCAGAGGAACTCAGTTTGAAGAAATCCATGAGAATGGCTGTATCCCAATCATTCCGAAACACAACGGGGAAAAGAACTATAAGCCATACTGAAATAAAGAGCTGACCTAATTGTTACATCACCAAGGAGATATCAGCCGTTTGATGTTTTTAAAATGTAATGCATAATTTTTTTTAATGAATTAATCATGCTGACGGCAACACATTAATTACACTGATGGTTCTATTGATATGGTACAGTGGTAGTTATACTATAGTTTCATGCCTCCAGGACAGTGGGCTCAGGTCCTACCCGGGGCTCTCAGAACGCAGAGGTTGCATGTTCTCACCATTTCCTCCCGCGATGAAAAACATGCGCTCAGGAGAACTGCGTGTCTTTTTGGAGATGGAACAAACAATATGTGGACATGCATGCATTATAGGCCTACATCAGTTAATAATTAAAATTTACCAATATTTAAGGTTAGCTACACCTGAAATAATGCTGATGATTTATTGGATTTTTTATAGTGGAGGATAAGGGCTTTCATTCGCCTCTTTTAAGAGGCCTCAAAACCCCAGCCCGTGAAATGTATAAAATTCATTATAAAAACAAATAAAAAGAAAATATGTTTCGTTTATTGTGCCGCACTGTAACTTCCACTGCAGTGCTATATTCAAACCCGTCTTGAGTGAATCTGTAAGTTTGGGCTGCTTTTTGTAATACCAATAGATTATAATGTGTAGTATTTTTTGCTTTTTGTGGAGCAGAGTTTTATTAGTTGACTTTTACTTGTGTAACATTTTGGTGTGATATCTGTTATTTTACTTAAGTATGAAAATGCACTACCTTTGGCCAGCCGTCCCATCCAGGGTATCTCCTGCCTAGTGTCCCCTACCAATCACCAGATTTTGTAAAGATAGATGAATATCATGTATTTACAATGACACACTTAACAAGTCGATCCAGTGAAAACAAAATCACTGAACCGAAGCTTTAATCACAGGAAGTAACCTATGAACCTCCGGTTTCCAAAGTGCACGGCTGATCGTTAGCCCTCTTAGAGAATTCCTTTGGGGGGGGGGGGCATCTGATACTTCACAAAACTACGGAGCCCTGAAGGGGCCGCGAACAGGCCTTTTTTTTTGTATTCATGCATACAATATACTAAATTTGCATACAATATACTCTCAATTTGCTATTTCGTGCTTCCAAATTAATTAAAGTTTGCTCACATTTTTATAGTTTGTGCCCACGAAGCCTGGAGTTGGAACTGTTGGAACAACAATTTTTTTTAAATGTGTGAATACTAGTTCAAAATATATTGTAATTGAATTAAAACAAAAGCTAAATTCATAAAAAGTGCCTGACACATAAATCAGTATAATTTTTGTCCATAATAAAATACAGGAGAATAAATCTGGAATGGGAGATATTATGCATTATTATAAAGGTTCTGAGATATATGCATATTGGTTATTACCCAGTGTAGTATTATGATTCTGATGATCATAACCCCTAATTTCCACCATGAATTGTGTGATGCTTTGTGTAGACAAGTGGAAAATCTAGCAGCATAAGACCAAGTTGGAATGGAGGACATATCATGCATTATTAGAAATATGTGGACTCAGTGATATATATACACATTTATCTGTACAGTATATAGGTTCTAATGACTGTAACCCCTAATTTCCACCATAGAAACTTTGTGTGGCTACTGTCAGATACAGAAGAACATTCTCAAATTGTAATGGGAGCCATATTACACCTTTTTACAAAGATCTGAGCAAATACATTTGCTAACATAATACTGCAGTATTCATAGACCCACAGTCTAAGTGTGGATGGCTTGACCATGGTTCAAAGACTTCAAAGTGTCTGGCTTTGAGGGCACAAATATAGAAAATGTGAGCGGAACTTTATCTGGGAGCTTGAAATAGCAAATTGAGAGAAAACAAGTAAATCGTGTGCACATTTTAGGGATTCCGTGTGCTCGATTTAGTATGTCATGGGAATTGTGCACAATTTAGTATATTGCGCACACGAAAAAAAAAAAACAGTTTGTGGCCCCTTCAGGGCTCCGCACAAAACAGAGTGATGGTTTCACGATACGACAGCTCGGGACACAGACAGACGGAATGCACGGAAGAAACGGACGGACGGACGGACGGACGGACAGACAGACAGGCAAACAGACAGGGAGAGACAGCACTGTGGAGGAGAACACTGCTCTTAAGGAGGTCGAGCTCAAAGTGGGAACACAGCATAAACCAGCGCGCTTAGCCTAAATGCAGAGCTATCTGAGGTCAGCACAGCAGAATGGGCACACTTAGGGTCCATGCACTGGCGAGCTCACCAGGAGCTGGGATTCAGTTAGTTTAGCAGAAGCTACAATTATCGCATGCCACAAATGACTGCTTAAGATCAACAAATAAAATAGAAAAACAGATATACTTTGTGGCAATAAAATTCTTTTTATGCCATCTGCATTAAAAAAAAAAGACTTTAAATGCAGAACGGCTGGGGGCAAGGGGAGAGGGGTTGGTGGCGTAGGGGGGGT
>JAODKM010000038.1:12803414-12818117 GCA_026780845.1 Petrocephalus sullivani
GATAGGTTTTAGACATAAGCAGTTGAAATATAACACTTGGAAGCCAGGAACAAAAATTGTGTTACATTGTGTTATTACTGTATAATTATTATTTTGGACTGTATTATTGTTCCAGCTTAGCTACAAATTCGACTTAAATGCAGACTTACGGAGCCGATCTCGTTCATAACCTGGGGATTTGTATTTGTATTATTACAAATTTTACTAAATCAATGTACAATCTCAGTTATCTCAGGTTTAGACAGGAGTCACCTGAGAGAATGAAGTTACTTAAGGCGAGACCATGTATCAAACAGGTGAAAAAGGATTACCTTCATTCAACTCTCAAAGATTTTCTAAATATCCCACTGTGCTGCACTGTCTGTGTAAGGGTTACAGACGGTGTAGCCCGCAGGACGCCCCCAAACGCGACAATCCCAAGATGAGGGGAGAGGGGGAGACTCCTTTTGCCGCCCGTTTATGCTAAGTGGAGTGATCAGCAGAGCTAGCCGTCCATCCTGGAAATGAGATCATACCCCATTCAGCTCTCACATAACACACGGAGCAGGAAAGCTGCACCCCGTACCCATTGATAATAAAATACAATAAGGTAATCACCTGACGTTTGGCCTCCTTTGGCATTTAATCATGGAGCATTGAACAAACTTTACTCCCAACATAAATTCCACTTGATGATTAGTGTGGAATTTTTCCCAGAGCTAATTCAAACATTTTCAGCCCATTTTCACAGCCCTGCCTTTATAACCCTGATGACAAGCATTTAAAATAAGCCCGACTGAGGTGACTCTCTCCAGTGCCCTAACAAAAAAACCTTTCTTAGCTAGTAATTTGTTGTGAAGAAGGGTCTCGCCTTCGGTGCATGCTGAAAATAGATACAAATATCTGTGTAAAAAAAATACGCCGATTTATTTCTTGCACACAAGTAATAAGATTCTGGCTTCTGGAAAGTTCATCAAGTAGCTCAAATTTTTGGTGAGGTTGACAAATTCGGTAATTTTTTTATAGTGGGTAGTAATATAGTGGGTAGTAACATTTATAGTGGGTAGTAATTGTATTTGGGGTTTACACAAGACTGTACGTATTTACTAATACGATTAAAATGAACTGTAAGCTTGTTGCTGCCACAGTTACAAATACACACAGATATTTATCTCACTTAATTAACAAGGCAATCTGTTCAGAAGAAAACTTGGAAGGAAACTAGATGGAAAACTCACAGAATAAGACTAAAATACGGTTGGGGTGAGGATTCGTCTCACTTTTTTTTGTTCCAATGCCGTCTGAAATATGCTAATATAACAACTGGAGTGTGAAAACTGTTAAACAATAGCTGCTCTGTGGGCAGTCGCCTACGTGGTGAAGTCTGCACAAGCCGCCTCCCCTCACACTGCAGCGCTGAGTCATTAAAGCCCATAATACTCACGTAGACGCACTTCCTCATGCCCTCGTTCTCAACAGGTCCTCACACCCGGTCGCTCCTTACAATCATTCACATCGAAAGTCGGAACCATTCCGAAGTAGGGAAATATTTTATTGATGTGAAGAAGATATCCGGGAGAAAAAAAAAAAATATATATATATATATATATATATATAGACACACACACTTATTTTTATATATCAAAATGAGGTCCCCTCTGGGACCAATAAAGTACATCTTATGTAGATGCTAAATTTGCCAGTCTCCTTGCTAATCATGACACGCATTAACCATCGGGGGACTTTAATACAGTTTAAATCCAAAGATTGCATTTTATTACGGAGCTTAGACCAAAGTATAAGGAAGCTCATTTCACTACATCTAAATGTATTCAGGGGATTGCATTAATAAGCCAACCTCTGACGCAACCCCCTCTAAGCATCAGCCTAATTACATGTTACCTGAATAATATGGGCTTCCACTGCTCACTGCTGATCCTGAACTGGCAGCTGCGATTCCTGCCCGGCTGCAGAGACGCGTCTGCGCACACGCATGCATCATCCCCTTACTACTAAAAGTCCCTTGGTAATGAATAAATATGCATAAATCCTTTGAAGCCATATTATGAGTCATACTAATGGCAACAAATGAGAGCTGAGATTTGCGGCTCATCTGTGTCCCCAAGCTACTCTCCGTGTGAGTCCCCTGTGTGAACGTGCGGGTGTGAGCGTGCAAGCATGCCCGAGCCATGTCATGGAAGACCTGACCCAGCTTCTGTGCATATCTCCGAGAGCAAGGCCCACACTTTGAATGTAGTTACTTTCAAAGCACCTAGAGACACGCGACCTGCAGTGGCCTAGCGAGGAGGCATGCCAGTCGGCGGTCATGATGCTGATTGTCCACCAGTGCATCGCTATGGTAACTTTCCTGCCTCCAGAACCATTGTGCTCCTTCACCTACACTGTAGCTCTTCTGCTCTATCTGGGGCTATGGCCGTCCTTCCCTTATCCATCCGAGCTGGAGCGCCGCCACTTCATTCACTCGTTATCAGCCCTAGTCATTTATTCACTCATTACTGAAGCACTACAACTTCATTAACTCGGCCCCCACAGCCCCGCTGGGTTATTCACTTGATGGTGCACAGGGGACCTGATTCACAGAGGGCCATTTTTTCGCTCATCTCGTCCCCGTCAGCGCTGTAACGGCTTCTCACGCACGCATTCAGTGTTACCGTGACGCTGCGGCTTCCGTCGCCATAGCAGCTGATTTATTTCCTTGTCCTGCAGTTCCCTGAGATGTTTGCTAACCTTGCGACGGCTGCCTGCTTTTTCAGAGATGGCTCTGGATCATAAGTATCGTCATTCAGCTTATTAGTGCAGTAAATGAATAATAAAATCAATAATTAGGACTGCCCCCTGCCATCTGACAAACTCGATCGATGCAGGCGCGACGTGTGACTTAGCCCTCCCCGATTCCTCATCGCCGGTCTCAGCAGCTTGGGATTCGTGACTTAATGGCCGAGGTGCGAGCGCCATCAGCCTACAGAGTATCTCGCTGGCCTGAAGGAGCAATGGGGAAGCAGCTGTGATACGGAGACATGGGAAGGTAAGGAGACAGGGGAAACGGTGCGGTCACCATGGTCTGGGGAGGTTCACGGGGACAGTGTGTCAACAAAGACCCAGCCCCCGGACGCACCACACGCTGGAGGTGCCCGGACAGTAATGGAGGACGTGTGTTTTACTGGAGCCGTTTATAGTCCTACATCTATCATTTCCTATCAGTAAAAACACAAACGGCCAGATGCCCCCTCCATTTACATGTGCCGCGAGGCGCTGGTTCTCTCTCGGCCCGCCTCGCACATGAAGCAGGTGTTCCTTGCTCCATCTGAATTTTGCCCGCGTGCGAAAACCTCAGGGGTGATAAAAACAACATGTGTTACGGTGATTGCCGGCTTAATACAGGTTTTCACTTTTGAGCACTCCTTCCCTTCTCTCTCCTGCGCAGCAGCACAAAGGCATGAGCTAGCTGTATTAGCTTAACATCTGTTAGCGCTTAAGCAAATTGCAGCAGGTCGCCGCTTAGAGGGACCTGCCTCAGAACGCGACGCTCTTTGCTTTTATTTTTGTATTAGCCACTGCCCTGAATACCGTTGCTGTCCAATGGGCCTTTGAGTGGCAAGCTCACTGGCGAATAGTTGCACCTCACCTGTTGGGAAGTGCTCATTGATTGGCCAGTTGTCCACCTGCAGGGTGGCGTTGCCTCCGTTCCGCACAAAGCGGGCCACGTGATACTTCCCGTCGTTCACCGGGCTGGATTCCCGCACGCTGATGTCCACCGTTCCGATGTTGAAGGTGACGCCAATCTTGCCTTGTTCCTAGAAAGAAAAAAAGAAGAAAAAAGCAGAATTAAATGGTATATTTAACCGTCTTCCATTTTTTGAACGTCCTCCAGTAACTTCTGACTACTGAACCACTTAAATTTCACATTTTACTTTCAAGCACAAAATGGCAGTAACCTTTGAGTAACCTTTCTCTTCAACACTCTGACAGGCTTTTGAATAATATGCGATGCTGAAACATTCTGATAAACCTGTTCTTTTCATAAAAATAATTTACCACCTATCGCCCTCCATTTATGCAGCAAAGAATCTGCCTCATTGATCTACATAATGCCACAGAGGAGCACAGAATGAAGGCCATTAAAAATGTGCGAGATAAAGGAGATTAATGCCGGCCACTGCCAGGGCTGTGTGAGTGGGAAACGCCAAACGCGTGCCTGCACTCTGCCTTCCTCTCATCTGCGTCAAGCTGATGTGAGCATGGCAGAATCAGGGACAAGAGTTTGGGGCTATTGTAATGTGTTAGAGTCAAACTACGGCAAGCAGCAAAAGCCAAAAAGGACATATTGTCCGTATGAATACTGTTACTGATATATTTAATGTTCAGCTGATACTTTCATTCAAAATTACCCGCAATTTTACCCATTTTACTCAGAGAGAAGTGTACAAGCCACACAAGGAAAAGCTCTGGCCCGAAGGATACTATAGCCGGGGACCAGCAACCTTTATGTAGTCAGTCAATTTCATAAACTACCACGTCAGTGGACAAAAATGTGTCGGCTTGTTTCTAATATATTTGGGAGGCAAAGTGGAGAAAACGGCAGCCGGCAGCCGGCAGCCGGCGTGACACCCCAGAAATTTGCCGTGGTCGGATGCCGAAAGCGCCTGGCGGCTTCGCTCCATAAACAGACGTCAAAATCAATTTCCTCAGGCGAGCCAGTCGACACGCATAATCGTCTGAAGTGAAGCCCGGCCAGTGGTCCAAGACCGAGCGAAAGCCAGGGAAACAGCTTTAGCCATGCCTATAAGCGGAGAGGGGTGAAATAATCCCATTTATTTACTGCAAATAAATTCCAAATTAAACACTCCTAAAGGTCAGCAATGATGATAAAATATTATTCACAAAATCATCCAAGGGGAGTTTGTGTACGCCTCAAGCTTTTCAATTTTAATAATAATAAATAATAATAATAAAAATAACAAAAATAAATCTCTTAAGCTGAGAATTAATTAATATCAGACTGACATGCCACACCTAATAGGTATAAACAGAAGAGGACTTTACAAATTTGGTCCCCGGGGAACATTCGCCTGTACCCGGTGCGAAAACACGTTAAAACTAAATTGCTTTATGAAATGTGAGTGTTAGGTGTTCCATAATATCCCTGCATTAGCAGCCAAGACAAAAAGGGTGAAATAACATGAGGAAGGCCACACCATTACTCATTTTCAGTGATTATTTGTTTTTTCCCGGAGGCGACCGCAAACAAATTCCCCCTGATTCACTGCTAAATGACTGCATATAAGAACAGAGAACAGAACAGAGCCCACGTAATTTCCATGGCTGATGACATCACATGCTGGATTTATCATGTCTGTCTGTTCCTTAAGCCGCGGGGACTTCAGGTAAGTATTATGGCCATTAAAATCTTACCATGGCTATAACTTAGATCTTGCATCGATTAATCAAAGACCCCTTAATATTCCAGTAAAAAAACTGTATACAACAAAAACCCTATGCAACTCTATACATGATGCATGAAGATAAAATGTGTTGAATTAAATTAGGATGAGAATTTCATCATGACTTTTTGTGGGGAGAAAAAATAAAAGATGAATATAACCCTTACCTGACTACAGCAGACACAGTTCTGCTTCTGGTCATTTACAACTCTGGTTAAGATATCAAAAAACTCAGGCTAGGATTTATGGTATTTGCCAGGTTTTAAATCCAGAATTAAAACCACAGCATATATATAAAATGACCAGCTATGCCTTCCAGAATTCCCCTATACGCAATCAATAAGCACTGTACCATCCAGTCTAGGTCTGCTTATCTACTACAGGGCCATGGGTTGGGGGCATGGGGGGGGACAACTGCAGCCTAACCCAGATGATATAGTGCAATTCAGAGATACCAGTAAACGGAACTGCATGTATTGGGACTGGGAAAAAGGACTGAAGTACCCAGTGGAGGCCCACTCAATACAGGGAGAACATGCAAACTCCACACAGAAACCCAAACGCCCAGCCCTGGAGGTTACCTGGGAACAGTGCTACCCAGTCAATGTTACCTTAATTCAATATCCAATCAAGATCAAGAAACAGGATTTGCCCATGCGATATTCCTGTTTAACAGGGGTGGACTGGTCTTAAACGCCCCAGGGATTATGGGGAGATGGTCTCAAACTCTTAAAACTAGCTAAATAGCTAATTCTTAAGATAATTCATAGCCCAGGCACTGGATCTTGGCTCCCCACGCCACAGTGAGCCAAAGCAGAAGGGGGTTATCACATATAAGGGCATGGAACATCTTTAAAAACAAAATAAGTGTGTATAATAGTAAGACAATCTCCCAATTTCGGAATACTGTGATTCTGCACCTTTTACTTTTATTGAGAAAAATTTGCTATTGCATGCCTTCATCTCATAGCACTATCTACAAACTCCATAGTTGAATAAATATATTTCCCAATGCATGCAAAAGCAACGTGATCACATTCCACTACGTGAAAATTCCAAAAGTTTTTTTATTTTTTATTTTACGGAAGAGTTCCGCGACTCGTGCATGATGATGCATGCACCATAAACACCATGTTGCATCAAACGGCTTGCTGCATTTATTTATATTTCTATCAATTTATTTATTTTGCCCACCGGTCTCCACTCGCAGGCAGATTATCGTGCCTCGGCGGCTTTGCGAGGTGATTGACGTTTCCAATTACTTTTTATTAGCCAGTCACTCAGGGGTGGGAGAGAACTTCATTGTGCGAGATGTTCCAACAGGAAAATTGCTATGCGGTTTAAAAAAAAAAAAAAAAAAGGCTGGGAAAAAAAAGCTAACATTGTTTCTCTCAAGTAGATAACGGCACTCCATTACGTGCAGGAAAAACAAAGGAGCGGACGACAGCGACGCCCTTCCCGCCAAAGCCGCGCTTGTTTGCTGGAAGCGCACCCCTCTTACTCTCCACTCACACACCTGCCTCCGCTCAATTCGCTGGGAATGATTTTTTATTTTTATTTTTTTTTACTTAAGTCATTCCGTTTCAGAGGGACGGATCATTATTTGAGAAATGGGAATCAGAAAGGTCTCCAGACAGCCTCTGTGCGACAGGTAGAGGGGCAAAGTGAACCGCAGGACAATCTGAAATGCCGTCAAAGGCTCCCTAGATTGAAGGCTTTCTGTTCCCGTCCTCACCTGACAGGGACACAGGCAGTGCTGCATTTAAGCTTAATTCCATCCGTATCACTCCATCCTGATTAGCGGTTTTCTATGGCAGCCGGCAATCATTGTAGATGTCACCATGACCATCGTGTCACCAAATTTAATGGCATTGACATTAAAAATAAGTAAAAAAGCCATACCGTACCCATTGGAATCCTGGCAGCTCAATGGACATACATGTTAGGAGGGGGTGACACAGACTGAGGGCTGAGGTGATGGTGCGATTTTGCTTGCATTTTGACACGTCTATCATACCGTGCTGGGTCCAGAAAAAAGGGTACATCAGAAATTAGTGAGGAGACTGCGAACATGTGGCGGTCGTGGACTGATTGGCTTCCACCTGAGGGCGCGTGTGATTAATTTGAGGCTGCTATGCACCGTTGTGAGCCCAAGTCTGCTGTCATGTTCGATTTCAGTGTCTTATACACTGAATGACAGTTAAGATATTGTTGTTGTCCAAGGAAAAACACGTATCTCCGAAAATCCATTATTTCAGGAGTGTAGGAAAACACATTTTCTCAGAAACACCTTTACATAATAAACCTAAAACAACATAATGAGACAACCTTAGCACCACAAACAGATATCTATCTTTATGCAGCCATCAGTAAAAATCTCTTTTTATATTAGCAACAACGTTACTTAGCTAGCTACCTGGCCATGAACGTTATCTTGTGCAAACAAATACTAATCAAATAGCTGACTTCATAAAGCATCTTTTCATTGGTCAATTAGATGTAAAACACAATTAGTTAACAGAGGACAGCGGGCATATTCCATCTATAGTAAAATAATCACAATCATTAAAAAGTGGACATAGGTGGTTTCCATATTTCAGGGTGTCATAATGCAATAACTGGCATCACTGGCCTCTGTGCAATCCCAGTCCTGAGCCTCTCCCATGTATCTCCCTTATCACACCCCAATATCTCACTCCTGGGCGGCTTCAGATGGCCGTGCCACTTGGCACGAGGCACATGCGCGTGCGGAAAGCCGAACCGCCATCCAGACATGAGTGGCTGAACGTCTCCCCAGCAAGTCGCGCGTCTGCGGCCAAGTGTACCGCCCCCTTCCTGAGGGGATGCGCCGGGGCGATAGGAAAGCCGCAGCTTCTTTTTGGGCGCATTGTGTCCAGGGAATCAGCCACGCTGTGGCGTGGGCCTCTCCAGCGGCGCGCGCAGTAATAACTCCGGCGGAGATAAAACAGCGCGGGAGATACTGGCGGGATGCTTCGCCACAAATCCCGGCAAACTCGATAAATGGAAAATAATGGGGCACGTAATGACAGGCTTCATTCCGGTAGGGTCATGTGCGGCGTGCTGATAACGGCACCCTAGAAACGAGAATGCAGAAATCATATATTTTGCTACCGAGAACGATAAAGGGCCCATATTTACGGGCTGCTCTCGCGTGCAGTTCTGGGCTGTACCGGCTCGCTCATTTGTTCTGACGTCCCTCCTGCGAGAGGCACTAGCAGACGGCTGTGACGTCACCAGCTTGTGAGGGTTGGGGCTGGTGACTCTCGGGGTTATTAGCTACTCTGGCAAACCAGGGAGGATAGATGAGCTCTCTGACAGGGGAACCTGTGGAAGGGAAGATCTTCACTATCTTCACTATCTTCCACCAGTTCATAATATCCCCATGATTAGAGGAAGGCTCCCAGCTGGGCAACAAGGCGACTGACCATTAAAGCTTAGTTCGTTTTGCATTAATTTAAGCTTAAATCCTAAAATAAATATGCACTGTGAGTGGGGGACTAAGCTATATTCCTGCATGGCAGTACAAGAACCCCAAAGCCATGTTCAGCAAAGATGACCCTCACTCCACACTGGAAAATTACATAAATTGGAATCATGACTGTTTAAGAGGGGTGTCCGTACTTAACCTTCCCTCTCTCTGGGTGATGTGCACCCTCCGCCCTGCATCCCTTTCATGCTGCGTGAGGATGAATTAGTACCCTAGATTCAGCGATTTAATGATTTCCATCGGTCTTGTCTCGCTAGTGGGCTCAAACAGACACTCTTTGGCTGAACAATTATGTCTGCCAAGGCTGCAGCCTTTCGCCTGGCCTTGCATTCAGGAGATTATACCCATATGAGATCTACGCAACATCGAAATCCAGTACAGCTGCACGCATCTTTTTCAGTGTAACTGACTTCACTGACTGCCGGTTTTTCCATCTGATAAGGAGAGGTGACAGAGCCAGGCTCCAGCCTCCACCATTTCCCCCTTAACCAGATCGGCCCCGTCAAGACAGAAGGACATTAAAAAGGAGATGCAAGAATGTTTAAGCTAAAAGTGGTTGTTAGTCATTAACTCTTGTGACAGTTCAGGAGCATGTTTCCGTTTGCTGATGTGTTTTTTGAGGTCATGTGACTCCATTAGCTGTTGGCCATTTCCTCATCTTGGCCTCAATGCATTTAAAATGTTCCTTTGCTCACTGGATCTGCACTGGATATCCACTCAACAGGAGCGGACTTACCATAAGCCAAGGGTGGGTAGGCAGCCACGCCCTGCCCCCCAAAACTAGGGGCCCCATGGAGACAGAATTCTCATAAGTTACATTTAATGATATAAATGTTATAGCAACATGTCTACTAATTTGCATTTTCAGCAACAGTTCTAACTATGAATCATCACGTGGCATTTCATTTTGGCTTTTCTTTGTTTCTCTGCCAGGTAAACTGGAACAAAGTAGCCCAACAGAAGTAGAAAATGGCACAGATATTCAAAACCAACTTTACATCTCCTGTGTCTTTGATACTGCCCCACTCGAGTGGTAGACAAATTGTGAACAGACTTGGAGAGAATTACGATATGACTAAACAAACAAGTGCAAAATTCAAGACTAAGCTTAGCCCCAGGGGCGGAGTCAGGCGTAGGCGGTCCTAGGATACGGCCCAGGGCCACAGCGAAAGAGGGACTGCTGAATTCTCTTCATTCTGGTCGATTGACCCACTGGCACAGCCCCCCCTCCCCCCGATGGGCAAATTTTACCGACAGCTCTCTCTACCACTGCCCCCTGCACTTCGATTAGCATGTTATTGATGTTCCAACATTTTCAATTCCCTCTCATTTCTCTTTCAGCTCCAAAAAATAGGTGGCCTGGGGCCCCCTATCCATGCCATCCTAGGTTGCCAGGAGAAGTTCGTCCATCCCTCAGAAATCATTAATACCCGTACCTGAATATTACAGCAGTACGCTTTGGGCTTGGTACTGTTCACCGCTTACCCAGATGGTTCTATCCAGAGCAACTTCGAAATGTACGATACATTTTTACTGTTGGGCATTTTAGTAGAGCAATTTCATGACTTGTTCAAGGGCAGTGCAGCATGGTGACCTTCAGTGTAGAAGTGACGCTTTTTTTGGTGATATTCAGAGGTTCTAAACCACTTACCAGAATTAACCAATAAAAGCAGGCTCCCTTTTTGCATAAAAACCATTGCGACCTTGTGAGGTGATGCAGCAGACAGGTTTTACTGCTGAGGGCTCGCCTGACGACTGCAGGAAGGGTGCCAAATGAGGAGGCTGATTCGCTTCCTAGAAGCTCCTCCCATCCCTGCTCCTAATCCTGAGATTTAGAGGTGTGTCAGTGGTCTGCATGGCCTAGAGGTGGCGCTGTGCCTGGTTAGCTCGACAAGCCGAACACACACAGCAGACCAAGCGGCTGCACGAGAACAGTGTCCATGGAAGCGCACATATTAAATATTTAAAAGGACCTGACCATTTGGATTGCAAACATCCAGGTCAAAAACCTACATCATAATATGCCACAAAGGTGCCGAAAACATTTTAATGCCTTTGTAGGAAACCCAAAAGATGGCTCAATAAAGGGGCCAGAATTTCAGCAGGAGCTTCCGTTTTCAGGGTGACATGGGACAGTGGTGAGCCTTCAAATGCTATGAGTATTTTTTTCTTTATCTAGGAAGATCCTGGTAGCGCAGAAGTTCATATCTGACATAGATAGGAGGCTCTGATGCAGGGTGCTGTCAGTTCAAAGCAGAAACTACCAATTCGGGGGGAATGATGAAAGTCATGCGACGAATCGATGCAGACGGCGATGATCACCTGACCCTCCCTCCCGGGAGCCAACTGTGCGCCTGCATTCTGCCTAAAACATTATTACAGCAAATGTGCAGTTCGTTTGTAGTTCATTAGAGGAACAATGAAATTAGATGTGTGTTAAATAGAATATGGGGCAAGAAACTGCATCTGGGATTTTGCTAATGAAATTGAAACAGCTTGGTAATCGAATAGAATCTGGACCGCGCACATTTAATTTAATGTGCTGGTGAGTGCAAGAAAATTCATTTTTGACGGTTAAACTAATTTAATGTACATTAACCAGCTTAATTTGCCCAGTTTTTTTAAGGACAGAAAAGGGACTTTGAAAAGAGCAATAAGACAAAGTGAATTAATATGAATGGATTTTTACATCTTTAGAAGTGTCACCACATACAAAAACATTCAGTACCGTGGCAACTTAAAGTGATGCAAAGGAATGGTGAAAAGCGGTGTACGCATCCATCCATCCATCCATGATTAACAAGCCTTAACAATAACATACACGTATGTAGCTGTAGTTTAGTTTTGTTTTTTCTATTGTTTTTTTTTTTAAGGGTTAGGCTCGAGGAGCAAGCCAGAGACTGACCAGCTCAGCTGAATACTGGGGAGACCTGTGCGTGAAGTAAATTCCCAGGATCAGGGCTAAGAGATGGACCAATCATCTTTGGGCTACCGCCTGTCACCTTTGACCTCTCAGAGACTCCGTGTCCTCAGTATTACTCGGCAGCACAGAGGATAGTGCCTCGCCTCACAGCTGCATCAGCATGGGTCCAAATGGCTGCAGCTTCCTGGCATCTATAGTGTCCACGTGAGGTTAATCTGGTCACCTCCCACAAGCTGAAGACACATGTACTGTCCAGATGAATCGCTTACTTTGCATATTTCCTGCAACGCAATTTACTTTGGCTTAAAAAACACATTCACATTCTTGGGGGCCGGTCCCCGACATTTCAACTTTCTGAACACTTTTGAAGGCTTTTCGTCAGCGATGGCTCCCAGCAAACTTTTGCCTGACACGTCTTGTCAAAACTAATACTCGATCCTATGCTATATGCACATTTTCCACTGCAAAGAAAAAGCAACACTAACCTCATGGGAGTGTTCCCTTGCAAAACCATGAGAGCTCCCCTCCATTATGGGACACTTAGGCAAGACTACAGTGATCGGACGAAGCCTTCCTGTTGATTTATAAACATTAAAATGGTAAAGCTACACTCCAGAACTGAAAACAAACAGTGGTGACCCCTCCATGCCCAAAATAGAGCGTTCCACCTATTAATATCCAAAGACCTGCCATCGCTCCCGATTCTTAGCCAAACACCCTGAGAGGACACCTACAGCTGACAGGAAAACAGTTTGGGGGGGAAGGACAGCCTCAGGCAAGGGAAGCAGGGCACTGCGAGGGAATGGGCTGATAGGAGGCGCGTTGTTATGGGTGCCAGGGAGTCAATCAGCTAATGCAATCAGAGATCGGATCGATACGTTAGAGCGTGCTTTTCTCAGCGGGGCTGGGGGGCGCTAATTCGGTATAAATCCAAAACATGCTGGGACTTGTGTTTGTTTGATTTCAAGGGGAACAGTGTGGTTAGGCACATTACTGAAGACCATCTGGGGGTTGAGAAACACACGTGGGGGGGGGGGACTGTACCCCTTGCTTACTCCGCCACCGTGGTACATCGTTCGGTAGCAATATTCTAATGTGACCCATAGGACTTGATCCTCCACAATGTCTTTATTCCTTCGACTACAGGACGTTTTTCATGATTGAATTGGGGTTAGCAAGCATAGCTTCTGAAAGACACATCAGCAGCATCTGTTCCCGTCAGATTTAATTTGTTCTTCCTGTCAGTCAAGGCGTGACACACGACACTCTTTTTTGCTCTCCTCCTTGCACACCATTCGTCGCACCCCGCGCTTTTCCACATCTACACAGAGATGTCCCCGGTTCCCCAATTCTCTTATTGGATTTAATTATACCTTCTGTGGACTAACAGATTACACAGCCACACTAATGCTAATGCTAATGTTTCCGTTAGGACCACGAGGCAGGCAGAGTGGTATTTGTCGTTTCACTGGGCCACTGTGCAAATTAGCGTTGTTAGTGAGATGGGGCATGTGAATGAAATGATTGTCTGAAATGATTGTTTCGAGGCATCTCAGCTGCAGAAACCTTTATATGTCCATATATGGAATTACCTTTTTTTGAGGGGGGGGGGTGCTCCTCTAGGCTGAATATAAGCAGCCAAAGAGAAAATAAAAACAGCCCCCCAAACTGCTAATACCCGGCATACTTTCACATCCTTTCAGCACAGATGGGGAGCTGATCGAGCTTTGCTTGGAGAATTCAGGAGGGGGTGTCATTCCATCCCAATCTCGCAATTACACCCCATCTTCAAAAGCCTCCCCCTGTCCGATGGAACCAGTCAAAAGAAAAGGAACCTCAGCGCGTGCCCGTGGTACCTTAATGTGAAATCGGCATGCCAGGGACAGTGCAGAGCGTGTCCGTGGTGTTTTGGCCTTATTTGGATATCTAACACGTCGCTGATGCAGAGAAAAGTCCTTGCTTCAAACACAGACGCTGTTCTTACTTTTTTTTTATCCATCCCAGAAGCTCCAGGCGTCGAGATATTGCATACGGTGCTTGGTGGATAAACACATTCGCCTCAGAAAGGCAGACGGAAGGAAACGGCACACAAAGGCCGAGGGAGGAAACACAGCCGAGCCTGGCTTTAAAGGGAAGCGGTAATCTTCTCGCTCGGAGCAGAGAGCGCCAGTCCGCTCGGCGGAATTATCTCTGAGAAAATGCCAAAGTGTTTTGCTTACCATCTAACTTTCATTTGTGTTGATGTGCCCAGTGGGCACTCTCGTTGCACCGGAGTTTCACCGGCCCCATGGAGGTGATGTACCTCTGTCAAACTGTCTCGAACCGGCCACAGCAATGATGCTGCCCGATGAGAGGGGCGGTGACGACGAGAGGAGCCTCCGGCGTACTTTGGGTAGGTGGCTACACGGCACTGTAGTCCAGACAGCTGTCTAAGTCACCTCAAGCAGGACCTCCTTTCTTAGTCAGGATTTGGCAACACTTTCTATGTCTGTGTATAAGACTCTATGAATAACCCATTACAATGCATTCATAAAACATATAACCATGCATATTTGAAAGATTTATAAGATTTATAAAAAGAACACATTACAGGCATGTTTATTATACATTATGAATGCTTTATGAAAGTCCTTAATTCCTTCCTTAATTCTTAGACTGACCATTATAATGCATTATGAAGGTCTATAGATCTATAGTACATTATAGATGAGAGCTTCATTGGAGCTTATGAAGTATTAGAATCAATACTATAATGCAGGGGTAGGGAACCTGATCCATGGAGAGCCGGTGTGGGTGCGGGCTTTTGGGATGACTTTTGAATCAGCCAATAA
>JAODKM010000038.1:12844234-12860571 GCA_026780845.1 Petrocephalus sullivani
AGAGACAGACGGAAGCGAGCTAGCCTCAGAGACAGACGGAAGCGAGCTTGCCTCAGAGACAGACGGAATCGGGCTCGCCTCAGAGACAGACAAAAGGGAGTTAGCCTCAGACACAGATGAAAGCGAGCTCGCCTAAGAGACAGACAGAATCGAGCTTGCCTCAGAGACAGACGGAATCGTGCTCACCTCAGAGACAGATGGACTCAAGCTAGCCTCAGAGACAGATGGAAACGAGCTCGCCTCAGAGACAGACAGAATCGAGCTTGCCTCAGAGACAGACGGAAGCGAGCTTGCCTCAGAGACAGATGAAATCGAACTTGCCTCAGAGACAGATGGAATCGAGCTTGTCTCAGAGAGAGACGGAAGCGAACTTGGCTCAGAGACAGATGGAATCGAGCTCGACTCACAAACACAGATGGAATCGAGCTCGACTCAGACACAGACGGAATCGAGCTCGCCTTAGAGACAGACGGAATTGAGCTTGCCTCAGAAACAGACGGAATCGAGTACGCCTCAGAGACTGACAAAAGCGAGTTAGCCTCAGACACAGATGAAAGCAAGCTCGCCTAAGAGACAGACAGAATCAAGCTCACCTCAGAGACAGATGGACTCAAGCTAGCCTCAGAGACAGATGGACTCGAGCTAGCCTCAGAGACAGATGGACTCGAGCTAGCCTCAGAGACAGATGGAAACAAGCTCGCCTCAGAGACAGATGGAATCAAGCTAGCCTCAGAGACAGACGGAATCGAGCTCGCCTCAGAGACAGACGGAATCGAGCTAGCCTCAGAGACAGATGGAATCGAGCTCACCTCAGAGACAGATGGAATCAAGCTAGCCTCAGAGACAGATGGAAACGAGCTCGCCTCAGAGACAGATGGAATCAAGCTAGCCTCAGAGACAGATGGAATCGAGCTCACCTCAGAGACAGACGGAATCGAGCTAGCCTCAGAGACAGATGGAATCGAGCTCGCCTCAGAGACAGATGGAAGAGAGTTAGCCTCAGAGACAGACAAAAGCGAGTTAACCTCAGAGACAGACAGAAGTGCGTTTGGTTCACAGGCAGATGGAAACAAGCTCGCCTCAGAGACGGATGGAATCGAGTTCAGTTCAGAGACAGACGGCACAATCTCGCACACAGCAAGCAACCCTGGTGACATGACCTTGATGGGGACAAAGGAGTATGAGGAAGTAGGTGGGAGCAGCAACTTCGCCGAAGGGAGACGGGAGGCATCCGTGTGTTCAGGAGGAGCACGGGGAGAAACATGTAGAGGCTGCCATGCTGTGCTTGGGGGTCGGAGGGTCACAAGGAGCCTGTCCACCAACGGATCTTTCCCGACTCCCAGTGACTCTGCCCGTTCCATTTTTAAGGACGACTGATCGGCTCAGCGCCGGCCAAACATGATATAGTCTGGCAAGTGCAAAGTTTGGACAGCTAAAACACAGATGTACATGGCGACAGGACGCTACAGCCTAAATCCATCATATCCGGCCTTCATGTAAAGAATCGGATCATGATTAAGAAGCACCGGGAGGCTGCCAATGCGTGTTTATAATTTACTTAACTTCCGGGTCCTCAACTACCATCTTGGTGAGCTGGGAACAACTGATTTATTGTCTCTGTCTGAGGGAGAAGATAACCAAATTCTGGGGGCTGGAAAGAGACTAAGCGGGACTACATTTTTTTTGCACACAGGGCAATTGCATGAAAATGTAATGAGTGTATGTAATCAGTAGGGGCGATAGTAAATATATAATAAAATAAAAAGTATGATGATTGATGGCGGCTAATGTCTTTTGACAGATAACTAATTTGTGTTTTTTTCTGAGGGCATAAGACAAATATGCCTGCAAAAAATAAAATAACCATGGACTGTATTTTACGTGAGCATTTGTCACTGTCTGTCCGTGTCTCCACGCCGGCCATCGGCACATACATAATGCATTTCAGAGTAGCGTAATGCGACGGACTTCATTCCACAGCACACAAATCAGGCCGCTGGAGGCCTGCGCACGCGGGGCCGAGGTCAGGGGGCCCGAGACAGCATCGCTGCGCTCTTCTCCAGGGGAGAGCTTGCAGGATGGAGAACAGAACCACTTGGTGGAGAGAAAGGGGGGTTTGAGGGGAGTGCATGTAAAAAAAATGGGGGGGGGGTTCAAACAGAAGAGATTAGACTGTGAAACATAATGAGCTAAGAGAGGATGCAGGCTCGAGTTTGGAGGCAGTCGGGCAGACAGAGGGAGTCAGACAGACAGACAAGCAGGCAGACAGACAGACGGGCAGGCATACAGAGAGGCAGTCGAGCAGACAGAGAGGGAGGCAGACAAAGAGAGAGGGAGTCAGACAGACAGACAAGCAGGCAGACAGACGGACAGGCATACAGAGAGGCAGTCGGGCAGACAGAGAGGGAGTCAGACAAAGAGAGAGGGAGTCAGACAGACAGACAAGCAGGCAGACAGACAGACGGGTGGACAGAGAGGGAGGCAGACAGATGGTGAGGCAGGAAGACAGAGAGGGAGGCAGACAAAGAGAGAGGGAGTCAGACAGACAGACAAGCAGGCAGACAGACAGACGTGCAGACAGAGAGGGAGGCAGACAGATGGTGAGGCAGGAAGACAGAGAGGGAGGCAGACAAAGAGAGAGGGAGTCAGACAGACCGACAAGCAGGCAGACAGACAGATGGGCAGGCATACAGAGAGGCAGTCGAGCAGACAGAGAGGGAGGCAGACAAAGAGAGAGGCAGTCAGACAGACAGGCAGTCAGACAGACAGACGGGCAGACAGAGAGGGAGGCAGACAAAGAGAGAGGCAGTCAGACAGTCAGACGGGCAGACAGAGAGGGAGGCAGACAGATGGTGAGGCAGGAAGACAGAGAGGGAGGCAGATAGACAGGGAGGCAGACAAAAAGACAGACAGATAGGTAAATAATAGATAGATAGACAGCCATTTACAAAGTATGAGCACATCATAAAGGCTTCTTTATGGGAGGATCTTTCTGGGTCTCTCATGCGCACAACCATAGCAGCAGCTGATGTCAGCAGCTTTGCATGTGAGAATGCACTAAGCGGATCGAGGGGTGAGCATGCGCAGGGCTGGTGGGAAGGCTCTGCTCCAGCGCGATAGGCGGCTCCAGAGATACGGGCCGCTGCTGTTCTCCGCAGGCGCTGTGCCGGTTCCTCACGGCCAGCACCCCTCGGAATGTGACCTCGGACGCTTCATGGCATGAAAGGGAGAAGCTGGACAGCCTCCATTCCCAACTGGACAGCATGGCAGGGCAGGAGCTACCTTTGTGAGCACTGGATAGGGGAGTACCTGTGTATCTGACATACGGGGTACCTCAGAATGGGCTGTGAGCATATAAAGCAGTAAAAGCCTGGGGGACACGACAAAGGGAGAGAGCTGAGGATGGGCAGAGTGAGGGACAGGACACTAAGCTGGTGGGGAGGGGGGCAGCATGAGAGATGATTGGCTTGATTGTCTTGGAACGTTCAAAACAAGCTGTCAGCACTGAGGGGCCCACAGTGTGCATGTCACTATTTTAGATATGCAAACGTATTCAAATGCGAGGAGGATTACACAGCAGGACTGTAATGGCAGGTCGTCTGAGGCCCGTGAGAAGTGACAAAGTGCATATTAGCACTGCTTCTAGTGGGCCAGACCTATCTTTGGGCTGTCACGCATATTCAGTTTGAGACACACTTTGAATTTATAAATATGAATCACAGACGAAGGGCAAGGCAGAGGTTAATGACCTGAGCTCATAACCGGGGGGTTGCTGGCTCTAGACTCCAGCGTGAGAAACTTGAGCAAGGGGCTTAAGCTGAAATGACCCAGCATAGCTGTATTACTCAAAATCGCCTTGTGCACGGGCAGGGGGAGTTGTGGGCGGAGCCCTGACTATGCCGTCGTGGCATTTACAGGACCGACCAGCAGGGGGTGGTGTAGGGAACCCTCCCTCAAACATGCTGGGGTGAATTAACCATATAGAGGGAGATCAGTTGGAGACGGGACACAATGAGAGCGCTGCGAGCTGAGGCGGCGCCGTCGAACAACGAGCGATTGATTTCCGGTTGATTTTCTGAGACATGGTGCATGGAAATTTCAACTACTGAACTGCACCAGCAGCTGCAGTGCTGGGAAAGTCAGTCACTTTCGGCTCTCTGAGGAGCCGCAGTCTATACACCCTCAGCAGCAGAAAGCCTGCAGAATCCACAGCCAGTCATGGGCAAAACTAAAGAAAAAATCAACAAATTACAACAGCATTTATCATAAAAATTACCTGAGAGTTTATGGCCTAAAAGAGATACTATATATAATTGTTGGATGTGTCCAACTGAAGATAGGGACACAAGAGAGATAATAATAACAGATTTTAGGACGACTACAAGAGCAGCTATTATTAATAATGCAGCACCGTCAAGGGAGATGCCTTCTGTTTTGCATATCAATGCTCTGGAAGCTCTCCATGCGGGCTGGATAAAGATATTCCATTAAACCAGTCTGCCAGTGATGGGTTTATCCCATCCAAATGATTAATCCCTGCCGTCTTTTGTATGAGTTCATCCTATGTGTTCCATTATTCCAAGGGCAAAATAGGAATAAATGTACTCTATTACCTATATATAAAAATATAACACAAGCAGTCCAACGCCTTAGCATGTAGGAACTTACTGCACATTGTGGTTTAAGCTTCATGTCTCAGAACTCATGTTGGATCTTGTATGTTCCATGAACACAAGAGCTACCAGGTGCTGTCTAATAGTGGCACTTTTATGCTGAGCATTGTTCGGTTTCCTGTTCTCATCTTTATGACGAGAGCGCCCTCAGTATTGCTCTGCGCTCGCTCAGCCGGCCCGTTACAGACAGCACACCTCCCAAGCTCCTTATGGACCCGGTGCACAGGTGCTCGGAAGCCCAAGGTCCATTTTATTCGAGAGCAAAGAAAATCACAGTCTCTCAGGTGTGGTTAAGCTCATTTCCTTCGCAGCTCCAGTCCCTGCCGACATCCAGAGGGAAATCATGCGATTAGCATTTATACCACTCCACGGCCTTCTGCAGCACCCCAACCCAACCCAACCCTCCCCGACCAACCACCCGCCCCCCCACGACACTGATTGCTCTCTTTATGTAATTGGCCGTTATTCTCCATTTTCCCCCCATTATTCCATATTTCACTTTGATAGGGTCATACGAAGACCGTTTTGCCTGTCAGTCATTAACGTCTCGCTCCTGTTCCAATGGCGTGGGGGGCTGAATTTTCGCCAAATGTTTCTTAGCATCTCATTTCTCTGATCCCAGCGGTACTTGTTCAGCAAACGTGCAGGGGGTGATGGCCGCTCGAGCGAGGCCAGTCATTCTCAGCACCGGACGGCCTTTTCATTTGCAGGGCAATAGCGCTTCCTCCCGACATTCCTATAACAACTGCCATAAATTCTTGTTACCCTGGATCCACGGCTCGTCGGAGGAGTCAGACAGAACTTTGCAGCTCCCTCCTCTCTCCGGTTGGCATGGCAACCTTCCCACCGAATTCAGGTTGCAGAAATATGGTTACATCTGCCTGGGGGGTGGAGGAGTGGTGGTGGTGGGGGGGGGGTCACCTAATGGCTTTTCTGAAACCGACAGCCCAAAGCAGGCTACTGTAAAGAAGCGGGGAAGCTGTGCAGCTGACGCAGGACACTAAATTACTGCGCAGTTAAGTCCTTTAGTTGTCATTTTTATTTCACCATTCTCTGAAAGGGATAAGCAAGTTCGGAGTGAAAATGCATTAACCTCTGCACTGTTACGTAACCCCCGCAGCTTCCAGACAGAGTGAGAGAAGGGGAGAGGGAGAGAGAGAGAGAGAGAGAGAGAGAGAGCGAGAGCGAGAGAGGGGACCAAACCGGAATTTCTGCCGATGCTGCATGACTTGGAAGCTGCTTCACTTAACAGGTGTTTCCAAAACAAGCAAACCCGAAATTGGGCCCGGAGATGACATTCGGTGGGGGGGCATTCAGGGAGGGCCCCCTACTGCTCCCTGTAACACACTGATATTGCTATACGTCATGTCAAAGATATGCTCCCAAAAAATTGCAGCTTAACTGAATTGGTGTTGGTTGTGGGCCCAATATCATATCCTTTCATGGGGCTCAAAGTCCCGAGTGGCACCGCTGCTCATTAATAATGTTAAACATTTAAAATGTGGGCTACTTACGCACACCAAAAATACAGTTTTGAATGTATGGGGGGGTTGACAGGGGGCGGGGCACCATCCAGCCCACAGGGGTTTCTAGCAGGCATCTCACGCTGCAGGCGTCGCTCTGCCCTGCATCCTCGGGCCGGAGCAAAGCTCCTGACAGCCCCCACTGCTTACTCTGCCTGTGCATTACCCCATGGGAAGTGGCAAGGCTCGTCCTTCCTAACCAGACCACCCCCACCCCCGGGTCGCTCCATCCTCTCCAAGAGCTGAGCCAGCTTTCCGGCACATCGCATCCGAACGTTTCCAGACATAAGCACTCTGAATAAGTTTCCGTCATGATGTGTTTAATGTCATAAAGTCACAGTGGAAAACGCAGTGCTGCTATGGGTATTATGTCTGTCTCCTCTGCTAACCTGTGGGCTGGATGATCAGACACACGTTAAGCTTCTCAAAAAAATCTGTTTATACCACAACAGAGAAAGAGTGGCATCCAGCCACATCCCTGCACCTAAACATTACAGTAAACCTTGGTTCTCCCTATTGGGGGCACCATTCTGAGTGAGGTGCTATATAATGATGACTGAATTCTCTATTTTGTCTCAAGTCATTCAGAGCTGAAGAGCCAGAGGCTGCGGCTTAGTTGGCCGGACGGACAGCCAGGGTTGCCGACCCTCATGTATCTGGCATGAGACTCACGCTTTCTACCTGTCGGACTCATGCAAGACATTGTACGGCGCATCTATATTATTCCATTATAAACCTAAAAGCATCAAAAGCATCGGGTAGTTTGCAAATCCTACAGACTATTTACAAGGTAATAAAACTGCTACATACATGTAAATGAGTGGGCAGACTCGTCTTGAACTGAAAATCTCACGCCAGCCAGCTGATCGAAGTTAGCACCCCGGAACGTCGCACCCCCCCTTCCTCCTCCCCCTTCCCTCCCCCCTCCTCAGAAGTCCCGGGTGCCCTGACATCAGCCGCTCAAAGACGCCACGAAATGTGCTGACAGCGTACAGAAGAGGTGCGTGCTTTACCTTCAGAGGGGAGGGAGATAAGAACGCCTACGGCCACCGGAATAACTCATGCCAGAGGTCAAGTGCAGGTGTGGAAACTTCGTTAAGAAGTTTAACAGGTGCGTATTAAATATCCCCTGGTCTACGGCATGGGTTATTGTTGTAAACAAGCAGAGAAGTCACAGATAATTTAATAGTGCTCTTGTTATGCAGTAAGTCAGGACACAGGAGAAATGGTTGCCAGTAGATGGCTTTTTCTTATTTCGATGCCGAATGAGTGTGAGGCTCTGAGGTTAGCCTGCTTCTACTGAAGGACAGGAAGTGACGAGGATGTCACCGCTGAGCCCCCCCAGACAGCTGACAGCCGGTGAAGGAAGATAAGATCTAATTTATTGACTACAGAAGGAAATTGTTTATGTGGGATAAGTGTCCACATGTTGTGACTTGGGCCCAAGTGGGCATCAGCATTTGGTTAATTAGCATTTAACTACTTAGCATCCAGATAATTAAATGGAGGATCTGCAAAAGAGATCCCAGCATCCAATGGCAGACCTGAACTCCCTGGATTTAAGCCAGGAGGGAAGTGTGGTCTATACCCATGTACCGTAAAGCTTCCCTACCAAGGCAACCAGATGGAAAGGTGATGGATGGAGCCACAAGAAGTTTACCGAAGGCTAACACAAAGAAGGCTTCGCTAAAGAAGGAGACGGGATAACCGAAAAAAAAACCCAGATTTTATATTGTAAAACATTTCTGCATCTGCCATGGCTGCTACTGGATTATCTAATGGCGTGTAAAACACTGTAAATAGCCGCAAATCCAGCGAGGTGAAAGCGACACGGACGAAGATTCCTCTGGAATGTCAGCCGATGGAGTGAGCGATTGGGCGATGGCTGTGGATGCTGAGCGCCCAGCCCACCAATCAATCGGGCACGACAGCCGTCTGGCTGGCCGGAGGGAGGCAGCTGCCTCCTCGCTGACTGCGAGGGACCTTTCTTGTCCCGGAATGGAGATTAATGAAGGCGCTCTTCCTGTATGACAGGGTTTGCCAGGGGCCAACAAGCATGAAGAGCTGTCACCAAGCTGATTTTCCACCTGGCTGGGCCCGTCTGCACCGGTCCCAGGCGGACCCACGTGGCCCCCTGGGGCCCATACGCTGAGGGGGCCTGGCCCGTCCCCACCAGGATCCTATCCGGCTGACAAGCCAAGGTGACTGGGCCGCCATATATGTCCGTCCATATCTGTCAGGTGTGTCCTGTCTTTGGTGGCTACTAGGTGGGGTTTCACTAATGGTAGCCGGGTGACCGTGTTCCAGTATAAAACCCGATCCATTGCCGGCCAGACGTGTCATTTCTGGGGCAGCCTGCAGAAGTGGTGAGGCCCAGCAGGGGATATGGCAGGCACATCAGAGACGTCGAGACAGACAGGTTTTTTTTTTTTCCCCATCGATGCAGAAAAAGCGACAGCTTTATAAATTCATCATCATGACGTGTGGCGGTGAAGCCCAGCGGTGGGTGTGACTGGGGGGGCACTTGCTGAAACACGCCTAGAGTTTCTCCATAAACAGATACTGAGTTGAGACACGTCACTGCGAGGGACAAAGGCAGGGCTCCAGATGCACGACTCCTTTATATAAAGCAATCAGCAGGATGTCTGAATGCTATTTATCCTCGTTCCAGCTGTTTATTCAGAACTGGGAAATTGGGGGGGGGGGGGCAGCATAGGACACAAGCAGGGGTACAACCGAGATGGGCTGCCAGTACATTGGATGGCACATACAGTCATCGAGAGACACTGACACACCTACCTGCATGTCATTGTACTGCAGGAGGGAACCCGTGTGACAGAGAACAGGGGGAGGACTCGCCCCCTACCCAGGAACCTGGGGGCCACAGGGTCGGCCTGCTGAAGGTCTCACTCATCATAGCATTGGTATTAGTGACTGAATGAGCGCGACTCCGGTCGATCCGCGCTCCCGCCGCCGGGGATTACAGCGGCGGCGCTCAGGAAGGCGCGCCCTACCTGCACCACGCGGCACACTCGGCTCGCCAGGGTGAGAGCTGACTTTCTATTACGCCGCCAGCCATGGAGCAGAGGACCTCCAGGCAGCGCAGAGAGCACGTTCCTGATCTGGGAGCTGCGGGTTCGAGCCATGGCAGCAGCGCCTGAGCAGGTGGACACGGTATAAATGTGTGAAAGTGTTTCACATTTAAATATTAGTAGGGAGGCGAAAGCTCCCGTTTTCCTGGTTTGGGGGATGATACGTGATACGTGAGATGTTGCTAATGACCCAACAGCACGTGAGAGGGTCCAGGGCATCAGATCAGTGACAGGCGACATGAGAAATGCTGACCCGGCCGTGTTGACGGTGATGGCGTGCCAAAGGCGTAGCAGGGAGCCAAAAAATAATAACTAATGAATAAAAGGTTCAGTGACAAAAGTGCCTGCCTGAAAGCTGCCGTTCCTGCTCGCGGGCCGCGACACGCCCCTCAGCTCAATGCCGTCGGAAGGAGCCAGCCGCTCTGAATCTGCCATTTCCCGCGTCTTCCCACCCCGCAGCTGCACATTCCATGTGCCAGTGTTTTAATTTGCTCAGTGTTTACAGTTGCAGGGAAAGATAATTAGTTTGTCAGATTCTGCTCAGGCCCACTGGATATATTCAGAGTCAGGCGATGAGCTCCGGCTGCTCTGCCGTGCCGGGGATTAAAAACATAAAGAGAGAAACATAAAGAAGTTTTAAAACAGCAGCCCCTTTTGGCCCAGAACGGATTGGGATGGGATTCTGTCCAGCAGAAAGACAGAGGGAAAGGTCTGGCCATAACCTGCCTCAGAGAGCCCAGGTCTCTGAGCACCCAGCTCACTGCCTTAGCCTGCCCTAAGCACACGTACCTTCAGGGGGCATCCCTTCATCTGATGACATCCATTATAGCGACAAAGACACCAAACTGCCCAAGGGCACCTATATTTGGTTAAAGATGTGAAACGTGATTCATACAAGGTCACAGGCTATTCCTAGGTGTAAACTCAGCTTTGAATACACCGCTGAGCCACTGTTATTGTTATTCACCAGGGCTACAAACAATTCCCTTTGACTCCCGTTGACGTTACCGCCGTCACACCTTATCATGTATAATTGACGTGTGCCGAATGTGTCACCTGCACCCCTCTCCCTTCTGCTCATTGCTCCAGCTGAGCGGGCCGCCTCTCGCGGTTAGCCTCATAAGAACTGAGCCGTCGGCTTCTCTCGGCTCCCGCAATCCGCCCCATGCTGCAGCCCTGCGGCGCGCCGGGGGCGAGGCGATGCGCGCATGGGGGTCTACCGCCGCCCCCTGCTGGGGCGGGTATGTCAGGCGTACGGCACGCTAAGTTACTAATAAATACATCTTCACTGCTCCCAATGAGGGGGGGGGGGGGCGCCACTAGGCTGGCTCAGTGGGCCTGAGAATCTGAGCAGATCAGCCAGGTGCTGCTGATGATGAAACAGGGTAGCGAGAACGGCTGGTATCTGATATGGGACTGCCCCCTTCCCGGAGCCCATCCTGGCCATGGCCATGCTAACTGAGCAATACCAAAGGGGAAACAACGCACAGACATTTTCATGCTATCAGCACCTTGTTTGCCTTCATTTAGCCCTTTAAATGCCTGGAGGCTTTATGGGACTCAGCATGCTCAAGGTTAGCCACACTATTACTGCTATTCTAATCGAAAAGCAATTAAAGCGCACTCTGGAGCAGGTTATCGTTTGTGTCTCAATTCTGCTCTATACCTTTTGCTAGCTGGAAAATGCTTTGGATTTTATCTTCCAGATTCAGATGTAATGGGAACAAAAGAGCCAGGGAGGTGTAAGACTTCTGTAACCCCTCAAAAATCGCTATAGATTAAGTCAGCATAGGTACGCATTTGGCAAGGGATGCATAGCATCGGTTTGTACATTTTATAAAAGGGTTTATTGAGCAGAGGGCCACAGTGAGCCTGCAGGCTATAACAGGAAGTGCAGGGCATGCTGCCCATCACAGACACGCGCGCTCGCACACGCGCACACACACACACACTCAAGGCAGTCCACAGAAACCACACAGCTGCGGATCCTATCACAGACACGCACAAGCGCACGCACAACCATGCACACACACACACAAACACACACTCAAGGTAGTCCACAGAAACCACACAGCTGCGGATCCCATCACAGACACACGCAAGCGCACGTGCGCACACACACACACACACACACACACTCAAGGCAGTCCACAGAAACCACACAGCTGCGGATCGTGGGAGGGAACCGGAAGACTCCAAGGTATAGAATATGTATATTTAAAAGAGAAAAAAGAAGAGAAGATCCAAAGTTTGTTTTAGAAGACAGTCTAGCTGGAGATGATTTATTTAAACGCTGAGAAAACCCCTGCAGGCCCCGCAGAGTCACAGGAGATGCGAGATCTCTCGACAAAGTGGCAGGCGCAGCCAAAATCTCACATCCTCGCGATGTGACTCCTCACTGCATCGCCCTCATGTGCCGTTGTCTCAAAAAATGAGCCGATTACACCGCCCTAAAAAAGGGGCCGATGAAAGAGAAAAAACCAGCGAGAGGGATGGTTGCCGTTTGCTGGAGGTATTTAATTATTTGGTGTCAGCAGTATCAGGCTCGATCTTTTCAGTCCACGTATTATATCTGATCGTGATGAAAATTAATCCCCCACTCTCAAATGCAGCGTCGGTTTTAATTAAAGGGGTCTTGTTAAATTTCACTCAGATGAAACTGCACAAGTGGCCTCATTCAGAGACAGAAAGTCGATCTAACTTAATCATATAATGCACATCCACACTCCGGCTTTCTTTACCAAATGAAACGTGCACATCCTTTGCACCGCGGTGGGCTGACATACATGTAGGTGCAGAGAATGGCGGCTTCAGATAGCGGAAATAAAAAGGGAGCACGGACTCGCCAGCAATCTGTACCCTGACAGCAACCGGTCTTCCTGGACAGGTGGTGGTAAGTCCAGGTCCAGCCTGTGAGATGCAGGATGAAGGCGAACAGCACGGTGCTCACTGGTGCATTATGGGATGGCAGCAGTGTGCTGAGTGAACATAACCCGATAAGAAGCGGGGGCTTTCTAAAGAGACACATACTGTAGAGGTACACAGCACTGAGAGCTCAGGGAAAATCTGCTCAGTGACCCCCAGACTTACAGTGCAGGTGGGGGCAACCTACTCGCATTTGCATCTGTTTTCTGACTGATTAAACACATGTAATGGGCTGGGGGGAGCTGCATGGGTCTGATTTAGGCCCAGATCAGCCACAGATCAATAACACATCAGCAGCGGAGTGCCCTGAACTGCTCGGAAAGTCTCCCCAATGATGGTTCCTGTGGTGGCAGTGGTGCCGAATGAGGTCTGGAAGGTTATATGGGCTCAGAGATGGTGGTGGGGGGGGAGGGGGAGCAGGTCTACTACATCAGATAGCAGAGCATGGATATGTGGATGGAGAGCGGTTGTGTTTGATCTTCCGTAAATTTACATCCATCGTCTTTTGTTACAGTGATGTGTGACACATCCAGGGGGGGGGGGGGGTGGAGCCCCCCTTCAGCCCGGCGGGGATCTTGGGCTCCCATTCCGAGACGCTAATTCTCTCCAACATGCCCCCTGTGAATCAGTGATGTGAGCGATATAGACCCAGGGCGTTTCAGCCGGGCTGGGCTGGAGAGTGACAAGCCTGTGCACAGATGATTACCACCCCCACCCCTCTCCCGACGGCACGGCTATGAAAACCATTATCCCTAAACGCCCCCCCGGAATAATCCAGCCCAGAGCTGCCCGCGCCTGAGAGCGCTGGCTACCTGTTTACTCCCCGGCCACCACCTCGCTGGTGTTTTCCCTCGCAAATAGGGCCCAAAAAGCTATTAAAATAACCATCTGCAAAGCCAGAGAAGCATGAGATAAGGCCGCCAATGCTACCGATCCTATGCCCTACAATCTTTTCAATAAAATATTATAAAATAAGAAAAAAAATAAAAAACATTTTTCTCAGCATCAGAATAAATGAACAGGGAGAGAATGACAAATTGCTGCCTCTGAAAGGAGGGGTCACTGGGGGCCCGAGAGCGGCAGAGCGGGCCGTCCCATGGGGGTCCAGCCGGGCCTCACTCTTGGGGCCTGTATCACCGCTGCAGATATCCGGCTCCCATCAAGCGGCCCCATAAGTATTCTTATTGCGGGTTAAACATTGTTAAACGCTGTTTTATTAAAAACTGTGAGCCTGAGCATTTGATGACATTTCAGAATGATGGAGTTTAGAGCTGCTCTATCGTTCCTGATCTCCAGACGGTTCATTCGGAAAGCTTGTGGTGGTGGCTGGGATCTCTATCAGTGCTATCTGACGCACAGTCTCAGTTTTCAAAGCTGTCCATCTGCCAGGATTGGCTATTTTTCAGGACTGGGGCCGTCCTGTCCATTGACATTAAACACCCCCTCTCCCCCAATCTCGCCAGAGCCCTGCCCTGCCTCCCAGATCCCGGTGGGGGGGGGGGGGGGCTGCGTATGCTCGCGCACGTCCCACCTGGCTCGTCACAAGCAGAAGGCCAGTCAATAAAGTCCTGACAGGGAGGGAATGGGATCATATTTCAGCACCGTAAAGGACCAATCGAGTTTAATTTAACAGAAGCTCCGCTGCTGGGAAGCCTAATGAAGACAGAAAGGCCGTCCCCTGGCATGCTGATCGCCCGCTCGACACCCTCTAATCACAACACATGTTTTAATGCCTGCGGGGGGCAGCAAATGGGGCTCCTGGGGAGGCGCGGCAAAGCGACTATGGAGGAGGCCAGGGGGGCAACCGGGAACGTCAGAAAGCGTCCTAAACATGGGAGTGTGACAGTGCTGCTCTAGCAAGAAACATGGCAGGATCAAGATCAAGGCAGGTCAATACGGAAGGAGAACACAGTAAGGTACAGCCACACTGGTACTGGGGATAGGTCGGATCAGCCTCATCAGTGGCAGGCACCTGACTGCGCACCCCCTTGGTGTGCGTGTTCCCCCGGCACTGCAAACCAAAACGGCCAAACTCCATCTTCAAAGCACGCTTCAAGAGAGGAGGCTGGCGCTTGGCCACTGAGTGATCTGACCCAAATAACAACACACGGCCCAAACCCAACTGCTCAGCGCGGGGTGAAAGATCCTTCCTTCATGCAGATGAAACAGTTAAAAATCAATTTTCGAGTCGGGCCTTTACGGGGCTGACAGCTAAAATGAGGGGCCGTTTGTCACGCTTTCCCGCATCTCTGTCTGCCGAGCCGTAATTTATGGAAATAGAAGGTGCCTTCCCTTCAGCGTCGGAGCGCTTTTACACGCTCACCTACAGCCATTAAGTTAAGGCAACCTTTTAGAAAGCAGGAGCTGCATTCGAGAGAGAAAGTGGCGTGCCTTCCCTCTCGTGGATATGAAAGCACCCCATTAAAATTTCACACTCTGACAGGATTAACACATTGCGCACGCCCACAAAAACAACGCAAACTTATTGGATGATGCTCGATCCCCTCGCCAACATGCACATGGAGTGAAGTTTGAAAATTCAGATGAAAGTGTGATCCCACCATCTGCTTGTTGCCATAGAAAGAGTGACCTAATTATGAAGGAAGATGTCAATAGTGCACAGGAAATGGCTGACTTCTGCGGAGAAAATTGGTACAGAAGAGAATCTCTCTCCTTTGTTTGCTGGAAAAATTACAGAAAATGTATAAATGTATATAAATATGCTGTATACACATGGAGTCACCAAGCCTAAACAGTGGCTGAGTGGAAAGACCCTGGGCAGCAGCCTGAGAGGAAGACGGTGGTAAATGTTTGCTGCGGCCCTGAATACCCCCACCTCCGAGCCCACCACCACACCTCACCCCCCTTTTCAGTCAGAGCGGGAGGCCGTGTGGAGATGTGTGATGGCATTACTCATGCACATACATAAATGTACACAGAGACGCTCATAAACAAACTCACATAGAAACGCATGCACATGGGCCAGACGATGGGGTAATGTTAGGGACGTGTAATCGAAAGATCAGCAGTTTGAACCCCTGACCCACAAGTATGCTGAGGTACCCTGAGTAAGGTACCATCCCCAAGCACTGCTCCCTGGGCACTCAAGTAACTGCCCCCTGCTGTACCATGATGTCACATGGGTTAAATGCAGAAGATACATTTCATTGTTGTGTGCTGTGGTGTGTCAACAATGACAATTAATCACCTTTTTCTCTCACACACACGCATTTATTTATGCACGCACATATATGTACACGCTCACACGAAGCTGCCTCTTTGCAGTTCTGTACGTCCTCCTGCGGTCTGAACCATACGGTCTCCTGCGGTCTGAACCATACGGTCTCCTGCGGTCTGAACGCCAGAATCACGCCACATGTTCCTTGGTTGAACCTTTGGTGTGGCCAGGCCCAGAACATGCTCGGCGTTCCCAGACAGAAAACACCCGGGCCCTACAATCACCTCCCCCTTTTTGCTGTGAATCACGTTCCATGGAAAAGACAAAGCCAGTGAATGCTCGCTCTGCCGGGAGCGCGGGAAGCTACATGCGGCCGTATGTATATACGCGAGCACGGCGGCTGGGGCTCTGCTAAAAGAGAAGACAGGAGGGTGAGGGAAAGGCTTCCGGCAGGGGCTTCTCCAGGTGCATAATGACAGGCTGTCTGCAAAGCACATTTATATGCTTCTTTAATTGAGGCTGGAGTGGGGAGGATGAGGGGGGAGGGATATTACAAAAACACTTAAGGCAGATACCTCCCCTCGGGCGTAAAACATCCTCGTGCTGGCCGGCCCACTTCTTACCCCCCTTCATTCTGAGAATTAGATCGCCTGCCTTCCATATCTTAGGCTCCTGTTGGAGGCCTTCCTGCACCTGGTTGTGTCTCTCAACGAAGCTGAGGCCACAACAGTTCCCAGAAAACAGGAATCTCAGGTTAGAAACTTGTGTCCCAAGTTGAAATGCCACTTGTCCACCAGAACCCGAAGACAGAGGTGAGTTCAGCACCAGAAGAGATGAAGGTGGGTAGGCTTGCAGTTATTTCATCCCCTTGAGGAGCGGGGGGGGGGGGGGGGGGGGGGGGGCGGCGCCCACCGCGACGGCGCCGCCGCCACCGGTGTTTTCGTTT
>JAODKM010000038.1:12867350-12880062 GCA_026780845.1 Petrocephalus sullivani
TATGCATGCAGTCAGTGCTATACATTTTCCTCTTCTTTTACAGTATGCATGCAGTCTGTGCTATACATTTTCCTCTTTTACAGTATGCATGCAGTCAGTGCTATACATTTTCCTCTTCTTTTACAGTATGCATGCAGTCTGTGCTATACATTTTCCTCTTCTTTTACAGTATGCATGCAGTCTGTGCTATACATTGTCCTCTTCTTTTACAGTGGCTAATGTCGACAGAACACAATGGGTAGAGTACCAAAAGGCCACCACGGAGATGACCTTCACGATAAAGCTGAGTTCTTAACTGCTACACCACCTGCAGGCCATCTTCAGCATCACACTGATGACACTTGATCCAGGTGCTTATGCCATGTGTGCCCTGCATTTTTAGGGCATCCATTTCTTCACCTAAACAGGATTTTCTGCCTAAACAGATTATGTGTTTGACCTGTTTTTTTTTTTTTTTTTTTAATAATCGCAAGTCTTTCTGGAAGCTAATGAGTCGGCACTACTGGCGCGGGCAACATGCAGATATGCGTCTTGGCTGCTTCTTATACCGCTAACTTCCTATTAATAGATCTGTAATTTCAAATGGAGCGGCACCTTCACAGCGCGTCTGTCAGCATCGTTTGAAACCCAGTTAAGGGGCCTCTGGGGCTCGCTGCCCTCACCCAGACAGACTCTCACCGTCCCGGGATTGGCTACATCGTCCTCCTACAGGAACTAAGGCCTGGGGAGACACCAGCCCACTGCAGACTTTCCAGCACCTTTCGTCCTCTGCTATCTGCTGTTCGTTTTGGCCGCGGCACAGTGGCGTAGAGCTGTTTTAAGCACCGCAGAGAGGAGAGGGCTTCCTTCTGACCGGCTCATTAATTTAGAGAAGGAATTAAAAAGGTTACCGAGTGGGAGAGACTTCCGTTCCAGCTGAGTGGAAGCGGAGAGTTCCCAAATGCGCGAGTAGGTAAATGCTGCGCTTCCATCGCTCGTTCGCGGGACACACGAAAGGGGACGGAGTCTGCTTCAGCATGTGCTTAATCAGGTGCCCGTGGATGAATTATGCTTCATTAAAAGCCATTTATCACTGACTCCCAGGTGTCAAACTCCCACTATCTGTCACCGAGAGTGGCCGGCACAGAGAGAAGCTCTGCGTCTTCCATGCTGGCTTGCAGTGGCTCTAACTTTCTTCTGATCTCTGAGTTCATCCTTCACGGTAGCGCGAGGACGAGGGTGAGCGAAATGGCTCATACGATTACCCACTTATTCAGGTGAAACACAGGACACAGAGCCCTGAGTGGCTGACAGCGTACAAGCGGCAGGGTGAACCGCAGAGCACGCCCAGCTGTCGTGATTTGGCAGGTGGCGGGAGCATCTCAGTCAGCCATGTGAGGAGCTGCACTGCACCCCTCTACATCAGGTGGGGACAGCCGAAAATGGCGGCGCACAATAACCAGAGAGGTGCCGTGTTATTAGACACGGTGCCTGCCGCCCGAAACGGCTCCCAAATTTTGTCCCCAGAACTCACAATGGAAATTTTAACACAGATATATCTGCTTTTTTCCCCCCAAAGAAATCCATCTGCTGACTTATCCTAGCCAGGGCTGCATCCCACATGAGGCAGGGGGACACCCTGGACGGGTCACATACACGCTCTGGGCGATCTGGAGATTTCAGTCAACCCGACCCCATGCCTCTGGGCTGAAAGAGACCCCCAGTGACCTGGGGTTACACCTGATGATGGAAACCAGGATTCAAACCTCTACTCCCGGAGGTTTCAGGCAGTAGTGCGATCCACCAAGTTACTCTGCCTTACTTAAGGTAATAAGAACCACATTGCTTTCTGTTTTTTTTTTTGTTTTTTTGAACAATAGAGAAGAAATAATAGTTAATACAGCCCTTCCATTTGGAATGAGGGATCCTGCCACCTCACAGCCCGGTTATCACTACAAAGCCATGGAACAAGATTCCATCCACTAAACGCTGGCACGTAGTGGGTCTCCAATGACCGGCTCAGAAAAGGACACAGTAGAAACAGTGCAGGCGCGTTATGACTAGCAGCCGATATTCACAAACCTGCTTACACTATCAAGAAGATCCCACAGTTACTGTAGCAGACCAAAAAAAGCGCATTGCAATTCGGGCAGCTGTGAAGGCTTATGGGAAGGACAGACTACCCTGCGGAATCATGACCTTTACGCAAATATTAAAGTCGTAACACTGTTTGCATTGCCTCTGTGACGAAGTAAGGCCACTTTCTGTTGAGCTGGCTAGTGGGGTACAGCAAACGCCTGCCTAGATCAGTCTCAGGAATAATGTTCACTGCAGATCGCTGAATCGACTACTTCGGCCAGGAGTGTCGGCCTTTTCAGAAGACTTATGTAACGTCTTTACAGATTTCAATACTTTAGAAAGAGGTTTCAGCATAATTATAACCATTAGCTTGTATAATTAAAACACCTTTCAGGAACACCGGTGGCCCAAAGACCAGCACAGCTCAAACCCATTATAAATACTAAAAATATAATACATTTTGGAGTTTCCATTAGACTATCGAAGATTAAAAGGATGTTTCAAAGACCTCGGCGTACATCCGAAGCGAGAGCACCGTGCAAAGGTACTGACATCAGGCCACGTGGAGAAGTTTTAGAAGTACATCTGTTTCATCTGATTGATTAGCTTCATGAAGGTTGCAGCACTAACCACTAGTAATTAGTTTAAGCTCGTTAATATTATACCAGACAACTTGGCAACATTAGCAGAAGTATACTATTCCAAGAGATTAAATTATAATTAAATACCCCCCCCCCCCCCCCACACGCTTCTAAGATGACAGGATGAGTGCCTGCATACACACAGCCGTGTTTTTAAAAATAAAAAGCAGAATAATAATAATAATGAGAAGGAGGGCAGCAGAGAGGAGAGAGGATGACACATGCCACATAATTTGCCGGCACTTCAAAGCAGCACTTTGCCAGAAGCCTGTGCGCTATGGGGCCGTGCAGAACAAAGGGATGCCCGTGTGGCAGGAAGTGGAAGCATGTGCCGGTGGGAATGCTGGACGCAGCGTCAACGAGAGGCAGGAGGCGACAGGGGCAATTTGTTTGAGGAACAGAAGTGGGCCTCTCTAGATCATCCCCGTGATCGCATTACTGCATCATACTGAGGTGCGAGATGCCTCATACAAAGCCCCCCCTGCCTACGCTCAGTCAAAACCTATCAAGGGCGGAATCACGTCAAGAAGAGTCAGAGGATGACAGGGACCTATTCCGCCAGTGGGAAAAGGGACACTGACCCGTCTTTTCGGGAGAGGTGAACGTGACAGGGTGGGACCCCACGGAGATGAGCCGCAGCAGGACCCTGTGGGCGGCCGGCAGGCCCGCGGATTTAAGGACACGCCGTCATGCCACATACGATTTCTGTGAGACCGGCTGAAGACAAAACACGCCTGTTCTAAAGCTTTTAACACCGTGCCCCGTGACACACGGATATCTGCAGTTGGACGAGCAAACAGAAGGGATTCTGTGTGAATTAAGGGGCTGTCAGGGGCAGGGGTCCGATCGCTTTCCTGACACATAGAGGATAAAAACCCCGTTATGTAAGTGCTCATTCGCACGCGGGGCGGTCTCACCCTAACGGCCGGCGTTTCGGCAGGACGGATGCTGGGTGTGTTAGGCATGACCTCCCACCCTGACCCGCAGACTTGGCTGGAGGAGAGAGCATCAAAAGTGCCGAAAGTGCCAAAGAGGAGGCCGTGCTCTGGGGCAGTGGCTCCCCCAGCACCAGCAGAAATGCCCACGGGGCAAAGGTATCTCTGAAATTTCAGCTCTAAAGCTCCTATTTTAAAAAGAACTTAAGCGGTTAGCTGTGAAAGCGACACCAGCTGTGACCGTCCTTTTAATCCTTAAACTCTTGCAGCGTCTTAGGAACCCGTTTAAAATCGTGACACGTTTAATAACTTCCATTAGTCGTTGGGGCTCATGCTGATCCATGGTTATTTATGTATGTTTATGTGCCTGTATTCATTTACTTATTAATTAATTTTAACTCGACACAGCTTGATGAGGTCAGCCGGATTCTAGGCAGTCAAACAGTCTGACATCGTCCGTACGAGAGAGGGTGGAAACCCCCCCCCCCCTCATTAACGATGCCGTTCGAGGGCTCTGGAGTTAGATCCACACTCCATTTGTACCCATCATATACTCCTTGGCACAAATGACAGCATCAGAGGCAGTGTCCCTGTAGACTCGACAAAAGACTTTAAAACTGAGGTATTTGAAAATAAAATAAAAACCTGATGTAATGGGCAATGACACCCAGCCATCAATCTGGGCGCTTTCGAGACAAAAGAGGCCTTTAAGGAATACGGAGCTGAAATCAAGTCAGTGAAAACTGAAAACGCCGTCCGGTCTCTCTCACCGGGATGTGATTCCGGCCGGCGGTGTCACGACAGCCGGCATTAACCCGAAACCGCCTCAGTTAAAGCCCCCGGGTTTATTTGCACCTGGCTATCAGCCACTTGCTGCCGTAATTAAAGCCGAGATAAAAAGGGATGGGTGCTGCTCACAGGAGGCACGCTCCCCTAATGAGGGATAAACTGCGCGAGGCGAGTGGGGGCGCTCCGCGGGGGGAACTTAAAAGCCATGCGATCGAGGCAGCAAACAAACGAGCATGAACAAGAGACACATGAACAAACAACCCAACCTCTGCTCCCGTCGCACAAAAGGCACCAGAGCTACGGACGAGGGACAGGAACCCGCTTGCGGTTAGAGGCAGTCCCGAGGTGACAGTCCCCTCCCCGGGAAGACGGGATAATGACGGACGGGAGCTACCGCGCCACGCCAGCAGAAAGCGTTTGCTCAGAAATAAATCAGCCTCACACCCTTCAGGAGGCTCAGGAGCAGAGAGCAGCAAACTGATCAAACCCCCAGTGCGGCGTGGTGCGCGTCATTAGGAAGCCGCCGGAATCCAGCCTCCGCGCAGTAATTAAAGCGCACGCGGAGATGCGGCCCACGACGGCGCTCCCCAGCCCCAAAGTAATCGCGGCGGTACTCCCCGTGCCGCACCTCAGCCCCGCCGCTTAAGCACGCTCATCTCCTCGCTTCCTCATTACTGCTAATCGCGCCGTGCAACTTAACGGCTTCCAAGGAGCCACTTTACAATTAGTGCTTATGAGCTCTGGGCCAGCGGATCCGGGGCGGAGGCGCGGGACGGAGGCGCGGGACGGAGACAGTGGCCAGAGCCTCCTCCCCCAGCGAGGAGGTGCAAAGACAGCGGGGGGACTCACCATGCCCACCACGCAGGGAGGCCGGGGAGCGGTAGATGGAAACCGGCGCTGCGTGGTGGTTTCGGCCCCCGGCGTGGTGCGCCAGGTGGGGGGGTGCAGGGGGCAGCGGTGGTGGCCCGGCAGGGGCGGGAGCCAGGGCACCGGTGTCCGACCCAGCAGGGGAGCCCCGGGAGGAGCCCACAATACATCCCACGGTCAGCAAGCATATCCAGGGGGTCCAACGGGGAAGACGGCGAGGAGAGGCGGGGGGGCGCATGGCGGCTGCCCTGTCAACTCACGGCTGCTCAGCGGGAGGGGGTCTCCGAGGGGGCGAGAGGCTCATGGCGGGCAGGACCCCATGGTTGGATGCTGAGCCACCCTCACTGTACCTCCCCAGAAAACGAGAGTCCGGAGGGTAAAGGTTTGCCGAGGCTCTCCGAGGAGGGACCCCACGGGGGAAACGGCCCAACTTATGGAGTTCCACCTGGGGAAGCGGTGGTGCTCGCTGGCGTTCCCTGGCTGCAGCACGTGGAGCGGAGGGACGGCAAGCTATCGGTCTGAGGCGCTCTCGGCAATGGGGGGGGTCACTCCCCTGCAGATACCCCCAGGTATCAAAACAACAAGAGTCAGAGAAACGGCAGAAACGGAGACTTTATCCTGGACGGCAGCTTTCTCCCGGAGCGGTACCCTGCCTCACCGAGCCCCGTGGCTTCCGCTCCTCGTCCTCCTCAGCGGAGGGTGCTTTTTGGCAGCCTCCCCCCCCTTGCCCGCTCCTGCGGTCTGGAGATCTGAGGAACCGGGGGTCTCTTCGCATTAACCCCACGGAGCCCCGGAAAAGAGAGAGCGCCTTGCCACACGCTGGGAAGTGCGAGGGAGCAGGAGGGAGGCGTGCAGCCCAGCCGGCAGGGAGAGCAAGTGGGCGAGCGAGAGAGAGCAGGGGAGAGAGAGAGAGAGAGAGAAAGAGAGAGAGAGAGGGAGGGAGGGAGGCAGGGCGAGAGAGCGAGACGGAGTGATGGGATGCGAATGCGGGGCTCAGGTGAGGCTGAGCAGATAGAATGGGATGGTGAGGCAGAGGAGGAGCGGACGCTTTACAAATGTGACAAGCTATGCAAATGCTGAGGGAGCTGGGAGCAAATCAGGGAGGCAGGAGAGCAGCGCGGAACAGCGGGTAGTTATAGGGTGAGGAGAGAGAGAGAGAGAGAGAGAATGGAGGGAGTGAGAACGGCAGAATGAGAGGAGAATGGAGGGATAGAGATAGGGATAGACGGAGGAAGAGGACTGGAGGGAATAAAAAAGGGAGAGAGAGAGAGAGAGAGAGAGAGAAAATGGGGAAAACAGGGGAGACAAAAAGGGGGAGAGTGGGACAGAAAAAGGAGTAAGAGAGGGAGTCAGAGGGGAGGGGGAGATTAAGAAAAGGAGAAAAAGACAGAGAGTTGGAGGGAGAGAGGAAAAGAGAAATTTGGAGAGAGAGAATACAAGGCAGGAGAGCGAGCTAAGGGGAAGGTAGGACAGGGGATAGAGAGAAAGGAGGGAGAGAAAAAAGGAGCATAAAAAGGAAGGGAAAGAGAATGAGAGAATGTGTGAGTGGGAGAGAGAGAAGGGGAAGTGATGGAAGGAGAAATGGAGAGAAAGATGGGTGAGTGAAAATGTATGCAAGAAAGAGAGGGAAGGTGACAGAAAAAAGGAACTAAGAAAAAAGAAAAGTCAAAGAAAGGGAGAGAGAATAGACGAGATTAAGAAAGGGAGAGAGGGAGAGAAAGGAAATAGAGTGAGAGGGGGAGAGAAAAGAGGAGGGTAAAAAGGGAAAAAGCTGGGGAAGGCGGGACAAAAGGATGAAGGAGGAGTGTGTGTGTGAGGAAGGCAGGTTCCTGTGAAAGCCGCCAAGGCTCGCGCCCGGGACGGCGACGTCTGACCTGCGCTGACGTGCGGATAGCCAGCATCCCATAACCAAACAGCTGGCAGGCAGCTTCCTGTGAAAGCCGCCGAGGCTCGCGCCCGGGACGGCGACGTCTGACCTGCGCTGACGTGCGGATAGCCAGCATCCCATAACCAAACAGCTGGCAGGCAGCTTCCTGTGAAAGCCGCCGAGGCTCGCGCCCGGGACGGCGATGTCTGACCAGCATCCCATAACCAAACAGCTGGCAGGCAAATGCCAGGGGCACCGCAATAAATACTACGTCTCTCATGCCCGATTCCTCGTTCTTTTAATACCCTTGGGTATTGCCCTGCTGAGCCGCTCTCTACGACAAGTAGCTGCAGAGATACCCCCCCCCCCCCGACCCTCAGATTTGGCCACTTCACACAAAAGCCCCCCGCCCCACAGAGCAGCCTCACCTTTCATACCAGTCAACAGTCAGAGGAATGAATGGAATAACTTCAGCTGACAATACAGGCAAGTCCTGCCCACTACCAGGCCCTCGTCTCGTTCAGAAACAGCACCCGACCCCATTATACCATCTCCTGATCCAAACTAATTGCTCCTTTCATGTTAAGGAAAGTTGTCATGCTGTTGTGACCAATGGGAAGCAATCCCGAATCAGAAGGAAATACAGGAAGTAAGTAGATCAGTCCAAATTATATGTACAATTATTTATCATTCCAAACAGGGAATCAAACCACAATTAGTATCAAGAGGTGCTATTGGAAGAGAGAAATTATCAAAACTGTGCTTGATAGTATATCTGATCCCAAATTCTTGCAGTGCAAAAGGCTGCACATCCTCACACACGCGCACACACACACTTGTCAACACTAATGCCAGTTAAAGAAGCACCGTATTTCGTCACACGACAGAGTAAGAACAACTGAGCTTTGGCGCCCCCTTTAGGACACCCAGGACATCTACTTTAAAGGCTGACCTCATTGCAATGTTGCATGGTGCAGCTCGTATGCTGAAGGAGAGCACATTTTGTATAATGAAAGCAGGAAGAATGTGCACCCTGACAGCAGGTGCAAACATCTCATGGGCTGCCGTGGCATGTTTTCGGCATGTCCGGGTACCGTGACGATTTTTGTTTGATCTGCAAGAGGCTACAAACCGGCCTGCACCCTCCCTCCCTCCCTTCGGAGCAGCCAGGCCCCTCAAAGTGAGAGGCTCCAGGTTAATTCCACCAGAGGACTTCAATGTCCCCAGCCGGGGCACAATGGCTCTCATCCGGATAGTAGCGTTGTCACCATAACAGGATTAACGGCTTGCAAACACAGACTGAAGGTCTGGAGTCTGTGCGGCGGTAGAAACTGAAAGGCTCCCAGAATCTTTATGCTAAGCTTGTAGCACAAATGCTCCCATCAGCTAATAACTGGCTGGAACTGGAAAGTGCCTTTTCCAAGCAGCCCAAACGGCTACGGCCCATTCGCAAAGCCCTGCTGGTTAATGACCAAACCGCCGACTATGGGCGAGAGCAGCACAGCCAGGCCGTTGTCACAGGCCGGCCTTGGGAGGCAGCTCTGATCAGCAGTAAGCCCGGCCTGGTGCCAGGCGGCGCTGATCAGCAGTAAGCCCGGCCCGGTGCCAGGCGGCGCCGATCAGCAGCAAGCCCGGCCCGGTGCCAGGCAGCGCCGATCAGCAGTAAGCCCGGCCCGGTGCCAGGCGGCGCTGGGGCCCTGGGCTCTCCAGTGGCACCCGGGGCTGCGGGGTAAATAATCATTAAAGCCTCCCAATCTGGCTACGGGAAGCTCCATGTGTCGTTAAGGATGACCTTCCTCAGGAAACCCTGGACGACAATGCCAGCCGACGATTTCTGTGGCAAGTAAAGTAGAATTAGGGAGGCTCCCTAATTAACAATGAGCGCACAGCCCAATCGTGAAGCAGCATGTACAGGTGTGTGGCTTATGTGAACTATCGAGGTCACTGCATCGCACTCACTCATGTGCACAGATGTCACCACTGAAACCTCGGCAGAGATTATAGAGAAACACAAACATGTCCAGGCTTACGCCACACAAACACGCTCGTCTGCCTCGGCCGCCACACCTTGTGAGAAATCAATGGCAGGAGAAATGGACCATTCTTTAAAAGTTATTACTCCCATGAATGGGTCAGGCTTCAAAGGAGCGCGTTTCAAAGGGACCTGGACATACGCAGACTTCTGAACATGCCAGAGCAGAGATCAAAGACCTTTCAGGGTTCTACCAAATACAGCCTTTATTTCACAGAGTCCGAGGAACGGCGGCTACCTCCACAATATCCTGCTATATGATATTAATGTCACTGCACCATACAGTATTAAAGAGAGACTCAGCGGCAGGCCGTGGCCATGGCTGGGGGCCGGAATCCACTACCAGCTGTCTGCGTGCACATTCTCTCTGTAACTGCCTGTGACTGTGCCTAGGAGAGAGGCCATCCTATCTTCCCCGTACCCCGCGGTAAGAGCGGCCTTAAGGTACATGTCTCGCATGTCACCGACGAGGCAGAGCAGGAGCAAAGACCTCGGAGAGCGCCAGGACTTCTGCCAAAAAATAAAAATAATGCGGTGACCTTGAGCGAAAAAAGATGCACCAAAGCCTATTAGGTAAATAGTGTGGCTGCCCTGGGCACAAAGCCCTTCCGGGTCAGAGCGGTACAGCGCCAAGTGTCAGGAGATGCTCTGGCTGGGAGCTGATTCTGCTGCTGGTGACTGAGCTCCTCTTTGGGGGCCTGTGCCGCGGTGAGGGGAAAAGGACCCCTCTCATCTCCCCCGTGCATTCATCACATCTTAATTAGGATGTCGACTCCCACTGTGAGAGTCTCTCGACGCCTCCACGCCTCACACTGTGCCCAGCTAAGCTCCCAGCGATGCCTGAGCTGCCGGTCTCCAGGTGTACCTCCATCAATCAGCAAGAACACCCCCCATCCCAAATGTTTGCGGTAGGTTCTTCCATCTTATATACAACTATCATACACCAGCCCCGATTCTAAGTGCTCGCAGAAGATCCTGACTTCAAACAAAATCTTTATAACTAACAGCAGCTAAAAGTACAGATAACTGTCCACCACTCCAAGACTTGAGGAATGGCACATCCACACCCAGTTATCCTCTGGTGCTTTTTAGGAGTCCATAAGTAATGATTCTGGGCTGCAGGGTGTCCCTTCAGAAGTGGCCAGTCAGCTGCACAGTTAGTATGGTGACCAGCCAGCCTGTAGCTATTAATGAGCACCCATGGCACCGTTACTAGCCTCCGTAAATACTGCTAGCTGCTAGCTGATTGGGGCACAGCTCCGATACAGCAGGCAGTGTGAATCCGACTAAAAGGGGCTAATTACGGCATCTAAATACAGCCCTGGATAAAATTAAGAGATCACTCTATATTAAAAAACTGCACTTTTAAATCCTGGTTTAGTCCTGGTTCTGCTGGCAAAAGGCTACACTGAGCGGCAGGTTACTTCCAGGTTCAAAGTTTCAAAGACAGCAGTACGCAAGATCCATGTGAAGCAGAAGGCACTATATGACAAAAAAAGAGTCCGGTAGAGGGGGGAAGTGACTTTATAATGCCAGAGATGGCCGTTAACTTATCCGACAGTTTTTCGTAATTTGGAGGATGACCTCAAGTGACCTTCAGCGGGACGGGCAACATTAAGCGGTGGGAAGCGCACTGCTAGGACAGTTCTTAACAAATAAAGAAGCGCCAGGGTGCAGTCTGCAAAAAAAAAAAAAATTATATATACATATATATATATATATTATTTAGACGCACACCCATAGACTGAGAAATCTGCTGTGGAATCTTAATTTTTTCCAAAGCTATACTGTACATGAGGCCGCTACATGCAAACCGTTTCTAGCAATTAGGGCAACGCTGCTCATCGCAATGACCAGAAAGTCTCAGTGTTCCTTAACTTGCAGGCTTCAGATCCCGCTCGGAAGCAGCCTCGGGGCTGCACACCTTATGACACTGCCCATATCTAGCAGGCTAATGTGCTAATTACGCTGTCTGCATCTAGCTGACTAATACGCAAATTACAGCATCCATATCTGGTAGATTAGCGCGCTAATTACAGTGTCCATAAACATCAGGTTAAAGTGCTAATCACACTGTCCTGTTGGCTGCTCTGCTGGGTGCTCCACATAACAGACAACTAAGCTTCCAGGGAATGAGCCCGAACTGCCCTCCGCATTCCCTCCGCTGATTGCCATCTTCTGGAATATTCCTTCATTAAAGATGTGATTTCAGAGGTCGTGGGCGGAAGATGTCTGAAGCACAGCAATACTATGCTGGAACTGGAGCTCACGGCCGGTTCTCCGGTTCAATCTATTGGAGGAGTTCTCGAGGTGAAGTGGGAACGTCTGGGCTCGGATGGTGCTCAGAGAAGGTCGGGGAGCTGCTTCTGCATCGCAGAGGGAGATGCCCTCAAGAATAACGCCGCTGATGAACACTTTTCATGAAAGATAATGATGGTCATACAAGCGATCCACTCATTGGCATACTCGCTCGCTCATGGCGAAGGCCTCTCTCATGAACGCCAAAAGACGCTGACCTGCCTAGATTAACAACATATGAGAAGAAAAGACTGTACTGTTTATAGGCAAAAAAGCGTCTTTCAACAGAACTTTCAGTTTTAGTTATTTCTAGTTTTAAGGACACCTTATGTGAAATGATTACAGGAGAACAGTAAGTGGTTTCTTTGATACACAACCTCAATACATAATGCATGCACACACTGACATCCAGTGAGCAATTTAGATGCCAGTTGGCCTAAAGGTATGCCTTTGAACTGCAGGTGGAACAACATGGGCAAAACAGGGAGATCATGCAGACCCCACACTCTCTTGGGGGGAGTGTGAGACAATAGTGTTGCCCACTGAGCCACAGTGCTACCCATCACATACGATTCCTCGACAATATAACATCCTACTGAACAGGAAGACCAGCAGAGCCAGGAGAGAGGAATCAGAACTTAAATGTACATTTAATGTACATACATTTACATCTACCACCATTTTTAGAAATATAATTGCATACTTATTGTATATTATAGTGATTAAATACATAATGACTGAGTTAGAATGCAACACAGTTTACTTTACAGCTAAAAGAAAAACACTAAATATGCTTCCCAGGCTCACCTGCACTGCTACCAATCGCAAACTATTTGCATGAATTCATTGTGATCTATTTGCTGTATACACCATACTGTATCAGTCTAAAGTCCCGTTTCATGTATCTACCCACCAATCAAAAGTTCTGATGTGGGTGGCCTTGTGCGGAGCAGAGAGGCCGTCACACCCCAGCACCGGTAATGAGTGCGGACGTGAGGAGCTCGTTAGCACGGCCCAATGTAATATTCATCAGGCGGGGGGCCGGGTGGCAGATGGGCCGTGCCGTCTGTCCGGCTGCAGGGCCCCCCGCAAAGAGCCGCAACAACTGAGAGGGCAGAGCAGGGATCCTTTGGGGGGGGAGGGGAAAGGGGGCCCCACGGGGGAGGAGGGAAAGGGGGGGCCCGTGGGGTTGGAGGGGAAAGGGGACCCCGTGGGGGTGGAGGGG
>JAODKM010000038.1:12897491-12907669 GCA_026780845.1 Petrocephalus sullivani
GCTGCAGCGTAAGTGACTCTGCACCCCGTATCTGGCGGTGCCCGTGCGGGTGACTATGGTGACTCTGGCATTAATCTGGTGGAGCAGCTGGCAGGTGCTGCGGCATAAGTGACTCTGCGCCCCATATCCGGCGGTGCCCGTGCGGGTGACTCTGTTGACTATGGCATTACTCTGGTGGAACAGCTGACAGGTGCTGCAGCGTAAGTGACTCTGCACCCCGTATCTGGCGGTGCCCGTGCGGGTGACTATGGTGACTCTGGCATTAATCTGGTGGAGCAGCTGGCAGGTGCTGCGGCATAAGTGACTCTGCGCCCCATATCCGGCGGTGCCCGTGCGGGTGACTCTGTTGACTATGGCATTACTCTGGTGGAGCAGCTGACAGGTGCTGCGGCGTAAGTGACTCTGCACGCCGTATCCGGCGGTGCCCGTGCGGGTGACTATGGTGACTCTGGCATTACTCTGGTAGAACAGCTAGCAGGCGCTGCAGCGTAAGTGACTCGGTGCCCGTGCGGGTGACTATGGTGACTCTGGCATTACTCTGGTGGAGCAGCTGGCAGGTGCTGCGGCATAAGTGACTCTGCGCCCCATATCCGGCGGTGCCCGTGCGGGTGACTCTGTTGACTATGGCATTACTCTGGTGGAACAGCTGACAGGTGCTGCAGCGTAAGTGACTCTGCACCCCATATCTGGTGGTGCCCATGCGGGTGACTATGGTTGTCTCTGGCATTACTCTGGTGGAGCAGCTGGCAGGTGCTGCAGCGTAAGTGACTTTGCGCCCCATATCCGGCGGTGCCCATGCGGGTGACTCTGTTGACTATGGCATTACTCTGGTGGAGCAGCTGGCAGGTGCTGCGGCGTAAGTGACTCTGCGCCCCATATCCGGCGGTGCCCATGCGGGTGACTCTGTTGACTATGGCATTACTCTGGTGGAGCAGCTGACAGGTGAGGAGGCGTAAGTGACTCTGCGCCCCGTAACCGGCGGTAGCTGTCCGGGAGACTCTGGCATTACTCTGATGGAGCAGCTGGCAGGCTGCGGTGTAAGTGACTCTGTGCCCCATAACCCAGCCCGCACAAATCCAGGGGATTCTGCTCTTTCCTGTTTCACATTAGACCACGCGTCATATTTGCCACTATGCCTGGATCTTTAATTCCACTCCTTCTTTCTTGGGGAAACAAGGTACAAAATGAGCAATACGAAAACATCCCCGCCCCCAGCCCCGCGGCACGATAAGGAGCACCGCAGTCATTACGGTCCCGCCGCACGCACAGAGAAGTGGCTCCTCAGCACTGGAGAGCCAGAGTGGGGCCGACTTAGAAAGGAGCCAGGTGGAAAGCGGACCGGGGGGTGACCGCCACAGGGCCACTAGCTGACGGCATTACCCCGAGGACCAGTGGCTGATGCTCAGAGAAGGGTGCACGAAAAGCCGGGTGGGGGGTCAATCCGGAGCTCCGGTTTCAGATGGTTAGAATAAGCCGCGGTCACATGCAGAATTGTGAGAGAGAGAGAGCAGGGGGCAGAGCAACTACTGAGCATCTTACCCAGCCATTTATGAGCTTATTAATCTCTCAAAAAAAGGAACGTGCAGAAATATGAATGGAATATTCTGTGCATTGATTTTTTTTTTCTTTTTAATGTTTTATAAGGAAATAATAAATATTGTAGACGTAAGTTATGGATTTCAGTCAGCCGTTCTTCTTACATTATACTGCCCCATAGCGATTTTCTATCTGGATGACAACAGGATAGTAGAAACATTCCCTCTGTGAGCGTAAGGAGATATTGAAGGTCAGGGAAAGACTGGCTGGCCAGGGTAGGCCTGCAATAAGGCTTGTTTACCAAAGCTACAGAAACAGGACACTGCACCGCAGGGGAACATCATTTAGACAAATGCACAAACAATCTGGGTTCCTCCATTGATAAAAATGTAAAACTGTTATAAAATGTACTGTTTCCAAATATTCCCGATCTTCCTAAAAATTGGGTTACACACCGAATGTCTATATTGCAATGTTGCATTTTTGAAACAATGAATAGTTTTTGAAATGTATTTCATTACCCAAGTATGGATTGTGAGAAAATGACAATATGCTTTGAGCACAATGCACTATAAATATCACTGATAACTGTAAAAATATGGAAAGAACTGCTCACTATGAAGAATGTGGAGGCCTGACTCAAGGTCCTCTGGAAAAATGCCCCATGGACAGATGGAAGGCGGTGAAGCTGTTCGGCACATTTGAGATCCTCCTTGTGAGGTCATGAGGCTGACCAACAAACATCTACACATACACTATGTACTTTGGAGGTGATACCAGCTTGGGGACTCCAACTCTCAAAGTGTGTGAAACACAGGGACCAGTCAGTGTTGACCATGTATCAAAGTAGATCAAACCAAAGTCAGCTGACAAGCAGACTGTCAATCGGCACTCTCTGCAAACTTGGAGTTCCAAGTCAGCTCATCACCTGGGTACATTCGAGGGGCGAGTGACTATGTGGTGGCCGAGGGGGGCGGGTGCAGGGCACCGGGCAGTTACAGCAGGCCCCCCTTGCTCAGCTATGCGAGGCTTAGCGACACTCCCGCAGGGTGAAAAGCGTGTGCAGGAGCAAGAGATACCCAGCACCCATATTTAATGTCACCTGCAGTTTAAAGGCACTTTTTGGAAAAGCCTGACGTTAAATGAAACAGGGAAATGAAATCGAGGTTGACAGGAGAATGTGTTATGGCTCAGTGAGGTTTCTGAAGTGTTAAAGTGTGATGACGGGCTCCTTTGCCGGTGGATAGTGGCGTGGCTTTGTGAAGCGCAGGGCAATGTGCCGGCCCACCGCAGCATGGTGACCCTGTGTGTAACATGGCTGCTGCCTGCCCACAGTTCAACTTACTGTCACGCAGGGTTTCAGTGTTCTACATCTACCCCGGCTCCCCGATTAGCTCTACATCCACCCCGGCTCCCCGATTAGCTCTACAGCCACCCCGGCTCCCCGATTAGCTCCACAGCCACCCTGGCTCCCCGATTTAGCTCTACAGCCACCCCGGCTCCCCGATTAGCTCTACATCCACCCCGGCTCCCCGATTAGCTCTACATCCACCCGGCTCCCCGATTAGCTCTACAGCCACCCCGGCTCCCCGATTAGCTCTACAGCCACCCCGGCTCCCCGATTAGCTCTACATCCACCCCGGCTCCCCGATTAGCTCTACAGCCACCCCGGCTCCCCGATAAGCTCTACAGCCACCCCGGCTCCCCGATTAGCTCTACATCCACCCCGGCTCCCCGATTAGCTCTACGGTATAGCCACCCCGACTCCTTGATTAGCTCTCCATCCTCACTCGGCTCCCTGATTAGCTCACACACTCGGTTTCTTTGCAAGCAAAGCTCCGTGCTGCTGTTTGGAGAGACACACAGAAATGCACCTCACCTGCATCTACTCCCTATGTGCCACGCTCCACCTGACACACAGAGCGGGGCAGCCACACCCTGCTCACTTCACCAGAAGCGTGTTTAGCGTGGAATCTTAATGAAAAAGGGTTAAACTGACCCAGCAGGTGGCAGCAGCCTCCTGGGTTGCAGGTTTTTGCAGCCGGCCAGAGGGGTCCGGTGTCGCCAAAACCCCACCCACGGTGCCCAAAAGTAGCAAATCCCAGCTGCCGACCGTGCCGACGTCGGCACCGCCTTCTAAATCTGGTCTGGCGCGGCTTGCAGGTTGGGCGCTGAGAGCTTGTCATCTCATTTTCACTGTTAAAAACGCAGCAGAGTGTCGCGCTGCTGTTGGCAATGTGGAGCTGTCAGACAGGATAGCGCTGTCGCCTCTCCTGATATCACTAAAAGGGAGACAAACATCCGTCATCCAGCCGCTTATGCCGGTCTGGCTCGCGGATCGCGCTCATTCTAGCGGCTGTGATTTTCTGACAGTCCCACTCACTGGGCAGATCTGCAAGCAAAACGGCATGGCAGCAGGGTTAAGGAGAGGCGGACGCAGGAGTAGCAGAGGATTTCTGTGACCCCACTGCCTTGAGCCTCGCATGCACGTGCGGGATGGGGGTCTGAAGAAGCCAGAACCTCCGCTCCGGCAGCAGGGCGACAGAGACCCGCTGCCGTTTGCGTCTCCATTTCCTTCTGGGGGGGAAGAAAACGGGGTAACGCCTGGTAGGCCATTGGTAAGAAAGGTAAATTTCTCACTGCCTCACTCAACAGCCGGGCGAGAGGCCCGGGTCCCATTGGGACACTAGCTCGATGCCTCCAGTGGAGGAGAAAATAAGGTATTCATTTGTCAAACCCCAGCATGGGTTGGGGGGGGGGGTCACCATCACCCACCTGCTGGAGGGGGAACAGAGCCCCCAGCTGGTGACATGTGGGAAACAGGGCACCTGCATTGCCCATGTAATGCCAAGCTCACAGACAATTAATGTTGTTAATTGTCTGTGAAGGTCAATTAACAACATTACAGGCACCTAATCAGAGGCCCCCAAAAAATACAACATATAAGCCCATCCATCCATCCATCCATCCAACCGTCTTCTATACCCACGTGCAGGGTCACAGGGGTCTGGAACCTATCCTGGAAGTTAGTGGTACAAGGCAGGGAATAACCCAGGGCGAGAATATATATAATATACGTATTACTAAAATTTAACATTTTAAACATTAACATTTAACATTAACAATTTTAACATAGTGGATGCAAGAAATGGGCTGTAAAGGCAGAACTTCAGAATCACACCCCAAGGATTGCGGGTTCAATTCGGGGGTTGTGGTGAGTTTCCTCCGCGTTATCCCAGTTACTTCCTACAGTCCAAACACATGCTGCTCTGTGTGTGTGCCCTGCAAGGGACTGGCATCCTGTGCAGTGTGTCCCCTGCCTCTAGAGACAGGCTCCCGACTAACTTTCACCCTGCACTGCATTTTTTTGGTACGGAAGACGGATGCTGCAAATCTTTATTGCGACTGACTGGCCTACTTTTTATTTATTTATAAGCTGGTAACAGACTATCATTAACTTACAGATGGGGAGAAAGTTAAACAGAAGTATTTGGTACAATGTGGTGCGCAGCACTGCAGATTGTGGCGTGTAAACATCTTTATTTACACACCTGACTTTCTCGTCCCCATCACCTATCATCAGAATGCCGACATATCGACGTTACGCTGCTGGCACAGCAAACTCTGCAGCATCAGCTCCCCTGATGAGAGCAGTGTGTGGCTGGCTGTCGAGACAGCGCTCACCCAAGTGCCACACAGACCATGTTCAGCTCAGTCAGAGACACTACTAGAGGTTACAGATTTTAAAAAGGGTCCCAAATCCCAGAGGGGCTTACATTTGAGGAGTTGAGGATGATCGTGTGTCATTATTTTACTTTCATTCTTTTAGACAAGGCACACATTCTTTTAAATGAAGGTCAGCCAGCCCCTGGAGCACATGGAGGTTAGGGGCTTCACTTGGAATGGTGTCGTTGCTCTGCAGACCCCAGGATCTGACCCAGGGGTGGAATGGTGACGTTGCTCTGCAGACCCCAGGATCTGACCCTGGGGCGGAATGGTGACGTTGCTCTGCAGACCCCAGGATCTGACCCAGGGGCGGAATGGTGACGTTGCTCTGCAGACCCCAGGATCTGACCCTGGGGCGGAATGGTGACGTTGCTCTGCAGACCCCAGGATCTGACCCAGCAACCTTCTGATCACAGACACGCACCCCTAAGCTGCTGAGCCACACACTGTATCCCTGCGATCAGCGTAGGTGGAAAGTGCAGCTGCTTTGGCCCAGAGTCAAATCTGGGTCCAGCTGATCTGAATCTATCATTCGCAGATAAAATAAAAATGTATTGATGACATAAATTACTTTGTCTGGTACAACAGAAAAAAGAAAACTACAAGAAAAAAAAGATAATTTATAATGAAATAAATGCATCAAAGAAAAATGTCAGTAGTAGCAGACAATGTCTATGTATTAACTAGATCAATAATAACATTTAAAAAGAAATATGAATGAAACGGGCTGTGCAAATAGCGTAGCACTATGGCAAAGGCAGAGTTGCCTGCTTTGTTATGAGGCATGCGGCGTGTGCAGAGTTGCTGTTGACTGTGTCCCCTGAGGAGGCTGCTTCTGCATAGACCTTATCTGGTACACAGCACAGCTTCAGCAGCACAGGAGCACACACACTCGCACGCACGCTACTGATGCCATTTAACCCCAAGGCACTGGCAGCTTGGTCACTATGAATAATAAGACACAGGTGCACTAGTTTTTAACAAGATAGTGTAGGTTAAGCCTCGAGTTCAATGGGACAATGGCAATGGGCCCCCCCCCCCCCCCCCATCCTGGGGGCCTGAATCAGAGCACAGTTCACGACTCAGTGGGTGGCACAGCTGTGAGCCCCCACACCCCAAAGGTGGCATGCTCCTCCGTGGGGGGGGCACGCGACCTCCGCCCTGTATATGCAGCATGCCTCCTAACAAAGGAGGCATTTGTCTGTCAAATTGCCCTCTGGTTTCATTCATCACTGAGCCGGTTAGGAGGCTTGGTTCACCTTGCCAGGATCCACCCAGGGGCCCAAACAGCCCACCCGCCCCCCTGTCATTTGGCACCGTCTCCATTACCTGCTGTCTGCCACTTAGTGTATTCATATGACAGTGAATATGCCCGTGTGTGTGTGTGTGTGTGTGTTTCCCCAGAGTGTGGTAAAATCTGAAATCCTTAATTTTGCTGATATTTTTTCAGGTCCCCATTTGGATAACCTCAGTTTTATAGTATTCTGTGCATGCAATAAAAAAAAAAGCCAAAGGTCTTGTATTTTGCTAGGTTACTTGTGGTTAAGGTTAGGGCTGGGTTTGGGTTAAGGGTGTCATGATTGGAATTAGGGTTTTTCCCATAGAAAGGAATGTCACCATTTAAAAAGGTACACAAGTCTGTGTGTGTTTGTATGTGTGTGTGTGTGTGTGTGCCCTGCAACCCTGATTGGTTAAAAGAAACCAAAACTATAGAGAAAAAAACGAGGACGAGAGGAGGAGAGTGACAGGGAAGGAGTGTCTGAGACAGGGAGGGAAGGAGTGTCTGAGACAGGGAGGGAAGGAGGACAGTGACAGGGAAGGAGTATCTGTGACAGGGAGGGAAGGAGGAGAGTGACAGGGAAGAAGTGTCTGTGACAGGGAGGGAAGGAGGACAGACACTCCAGTGACAGCCAGCAGGGTGGTGACAGTGTCACAGGCCCACCTGCTCACTCGCATTTATGTTAATTTATGTTATGGACATATGAAACAAAACACTGGGGGGTTATAGGCTCGCTAACAGTGGCACTCACGGTAAGTACCCATTAGGCAAAGCCCTACTGCATGCTGCTCACTGAGGTGTGACCAACCTCACGACGGGGAAACTATGACATACTTCCTAAGGAGACCACAGGTAAAATAACGTAACAACTAGAACAAGCAAGTAAACCAACATACTTAGTTAATACTTTATCTGAGGCACGATTTCAGCATACAAAGTTTGAGGTTTATTTAATTGATTATTCATTTTCCTACCCGACAAGTTGTTTTATGATAAAGGATGGACAATCCTCTGACACGCTTGTATTCCCTAATTAAGCCAAAGCGGGGAGTTAAATCATAACTAATGGACACATTGAACAGCTAATGAAGAGAATTATGTGCACAAATTGTCCATCTTTATTTGCGCCGTTGAGCAATGCATCAATATTCCCGGGCTTGTGTTTCGGGAGGGGGGGGGGGGGGAGCTGGGAGTGGCTCTGCAGTGATGTGTCACGAGAGCTCCACCCAGCCCTGCTCCCCGAACCGCAGGCCGCGGCTCTTTAGAGCAGCACAACAAGGGCGAGGCACCATCTTTCCTCTGCCCCGTTCCTCTCGCCAGCCAGGCTGAGCTGAAAATGAGAACATGGAGCTCGACGGCGACGGCGGCTGCCCTGGAGAGAGAGAGGGGCACGGGGCCACTCGTCCTGGTCAGTGCGCTGTCTCGCACTCAGGCTGGAGCGGAGAAATCGCACCTCGTGCCAGCGAGTTTTTCGTCAGCGCCTACGGCAGTCTGCGCGCTCGCCAGATCGGGCTGTGCTCCTGATGGTGAATCTTACACAGCTGTTTCCCCGGCGACGATCTGCCCGTCCCTCGTGATCTCGCCCAGCCCGTCTGCTTCTTCTTAATCGGCCTAAGATCATCTACAATCAAGCTGGCCTCAAAGTACTCAGGGGTCATTTCCTTGGAAACAGCCAATTGCTGGCGGCCATTCATCTCGCTACGACCCTCATACTGCAGCTCGGGGCGGGGGGGACGTGACTCAGGAAGTGCCGGCCGGCTCTCGGGCCTCATAATGAGATTTAATGAATCAACAGATGAATCATGAAGTGATGCACCTACGATCTAACACGGCCATTACTTCTCATCAGTGCTCATTACGGAAGAGGCCGGTCAGGCATGCGGACGCGCTTGCCCCACGCATGCGCGCGCAGACACGCGGCCGCCTCTCAGATGCTATCAAAGATGACAATGGACAGCAGCAGGGCTGTGAGCAAGAATTACAGGGAAAGTGCATTAGCGGCTCCGCTGGCCATCTATATCCCGAGCCGCGGAGCATGACTGGATGCTATTGGATGTGTAGGAAGATAAAACATTCACGGGCAGCAGAGAGAACATCCATTTCCCATTATGCCATCGTACCTCAGCGCCCGGTATGTGATTCACGTCTTGCGTCCCCAAATGCGAGGACAAATGCGCTTTTGGATGAAAATTAGATCATGCTGATGGGGGCACCTCAATTAGCGGCATGGCGCTGTGGTTTAATCAGGCTCATGGCCAGACTGCGGCGCTCCTCAGGGGTGGGGGGGGGGGCCCAGGCTTTGTGGAGACGCGGGACCACGATGCTCATGGCGTCCTCACGACGAGACATTTACCCAAACGACCGTGACACACAAGGTCAGTCAGAGAAGTGCCATTTTAACACCATTCATACCAACTTTTATTTATGCGTCTGCCTCTGCAGCACCCTACCATTCTGCATACCGTGCTGGTGCTTGTATCCATTTTATCCACAGAGGATTTTACATAAACAGACCATGCAAATCCCTGAAGGCAAAGGGGGCCTGAATGGTGAGTTGATATCTGCTTGTACCACGTCTGAAGATAGCAGTGGGAGAACAAACGCAATAATATGTATTCTGGTCCAGGGGAGGCTAACAAGCCCAGCATGACACTGTGAGATTGACGCAAATCCGTCCCTCCGGAGTATTAACATGTACACTAGTGGTCAGGAAGTATGACAGGGGCAGGACAAAGAATGAAACAACTGGAGGATTTAATGCACACTACAGGGATCGCGGTGACTGTAGGAAGGTACTGGGAAACTGCTCTCTGTCCCTCGTGAGAGGTGGATGGTTTCACATTGAGAGCTGAGCGCTTCTCACAAGGTGACAAAAGACAGTGCTGATTGGACGGCAGTGGCTGCTTTTCTCGCCGGCGCCCAATCGCAGCGGCCCAGAAAGATGCTTCCCCGGGCCGTGCAGCAGGTCTCGCGGCGCGGGATTCACTGGGGTTCCCAGCAGATACAGGGCTGGGGGTGGACAGTGGACACGCGGTCGGCATGCGGCTCCGGAGAGGACCGATACGGGAGCCTAGGTCACGTGGTAGGGGGGTAAGAACAGGGTCCAGGACCGCCGCGTACAGCCTCTCAGACAGCAGCGTCAGGCACCGGAGTGTGCGGAAATGCATAGCGGGGGGGGGCCCATAGTTAATTAATGGCAGAGAGGGCTGCATTATGGAGGGATGCCTGTCCAAATGGCAGTCAAGAAACACAAGATGTCTCCTGTATACTTGCTTATGGTAGGGCACAATTTCAAAGGGGACGGTGGTCAGGTCCTGACATCAGCGACACCATCTCATGGTGAAAAGCGCACGCAGGCCGGGCCCGCTACACGGTGCCACCAGCAGGCAGGCAGGCAGGCAGGCGACCCCGATTCACAGCAGACAAAAGGCGCCCTTTCCCGAGACGTCAGGCACAGGGCTCGCATTTACGCGTCTAAGGGTGCCTGGCTGGTTGCTAAGCAGTGCGGGAGAACAATGAGGGCGTTTTTTTTAGTTCAGACTAGTTATGTGTGCTCTGAATGTCATCATCTCTTGAACGCTGTGGGGGGGGGGGGGGGCGTAGGCAGAGGGCAGTGGCGGAGGGTGGGGGGGGGCGG
>JAODKM010000038.1:12907769-12919516 GCA_026780845.1 Petrocephalus sullivani
GGGGGGGGGGGGGGGGGTGGGGGTGGGGGTGGGCGGTGGGGGGGGGGGGGGGGGTAATATGCGGGGGTCGGCGGCGGGGGGTTGGGGGGGGCTGAGGGGGGGTGTGTTTCCGGCTAAGGATGTCTGGGCTCATTGTACATTCCGGATCAGAGGCTTCCCCACCATTACTGCATCCAGAGCAACAACAAAGCGCGCCTTGCTCTGGGCTGGGTGGGGGGGGGGTACAGTAGCTAATGAATAATCCAGTCACTGGTTTCACAGAGGAGAGGCCCATGTGTGAGTCTCCGGGGGCCAATGTGGGGGCCTGAGGCAATAACCAAACACTACGACAGAGGGGGAATCAGAACAATTACTGACATTTTAATTAAGGGGGGGGGTGCAGGGACTCATTCCCACCCCCCAGCACCTTCGGTTCGGCGGAGGCCAGGGCCGGCTTGACTGAGCGCTGATCGAAGGGCATCAGCGAGTGAGGGGGTGGGGAGGAGTGGGACAGCACCTACACAGAGGTCATACGTTCTACAGAAACAGCCCCCCCCCCCCATAATACTCTCACCTATTCTATTATTTACAGGGTTTCCAGGGTTTCTGTGCGTCGCAATGTGTAATGCAGACGTGTGTTTATATAACTGTCGCGCGATACAAGCAAGCTGCACAGTTCACCTTCAGCCCCCGCCCCCACCCCCCCCCCCCCCCCCCCCTCCCCAACATAGGCCGGTGACCCGTCACAGCCACTGGTGTCCCCATAGAAAGCCACGGGAAAACGCAGCAAATGAGAGGCACCATAAAATGGCCCATATGTTTATCGACTAAATAATGCTGATGCGGGGGAAACCATGCGCGTAGGCGGCATCGTAAATTAACAGGAATATAAAGGAAAGAGCAGGCATGTGCACTCCTCAGGCACTGGTCCCAGCTCCAGACACAGGGTCCTCACTTGATGGTTACCGCAGAAACGAATAACAGCAGGCCGCGTGCAAATCGTGCAGGGGGAGTCGTGTCGACCAGGATCCCAGCATGGTGTAAAGTGCTCACAACTGTCCCACAAAAACACGCAACAAAGCCCCATCTCTGGGGAGCGTCTTCATGCCTGTGAATGAGCAGTGACTACGGTGGACCGGATGAGGATGCACGCTTTTTGTGCTTTTCACTTTTGCACTGTGTGCCTCTTCTTCTTTCCTCTACCCCCGTGCTGTTGTGTGAACATGAATATCCCCCTGGGATCAATAAAGTTTATCTTATCTTCAAAGAGTATGCGCTCAGCAGACTGATAAGTCATTCCTCGGGAGGAGGCACAGGGGTCATCCTGCTGGCAGACGCATCAGTGTGCCTGTCAGCCTCCGCCAGCAGGCTCAGTGCGCGTGACACAAGGCATCTGGTGATGCTGCGGTGGGACCCCTGCGGATCACGCCGACCGGGAGGAGAGGGGCGCCGTCCGCCGTCCCCAGCAGCTCCCTGCGCCCCTCGTTCATCTGCCCGCTAATAGATCCGGGAGCACGTAAGCATGCAAACACACAGGCACATGAATCCACAGACACACACAGACATATAATTTTCATATAAGAACACACACACACACACAGAAACAGAGGACTGCTCAGTAAGCAGAAGAGCCCCCTGTAGGCTCCGTGCCGGCCTCCTCCAGATGGGCTCAGCATGAGAACCCTCGCCGCAGACCGATAATGTCGCAGTGGGATCACAGTTGACACCTTCACGCACGTCCGGGCATCACACTGTGAACTGCAGCCTTATTCAAAACACCAGCGTTTCCCCTCATTAAGAAGCTCTCTAAACTGTAAAAAGCACAGTTTAGCCCCTAATGAAACGACGGCTCCCTTCCGTCCCTCCTGAAGATCCAGACAGCACATTCTGGAGTAGAATAATGATTTGCCCATCCATTTTACAAAACAGTTCGTCCTATTCAGGGTCCCGGGGGGGGGGTTCCGGAGCCTATGCCAGAGGCCACAAGGCAGGGAGCAACCCAGGATGGGGGGGGCAACCCTTCCCCAGGCACACTTAAACACCATTCACACTTGGCAACTTCAATCAACCTCAGCTTTTGGACTGTGGGGTACCTACAGGAAACCCCAAGGTGGCCCCGGAAGAAACTGCTAAATCCACACACAGGTAGGAACCCAGGCAGAGACTAGAACCAAAGGCCCAGAGGTATAAGACGACAGTGCTAACCACTGCCCCACCATGCCACCCTGCTATCTAGCCACCCAAACATAAATATATTCAAATATGAAACATTTCATCTGACCATTTGAAAATTAATTTAAATATGAAATACTTAAATAAGCCTACTACCCATGCAATTACACTACACTACTTTACCAGGTAGAGGGTTATGGGCAAGAACACCCTGCACAGGAAACAGGTCTCCTATCCTATGTTTTCTGGGAATGCAGGATGTACACGGAGAAAGCCGCATTTGGGGGCTCACACCTCCAGGCAGCAGGCTGAAATTCCCCCTTTCACTCTCTAACTGCGCAGTTTGCATTTCCACCAAATATTTGAGCAAGTCTCCTACCAGCGCTCCGGATTCCTCACGCAGTCCAAAATGATGCAGTTCAGAAAACCAGTCGATTTATACCCTGTGTCTCCAAAGAAAACGTAGATGGATGGATGGGTGGATGGATGGATGGATGGATGAAGGGGAAGACAAGCACACTGTCCATTATCCACTAAAAACGAAATGAGAAAAACAGACACCCTGCTACCTGGGAGAGCTCTTGTATTAAATAGAGGTGAAGACAATATCTCTGAGCTGGGCTTGGGAAACGGGCAGAATATCGTTACTCCCAGAAGAGACTTGAGTACCCTTTTAATTATACTCGAGCAAGACACTTAACCAGCACCGTGCTATGAAATATTGAGCTGGGTAAATGGGGAAAGCTATAAGCTGTTTTGGATACAAAATGTCAAGCACAAATAAATGTAAACGACCTAACCTCAGCCTTCCTGCTTTTCAGATCTTGGTTCATCTCGACATTCACCGCTGAAAAATTATTATGAACAGGTACCAACGGTATAAATCCAGAGCAATTCTTGATGCACTGTTCAAAAAAATATGCCATGTGGGTGAGTTGTCCGAGGGAACACAGATATGACATAACATTCAGAACTTCATCTCCAGTGCAGAGCAACAAGACACTTCAGGCAACAAGAGGGAGAGTTGTGTGTAAGGTAAACAGATAACACCTTTTAAGGTGTGGGGAAGGTGGGCATTTCCAAGCTAGCCCTTTACGCACATGCAATCAATTAACAATCAACCACTGGTCACTCAGCTGTGATCACCTGGGGCATACACATTGTCACTTATACTTCTTACTCAGAGAGATAAAACCAAATCTTCTAATAACACCCCCACTGGATCCTTCTATCCTCTATGTCACATTGATCTTTCATACAATCCTGTGGGACCTGCTGCTGATTCTACTAATAATACGACGGTCTGAGAAAACATGGCCTAATCATTTCAGAGGGTCACACCGGCCGACGTCACTGCCAGTTCCGTCAGAGGCACACTTAGACTGTTTCATCCACAAGACGATGCTACGGTTCCTCACGCCAAGCTCTGTAATCAACAAACTATTCATAACCTAACAGTAATAAATCTCAGCCATTCTTTTCGTCTTTTGTTACTTCTCTCTCACCTATCATAACACCCTCCGATTCCGAAAGGATGGGGTTATACCGGCAGAAATAACTCGAAAATGTTTCAGAAGAAAAACGATAACAGCGGAGATGCAACGCAAATGCGAAGCGTGTCAAGGAGCTAAATTTAGCCCCCTAAGTGCCCCTGTCTGGGAAATGACAACGACCGACCGAAAGCTTAGCAAACCGCCGTGTCCTCAGAAGGCACATTAAATATTCAAATTCCCCCAGCATTGCAGGTACATGAAACCAGCACATCACGCTTAATAATTCATCAAGATAAATGGATAATAAGCAAAAAATAACCTTGATGTTTCACGGCGTGCTGGATGAAGTTTACTTTACACCCGGCCGCACAGTGGAAACTTCAGCCTGACCTCACATCCATGCAATCTAACCAGGAACTGCTACAAGCCAGCCACGGCTGAGCCTCTGTCCCTCACAAACATCAGACGGAATCCTCAGCGTGCCAACATGGATCAGTCCAGCAGCTCAGGCCTTTACCGGAATCCAGCTGGGCTTCACCTCAGATCCGGGCAGGGCGGGGAGGTTTGATGTCTCCAGCGAAACTCGTCATGAACCCTTATAATTAGTGATGCAAGCTGGCCTCCGGTGCCCACCCCCCTGGACTGCAGAGCGCAGCACCGCTCCGGCTAATTACACGGTGTCCGTTACCCGGCTCTGACGTGCGCCCATTAAAGGCGGTGAACCTTACACTGACGCCGCTACCCCCAGGCTGGCGGTTTTCGCCTCAGCGGGCAGCCTGCTGAGCCCGGTGACCCTGTGGCCGGGTTCCTGAAGCACTCCCCGGCCGAGAAGCACGGCTCCAGAGAGTCAAGCCTGATCTGGGTTCAGCAGGAGGAGCAGAAGCTCAGTAAGCTGATGGACACTATCGTGCGCGCTGCCTGAAGTCTGCCGATAATTAATGAGAAGGAAGGATTCTCTTTAACGAATAACAGAACTACTGGCTTGGGGCTCCACCATTGCTTTATAGACCAATTTAATTTTTTTTTATGTTTTAAGAAGATGAAAACGAGTGCATCAAAGCTTTTCCCGAGTGTTTAGTAACACTTAAAACATGCCCCTTCGAGCTGCCTGTTCTGATGATCGTGTTTTCACCTCGAGGAAAGGTCCTGCACACACAGCAGTGTCACGTGACATGCTCCTGAGTGCAGCCGGCCTGCGCCGAGGGATTACGCCGCTCGGCATGATGGGGAATCATCTGCTTTTCACTAATCTGCACGACGGCACCTTTTCACGGCGGTGCTGATCTGTGGGGGGGGGGCTTGGATGTGGGTGCCGGAGTACATGCCCCCCTTCTTAGGTTCCCCTTTTCAATTGCCAATGATCACTGAATAAAACTGGCCAACTGATCTGTCCTTTGTGGTGTGGCACTGACCAAAATCTCAGTACAATAACCAGCGGTGAGCACCATAATGAAACAGAACAGGCTAAACTGGAAGTATCGATAAAGTATATGGTAGGTGTCAGGAGACAGGGATTTTCTTTTTTTAACAATTAGATATAAAACAAACAACCTGATACCGAAAGAAACACTCCTATGTTTAATGGCTATAATGTTCTTTTTTTTGAAAGTCATTAGGCACTTGTCAAGCTCAGGAAGGCTGAAAACGGTGACACAAGAGAATTAAGGAAGGCTGAAGGGCTGAGTCCGCCATCGTGCGCTTCTGTTCCCTCCCTCAAAGCCAGCGTAACAGTAAATTCTCAGTGCCTAATCTTAATTACATCAGTGTCCCATTTTAATGCCCGCAACACTGTCCCCACCTCAGCCAGTGTGCCAAGAAGAGCGCAGAGCAGCCCCGGTCGGGAGAGCGAGACGCAACGCGGTCCCCTGGCCAGGAGAATAAACCAGACTGACGGGCTCGTCCCTGCGTAATTAGTGTCCCTTTTTACAGCGGGAAAGTGCTCCGAGCAGCCGTGAGGCCAGGGGCGCTCGCAGACACAGGCGTGGGTCTCAAAGATGGAGAAGGGGAGTTACAAGGGGCCGAAAAGGCCGGCTTTAAACAGCCAGCCGCATTACACAAAGCACCACTATAATAATGTTGCTTTGGTCAGAGACCAAGAGTTTATTACCAGAAAATCACAAGTTCACTAGCAGATTCTGACTGCGTTTTTGCTAAATGCATCTGTATGCTGTACTGCTTTATGTTTATATATTGTTAGACGTAATGTTATATAGTGGACAGCATGTCCAGCGTGTCCCCTGCCTTGTGTCCTATGCTGCCTCGGAAAGGCTATAGGTCACTCTACTCTATGGAAAAAACGGCTGATAGATTGACTGTGCTTTCGTTCACCTTTTATGATGCACATGGCTTTCAGAGTTGCTCACGACCATAACCTGGCAATCTGAGATATCGCTATAAAATCTACCTCTATCTTTTCAGACTGTATATCCCACCCAGGCTTGTGGATCTTTTCAAAATGTGCTGCCTGCAGAGATAAAAATCAAATTTCTGATTATCGGGAGGAGCAGGTTTCGTGGTTTCAGCTGCCAGATTAAGAACAAGTAAGGTCCCAGCCCCGGCACCAGGAAGTGGCGGGCTTTAAATGTTCCGGTACAAGCCCCTGCTGCACGGTGAATCACGCTGTGCCAGAGAGGAGCCTGTATGAAATCGCATTTGCAGGCGCGCTCGCCGCACTGCCCACATGGAAGGACGACAAAAGCCGCGATGAGGGGCGTGGGCCGGGCCCGGCCGTCAGCACTAATCACAGGGCCGGCAGCCTCTGCCTCCCCAAGCGCTTTCCTTTGTCACACGGCCGCTTGTAAGTCAGCCTTTCTGGGCCATGGCCTTGAATCCAAAACGCTGGTAAGCAGGCAGGGCAGCCCCATTCCTGGAGAGGGAGTCGTCACACGGCCTCGAACGCGGGAATCCCACACTGGCCCGGCCCTGGTGGGTGCAGCTCTGGCCAAAAGCCCCCCTCCCCACCACGGATGGAGGCTCCCGGAGAGAGACCCCAGAGAGAGAGCCCGGAAAGAGACCCCGGAGAACACTCCGTTAATCAACCCCATCACTGCTCATGGTCACACGCTACATTACGCACTGCTCTCCTCAAGACCGTCACCTCGCGCCCGTTAGACAGTAAGGGCTAAGAGAGAAGAGCTCACGAGCTTCCCAGAATGTGCCATGAGAGCTATGTCAGAAGCGATTACGCTGCATTAGCAATGAGGGTCCCATACTGAACACCACCGGAGGCACAGAGGGCAGGCAGCCTGCCTGCGTGACCCAAGCAGCACGGCACAGCGGTGCCAGCGACCGCAGCGACTCCGCGACACGACTGCAGGTAGGGGGACAGCCACACATACTGCGGTTGGTGAAGGAGTCAGGCGTATGGACTTCATGCTTCCTGCCACTGACCTATTATTAAACACACCTCAGCTAAGCGTCCACACAGCGTCAGAATGGCTGATGTCCATAACCCAACACAGTTTGCAGATTTCCCTGCTCAAACACGCCTGTTAAACCTGGTAATTAGCTGATTAAGATGTGCTTGAGCAGGGAAATCTGCAAACTTGTGCTGGATTCTGGCCCTCAAGGACTGTAGTTGGGCACCTCCGATCTAAACTATTGTCATCCACAAATTTTTATCCCATTCAGAGTGCCCTCCCATCTTATGCCCTGTGCTTTCTGGGGCAGCATCAAGCTCACTGTGGTACTGGATAAGCAGTTATGAAAGATGGATGGATGGATGGATGGATGGATGGATGGATGGATTCTGAACAGGGACTCTACTTCATCTGCGCAGCTGTGATTTGTCAGACAAGTAATGCTGTACATAATACTCTGGCAAGCAGACAGGAGCTAACTCCCATTTCACTGTGTAAATTTACTCAGGTAAATTGGCCTTAATCGTCCAAGTTTAAAGTGCTGTAAAGTGAGGGCCGGCAGCAGATGTATACAGACATGGGGATTACCCAGCAGCCCGGGGGAATAGTGTACACACAGGCTAGCCACTAATGGGCTCGTCACTGCCACGGTCGTAGCGGCTCCATAACATACGACAAGCCGACGACGTCCCGGTAGCGGCGAGAGCCAAAGAACCTTCTGGAAGGAAGACGCCTGAGAGGACGAATAAAAGAAAAAACAGAAGTAAGCAAACCTCTGAGTGCTGCCTCATGGCACGTCTCGTGCCTGTGCTGCTGGAGAGCGCTTTTTTAGCACGTTTTAGCACGTTTGCTGTGCTTAGCGACACACGCAGGCACACATGCCGAGGAGTGAGTGATGCACAGGGGTCCGGTTTGCACTGAGCGGTTTGGCTCTTTTGTTAGGAGAGCGACACCCCGGACACCGAGGTTAGGGCATAGGGTGTAGCTCCGCCCCACACCTAGCTGAGGCTCCCACCCCGGGAGGAGGAGTGACGGGCGTGAGCTGACAGTAAAGCGACTCGGGTGCTTGCAAACGATGTGAGCAGATTCATGTTCCTGCGGATGGAGGGCTGCTGTCCTTCATGCAGTCACACCCAGCACTGGTGCACCCAGGGCGGGGGCTGAGCGTGTGCGTGGCTCACGGCCCCCCCAAAGCTCGCACGTCTGCACAGGCAGCCAGACTGACGGCTCCTGTGTGAGGAGCTGGCGAGGGGGGCCGCGAATACGACTCCTATGTGTCTTATATTCCTCGTCTAATTATGATTTAAAGACCACAAAAAGGCAATTTGCTGAAGGTCAGCGTGGATGTGCCTCTCTCTGATCGCCGTTTCAGAAATAAGGATTCTCTCCGCTGTCCAAATGCTTTCCAAACCTATGCAAATTCATTTCATGGCAGTTCATGTGAGCAGAAGGGCCTCACTGGGACACATGAGAGGACAGACTGCAGTAGTCACAAGAGGAAAGGCCATGGGACATGCCTAAACAAGCTCTCTCACCTATCCATCCATCCATCCATCCATCCCCCAATTACTTATCCAGTACACGTTCAAAGCAAAGAAAACAAACTAAAAAATAAATGACATTTATTTTTTAATAAAGGTTTTATTGTCTTCCTCTCCCCTGAGTCATCGTGAAGGACATCCACAAATGCAGTGAAGCTCCGCTTTTCAGACCGCGGTGGGCACTGCAGCTGCCAGGTTTTACGGCCGTGGCTGTTTGTCTCGGGGAAGAACAGCGCGCTGACCGGCAGCCTCAGCACCGCCTCTCAGCAGCGAGGACCTGCGCCCCCAGAGGTCGTCGGGGGGAACCACACTAATAGGTTTCGAGCACACACTATATTTTCTTAGCGGAGGCCGGCTTGGCTGCAGAAATAAAGAGCTGGCTTTTAAAGGGCCGGCGGGCGACTTGACACATTGCCAGAGGGCGACTCAAGGAAAACAGCAGGTGTGCAGGTGAAGGTGGTCGGCGAGGAGTGGGGGGGGGGGGGGGGGGGGGACACGGGGGGGGAGGGGGGGGGGGCGGGAACCGTGCCTGTTTGCAAAGGGGGGGCTGCAGCAAGTGTGGGTGGTAAGAGCAGCCTAACAGCCCCCCACCCACACACTGACGCCTGCTTATACTTTTATCTGTATAGGGGGGGGGGGGGCACCAGTTGTTACACAATCTGAAGGTTAGATTTACACCGTTACATTTTGTCAAATTGGGAAAAAAAAGACTGAAAATAAACAGAAAAATGAGAAGTGAGTGAAAACGCCAACACGACCCCCCCCCCCTTTGTACTGCCGTCATCGATTTCCTGTTTATTCTGCTATAACTGTATCCTTCATCTTGCTCGGCTCTGCCATCTTCTAATGGAGTGGGTTTTAAAATGCAGCAGGCACCTGCTGGGATTACCCAGGGTGCACCTTGTTCACAGCAAGCCTGCAGGGTGGCTCTTGAGGCACCAGTCTCTTTCCCCCCAGTTGCATGTGCCCAGCTTGATATTCCTATCCTCCTGGCTTGGACACACCCAGCTCAGTGTACCTGTCCTCCTGGCCTGGTGTCCTTGTCCTCCTGGCTGGACACACCCAGCTCAGTGTACCTGTCCTCCTGGCTTGGTGTCCTTGTCCTCCTGGTTGGACACCCCTGGCTCGGTGTCCCTGTCCTCTTGGCTTGGACACACCAGCTCAGTGTACCTGTCCTCCTTGCCTGGTGTCCCTGTCCTCTTGGCTTGGATGTGCTCGGTTTGTGCGTCCCTGTCCTCTTGGCTTGGATGTGCTTGGCTTGTGTGTCCCTGTCCCCCTGGCTGGACATGCCTAGTTTGGTGTCCCTGTCCTCTTTGCTTGGATGTGCTTGGCTTGGTCCCTGTCCCCCCTGTCCCTGTCCTCCATGCTGGACGCACCCAGCTTGATTTCCCTGTTCTCCTGGGTTCTCCTCGGTGCCCCTGATTTCTGGCTCAGTGTCCCTGTCCACTTGGGTTGGACGTGCCCAGCTCAGCATCTCTGTTCTCCCAGGTCAGTGTCCCCGACCTCCTTCCTCAGCTCCCGGCTCAGTGTCCCTGTCCCCCGGGTTGGCTGGCACAGACGGAGATGTTGAGGTGTCCTTTGGCTGCAGAAAGACAGGAATGACCAAGCTCTTGTTATTGTCGTTACCAGTTAATTAGATTTCCCATTTGTGTTTTCATGTTAAAGGCTACATTTCAAATAAAAAAAGTGCATTAATTTGTAAAAGTGGTAATTGCAGAATGTGACTCGGCAATAACTTTTTAACTGAACAAAATTTCAAAATGTCATTTATTTTTGGTTTGTTCACATTTTTCAGTTGTATTCTTCCCTAGGCAATTGAATTTATATTATATCCAATCATGACAAATTTAGATGAAATCTCCTATATCCAATCACAACTAAATGCTTAAAATTACAAATAAAAAAATGAAAAATTGAATTTCTGACAATGGAATATGTGGTGGAATACAAATGGCTTTAATTTTGGTATTAATAACTGCAAGTGCTGAATTTTGTGAAGTTACAGGAAATTATGTTTAGAAATATGATCCTCCCAGCTGCCTTATCACAAAATGCCGCGTGAAAGGGGTTATCCATTTGTCGAAAGATCCCTGGATTTTTATTTTTACATTTGGCAGTATGTTGGGCAGCTGTTTTTAATTAATTTTTATTTGATTATTCTCTTCTGCCCAACCTTATTTTAACCCCGCTTGCCAAGAGTCATAGTTTGCGGAAACAAATTACCCACAATTATATTTGAAGTGTAGGACATATTTTGATTAATTTATTTTTGGAAAATGTGGCCCCTGCATGTATTTACTGTGTTTACATCGACCCCTAAGCCCTGCTTCAGTTCGCTTTATTTGGCAGAGATGCCAGTTGCCCCCTGTAACCTCACTGCTCGTGCCTCCATGTAACCTCACTGCTCGTGCCTCCATGTGACCTCACTGCTCGTGCCTCCATGTAACCTCACTGCTCGTGCCTCCATGTAACCTCCAGCCCTGTGCATCCGTGTAACCTTGTACCACGTGTGTCCATGTGCCCTCACGCTGCCTGTGTCAGTGTACCCTCACGTTGCCTGTGTCAGTGTGCCCTCACGTTACCTGTGTCAGTGTGCCCTCACGCTGCCTGTGTCAGTGTACCCTCACGCTGCCTGTGTCCATTGCCTGTGTCAGTGTGCCCTCACGCTGCCTGTGTCAGTGTGCCCTCACGCTGCCTGTGTCCATTGCCTGTGTCCGTGTGCCCTCACGCTGCCTGTGTCAGTGTGCCCTCACGCTGCCTGTGTCCATTGCCTGTGTCTGTGTGCCCTCACGCTGCCTGTGTCAGTGTGCCCTCACGCTGTCTGTGTCCATTGCCTGTGTCTGTGTGCCCTCACGCTACCTGTGTCCGCTGGCTGTGTCTGTGTGCCCTCACGCTACCTGTGTCCGCTGGCTGTGTCTTTGTGACCTCACGCTGCCTGTGTCAGCATGACCTCACACTGCCTTTGTCACAGTGCTCACACGCTGCCTGTGTCCGCTGCCTGTGTCTGTGTGACCTCATACTGCCTGTGTCAGCATGACCTCACGCTGCCTGTGTCACTGTGTTCTTTAATCTCCCCGGTTGCTCTTCGCGCTTCCATCACATGTATCAGGTTTCAGGGGGCTGTGGACCTATCCGGAATGATCCAGGCTGTGCCCAATCAACAAAATGGGGGCACTTTGTGGGGTGGGTGGGGGGGCAGGGGC
>JAODKM010000038.1:12919616-12933128 GCA_026780845.1 Petrocephalus sullivani
GGGGGCGGGGCGGGGGGGGCGGGGGGGCGGGGGGACGGGACACCAAGGCGGCAGCACCGCCGCCGCCAATGAGTCCGCCGCTCATCGTTAGGAGTGGCCATAAAGCCAGAGCAGCGGGTGGAGGGCGGGCATTCATCACTTCACCTCCCACGGGCTGGGCCGCCTGAGGGCTCTCTATCGCATCAGCCATCCCACTGCCTCCACTCCCCATTAAAACAGGGTATGTCGGGGGGCATTATGGTAATAGGGCAACCCTGGGCATTACGGCGACCCTAGGCAGGGGGAGACACCACTTACCTTAAGCAGACATCTTTGGTATGTGGAAGAATATCTAACATACTCTTTGACCCAACCCCCCAACCTGGGAGGCCAGTGGCCACGTACAGCAGTTTCCCATAAAGATACATACACTCAGTGCACAATTTATCAAGTGTAGCTTTTTAATGCAATCAGCCTTCGTCTCCTAACAGCAAATCATGTGGTTGCAGTTGAACACACGGAGCACCGAGACAGGGTCAGTTACTGTGTGACTAAGCGTTAGAACAGCCAAGATGCATGATCTAAGCAATTTTAAATGTGGTGTGACTGTTTATGCCAGACATGGAGGTTCCAGCATCATAGAGTCCTCCTGGGATTCTTATGCACGACATATAGAGTTTAGACAGAATGGTGTCATGAAGAGAAGAACATCCAGACAATGACATTTCTGCAGCTGATAATGAAAGGGGTCAGAGGAGAATGGGCAGACTTGTTAAAGCTAACAGGAAGTACAACAGCTCAGTATGACAGTGTGCAAGATGGCGAGTCCATCCTAGAATGACCTAGGTGTAGCTAATAAAGCAGGTCCTATCCAGTATTAGCTAGGTGTACTTAATAAAGCAGGTCCGATCTGGTACTAGCTCGGTGTACTTAATAAAGCAAGTCCTATCTGGTACTAGCTCGGTGTACTTAATAAAGCAGGTCCGATCTGGTACTAGCTAGGTGTACTTAATAAAGCAAGTCCTATCTGGTACTAGCTCGGTGTACTTAATAAAGCAGGTCCGATCTGGTACTAGCTAGGTGTACTTAATAAAGCAAGTCCTATCTGGTACTAGCTCGGTGTACTTAATAAAGCAAGTCCTATCTGGTACTAGCTCGGTGTACTTAATAAAACAGGTCCTATCTGGTACTAGCTTGGTGTACTTAATAAAAGGGCCACTGAGTGCATATAGTAAATTAGAGCAAGCACTTTATTTTTTTCTTTGGAAATCTAGGGGCTAGAGGCTGATGAATTTGACCAAGTTCTTATATAGTTATCCTGCATATGGCCAAATCATTTTTCTTTTACTTTGGAAGAAAGGCAGGGCCAGCCAGTCGATTCCAAAAGCAAAAGGCATTTAACCAAGATGATTGATTTTTCATTATTCCTTCAGAAAGCACTTCTACAGTCGGAGGCCTCATTGAGCTCTACTTTCTTTCCCCGTAAAAAAAATGAATAAAAAATACAAGAGGTGCCTGTTCAATTATGGGGCCGCGCACTGGAAGGAGCCCATCACACCAATCATACGTGTGACGTGCTGTAATATCCCCTTGCCGTATTCAAATCCATTTCCCCGGCATCGGCATCCGCCCACCGGCCACTCGGAAGAGCCGCCCGCCCCCTTCCCCCGGCCGTTTATTCATTTTGTCAGGGCTATCATAAATCGGAGACACCTGGGTGACGGATAGAAATTCAATCGGTTTTAAATCTTCGGGGGGGGGACTAAGCTAACACGCTTAAATCCTCCAAGGTGACAACACCTTGGCGGGCTATTTTAGAGTAAAGCATGCGGGGTTTGGGGGGGGAAACCCGCCGAAACTCCAGGGGGTCTGACTCTCATTCCGCATTCTGCCCGCATTGCAGGCTGTGTTGGCCCTGCCGAGCCCTGCGTCTGTATAAATCAGCCAGCACCAGAGCAACACCTTCACCGGCATCATGGGTGATGAAGGGAGGGCTATATCCACGTCTCATTGGACAGCAGAATCGGCAAACGCCAATCAAATGGCCCACCCGTTTCAGTTATAAATTAAAAGAAAGTCAGTTGTATTTAAGTTGTACAAGTAACTTGGTTGAAGAAGTTCATTAAGACCAGGCCTCGGTAAAGGAGCTAATAGACCTGTAATCCCATGGAGCTCATTAACTAACCGAAGTAATTAATCTGTGCCGTGACTTTTCATTCCGCCAAAAACCTTCATCTCATACCATTGAAGCCAAGTAAAAAAAAAAAAAAACACACTCAAACACAAAACCTGGAACCTGGAAAACTTAAGAAATCTGTGTTTGAATTACTATGTATTAATGCAACAACGTTTTATGATACGTTATTATTTATTATTTATATATGATCCTTGGTGGAGAAATTCCCTTCTCGCCTACCCCAGCATGCTCTCCATGGCACTTAGACACACATATGCAGGTGCGAGCCACCTGCAGCAGTGCCCATGGAGCTGGGGGTTAAGGACCTTACTTAAGGGGTCGCCGACATGACCATTCTGCCGAGACCTTCCAATCACAGGCACAGAGGCCCACACTGCGGGAGAGATATTCGGTTACCCTCCCCCCGGTCAGTACCCCCACTGCTTCCAGTTTACCATGTTTAATTGTGGTAATGACAACCAAGGACCAGACTGCATCCCATCAAGAACCTCCATCCATGCCAACGACACCTACACTACACTACAACTCTTACTCTATGGGTTCCTTTGTGCTGGACGCATATTTGAATGCACTAATGTTGTACTGCCATTCACCTACGGTTTCTGTTCGGCCACTGCCCTTTGTACGTGCAAAGCATCATGGTCCACGTCAGTCAGCCCAAACCTACCAATGCACTTTAAAATCCACATTCAGATTTCTTATTCAGCAGTAGCCCCTGTATAATCCGGTATGTGAGAAGGAAATACTCAAATAAATAAATAAATGCTCTGAATAAATGAATCTCTATTTATGGAGATTACAGGTCTTTTTTTTTTCCGATCCGTATGCAGGCGGCGCACTAAAATATGGTCTTTCGTCACAATATCGCAAAGTTGTTAGTTACGGAATTAATAAGGGGCATCGGTACCATCACCAAGGTAACGGAACGTTTGGCCAAAAAAAAATAAAGCTGAATCTAGCACACACCACGGATGGACGGGGCGGTTCTGACGCTCTTCGCATTTAAAATGAGCACTTCACTTTGACGAGTGACGAGTCCAGCTTTACAATTCAAGCAAGAACGTTATTCATAGAGGAAAACAGAGAATTTCAACGTCACCCAGTGCTTCCAATAGGAGCATTTAACTGCTCAAAGCTGTATTTTTTCTATTTGGTAGAAAAGCGGGTATTTTAATATTTGTCCTTCAGCTATATTTACCCCCTAAGCTGCCTCATACCACCTGAAATTTAACACACAACAACAGCTTCAGAAAATCCAAACACAGACCCCTGAGTCTAAGCTGAGCTTCTGACTGAAATACACAATTAAAGGAGGTCATGGCTAGTAATCACATCTAAAGACGCCAAGAGACACTTGAAGCAAAGATAAAGTGAGACTTGTCCAGCATCCTGTGGAGATGTATTCTTCATGAGGTGAACCTCTGAGAGACCTTCAAAGGTGACCGCTGCAAAAACGGCGACTCTAAGTGTTTGCCGGGGCTGTACCCATCTTGGTCTTAAACTCACAAAAGCTGGGCAGCGCAAAAGCAGAGGCCTTCCTTCCCATCTCCATGGTTTAGGTTTAATGTAAATAAAGGCAAAGTTTATAAGAGACTCACTTAGGAAGCCAAGGAAAAGTTGACTTCAATAAACACAAATGGGCAGAGAGCCGTAAGTGAGGATTTATGAAGTCCGTGTCGAAGAGGGAAAGAAAATAATAATAATCGGAAAGTGTTTTATGACTCATAGTGATTTATTTCTTCTCTCTGCTTCTACATACAGCACAAAAAGTTACAAAATGCTACGGCAAAAAACACAAGTGTATAACTGTGTGTGTCCGAGGAGCTGCGTGTGTATGGACATCAGAGGACCTGCGTGTGTGTGTCTCCAAGAGGCTGTATGTGAGTGTGTGTGTGTGTCCGAGGGGCTGCATGTGAGTGTGTGTGGGCGTCAGAGGAACTAGGTATGAGTGTGTGTGTCCGAGGGGCTGTGTGGGCGTGTGCGCAGTTTTGTGCGCCACAGTAGGCATGCTTGAATGATTGTGGCATGTGAGTCCGGGACTGAGAATGGGGGAGAACTGGGGTTCAATTAAATGCAGCAAACAATAACGCCGAGCAACAAGCCTGCTGTCCACCAGCCATCTGTAGGACCCACACCACCACGGGCAGCTTGTGAGTCCAAGAAAAACATATAGGCCACTGCAAAGTTCATGCAGCACAAGTAGAAGAGAAATCGAGTCAAAACTCGCAACACGTGGCGTCCATCAAAGAGCTTTGTCGCTCAAGTACATTTAACCACAAGCAGGAGCAAATGAGTATTAGAAAGAAAAAAAATCGAGTAACCATGAGAGGCCAGCATGCTATGCAGATGACTGAAGATGCCTTCAGGGACAAGCAGACATGGAGTGTAAATGCAGGGATGACCGGGCATCCAAGGGCTAAACGGACATGCACCGTAAGGGCAGGGGTAAGTGGACATGCGATGCAAGGGCAGGGGTAAGTGGACGTAAGGGCATGGGTAAGCGGACATGCGACTTAAGGGCAGGGGTAAGCAGACATGCACTGTAAGGGCAGGGGTAAGGGGACATGCGACCTAAAAGCAGGGGTAAGCGGACATGCACCGTAAGGGCAGGGGTAAGGGGACATGCGACCTAAGGGCAGGGGTAAGCGGACATGCGACGTAAGGGCAGGGGTAAGGGGACATGCGACCTAAGGGCAGGGGTAAGCGGACATGCGACGTAAGGGCAGGGGTAAGCGGACATGCGACGTAAGGGCAGGGGTAAGTGGACATGCACCGTAACGGCAGGGGTAAGCAGACATGCAGCGTAAGGGCAGGGGTAATCGGACATGCGACGTAAGGGCAGGGGTAAAGGGACATGCGACGTAAGGGCAGGGGTAAGGGGACATGCGACGTAAGGGCAGGGGTAAGCGGACATGCGACTTAAGGGCAGGGGTAAGCAGTCATGCGACCTAAGGGCAGGGGTAAGCAGACATGCAGCGTAAGGGCAGGGGTAAGCGGACATGCGACGTAAGGGCAGGGGTAAGCGGACATTCGACGTAAGGGCAGGGCTAAGGGGACATGCGACGTAAGGGCAGGGGTAAGCGGACATGCGACCTAAGGGCAGGGGTAAGCGAACATGCGACGTAAGGGCAGGGTTAAGGGGACATGCGACGTAAGGGCAGGGGTAAGCGGACATGCGCCGTAAGGGCAAGGGTAAGCGGACATGCACCGTGAGGGCAGGGGTAAGCAGACATGCGACGTAAGGGCAGGGGTAAACGGATATGCGACCTAAGGGCAGGGGTAAGCGGACATGCACCGTAAGGGCAGGGGTAAGCAGACATGCAATGTAAGGGCAGGGGTAAGCGGACTTGCGACCTAAGGGCAGGGGTAAGCGGACATGCGACCTAAGGGCAGGGGTAAGCGGACATGCGACGTAAGAGCAGGGGTAAGGGGACATGCGACGTAAGGGCAGGGGTAACCGGACATGCGACCTAAGGGCAGGGGTAAGCGGACATGCACCATAAGGGCAGGGGTAAGCGGACAGTAAGCAGACATGCACCATAAGGCCAGGGGTAACTCAGCGCATGGATGTGGGTTTCCTGAACACCCCGTCTAAGGGATTATGCGGAAACGTGGGTTCAAATCAAGTGACAGCTCTGAGGACAAGGGGGCTCCACAGAGCCTCTGTCTCTGTGTATAAGGTAGCGCTCTGTCAGTGTCGCCGAATGCTTGGAGAGCTCCGGCACGTGGCGACTGGCCAAAGCCCATCGATGTGCAAAGGCACGACAGTCACATGTAAAACTCCTTCCCTACAGGATGAACTGCAGAGGGTTGGCAGCCCGGGGTTGGCTAACGCCCCAGGAGCTGTACCCTGAACAGCTGTCGGGGCTGCTGGAGACACCGCAGCAGCACGCAGGCGAGCGGGACACGTCTCACCTCTCTGCAGCCTTCCTTCCCCGCACAAAGTGTTACTGCCACCTACTGTTTCAATGGTAAATAAGCACTAAGCAGATCCAGACCGAGGCCTCAATAATGCCTTCAATAGGGCTTTAAATATTACAGCTTTATTTTAACAGAGATTGTGAATGTTTTATGTTTAAAGGCATATAAAGTGTTCTGACAGATCTGTGAAGCAAATCACAGTTTAAATTTTAGTGTTGTGGATACATCACCTTTTACTTGACACAGAAAATATTCCAGCAATGACACTGAAGGGAGATATGGGCGATAAAGCAGATATGAGCAGGCCTTTGCAGGAGCGCCCTCCCGCTGCCCCGGAGCTGCAGTGTAATCCGCCAAGGCCCGCATTTCCAAGCACGCCACCAAGCATCTCTGTCACCTCCGCCTGATCTTTCATTGCTCAGGTGCCCCAGTCTCGCCATGACTCAGGGAGCTGGGCACCACTGTCTGAGAGCTAAGCAGCAGCATTGGAGCGATGACAATCCCGGGGTTAATAACTGGTCATAAAGACAGCACACACCCCCACACCCCCAGCCCCCAGCCCCCAGCCGAAAACGGCAGGGCGGGGCCGTGCAGCGGCGCAGCGGTGCTCACAGGAAGCAAGCCCCGTGCTGCGAAGCCAGCATGAGCAAACAAGAGCTCCTGCGAGCGGCTACGTCTTACATGGACTACTGACTTAAATACAACACCTTAGGACCCGCCTGTCTGCGTTCGTTTTATGCTCCATTATGCAGATGAGCCTGGAAAAGGCCATTAGTGAGGCCATTAAACTTGTGCAGCTGCGTGTAGGTCTAAGAGCCCGTGGTGTAGCCTCTTGGTAGGCCAACGTGGCAGGAAGGACATTTAATCCAGGGAACAAAATGATTCTCAAAGGGAGTGGCTGGTGCAGTTGTTAAACAGCGATCTAAAGCTATACCTATCAGAACCCCTGTAAGATGGTGCACGTGGCAGTCCGACAGGGGGAGCTCTTCTGCCTGGCTGCCCAGCGGTTTTGGCTGACACACGTCACATCACCACACCGGCGGAACGCTGCACCTGTTTTGACCCATATCCAGCCCCTTCCGCAGACGATCACGCAAATGTGGCCTCCCCCTTCCTTCCTATGACTGGTTGCAAAACAGAAGAGAGATCTCCGGGGGAATGAGTTTAGAGAAGAGTTTTTTGCTTTGTTTTGTTTTTTTGCCCTCGAAAACCTAGGAATGACATTTGAATATGAACCCAAGTGCTGCCATCGCAGAGGAACCAAGAAACACCACGTACCTCTCAGGGCCCAGAGTCAGCGTCGCAACACTGCACACTTATAATAATAGACTGGTATTTATAACACAGCTCAATCAACTCCTGTCCTTCAGCAACCTGCCTACTCACCGCTTGCCATTTAAGCATCTGTAATCCGCAGTGGGTCGATGTGAAGCAAACTTATGCTTTGTTGAGAAGAAAATGACATTTTACTACATTTCATAGCCAAGGGGCTAGTCAGGCTGAGGAGAACCAGACACAAGTAACCGGAGCACCATAATAGGGAGCGGAACTTAGGACGACTCACTTAGGGGCCCGAAAAAATCTGGAACATAATTAGATTGATTTGGCTTGGGGGCCCAACAATGCTTTCATAACAGTTTTGATCTCCTCACACAGAGGTGTAACCGGTTTGTACTGTGCAATGACTGTGGGGAGAGGGTCAGGAGGAACATGACAGCCAAGAGGAACATGACACGCCCACCCGGGGGGTACTTACGGTCGTTGCACTGCGGGCCAGCGTAGGAGGTCATGGAGCAGTCGCAGGTGAAGCCCTCGAACTGCTGGATGCACATTCCCATGTTGGAGCAGGAGTCCTCCTGACAGGTAGAGCTGGGTCCTGCAAGGGGTGGGGCAGAGGAGAGCGTTGGGTCGGATGGGAGCCGTGCTGCGGGCACGCTCCGGCGGGACGGATGCCATGCAGTGAGTGTGGGAGTAGGGGGCATGCAGTCAGTTAGGGGTCGCCCGAGGCACCGAGCAGCAAATGCAGAGACACAGCATTCCCCGCGCCCCGTACGCTGGGGGGGCCTTCATGGGACTGGTGTGCAGGCATACAAGTACAGACATTTCACGCATGCCTCCAACGTGAGATACATGGGTCATATAAGAGAGCGGAAGACCAGGACCCCCGATCAGACAACACCCCTCCACCCCCAACAACAAAGTGACAGGTGAAGACACACTCCACAAGTATACAGAGAAGTGGAACATTTTATAGCTGGAAGTGCATATACGTCTCTATATATGCACTTTGGTTATAAATGTTACTAATGGCAGCGTTCACAGCAGATGTGTGTCCTGCTCTGCTCAACGTACTGTCCTCAAACACACGCCTGGGGGGTGGGGTAGGGGGGAGGAGTCAGCACAGCGGTGTACAATACAGGAAATACTCCATCCATGGGATCTCCAGATCACTACATGGGCTGAGGTTGGCTGGGGGTGACAGCGAATATACCCGCAAATAAATGGGCTTTAGATGCAATTTCCTTGAGCGAGATGGCCGGAGGATACGAGTATACAGAAGACAAGAGAGCTAAAAGTGCATTTATTGCACAGTGCACAGTATGACAAACATACACGAGAAATGGTTCACTGCACGAAAGGGTTTGCAGGTCTGGTTACTGGCCAGAGGCGGAATGCCACAGTGTGCTTAAGCATGCCTGATCCATAAACGTGTGGAGGGTGATGGCGTCTTCCTGACACACGGGATCTGGGGCATTCTTCCCAAAGGTCCTCCGTGCCTCTGTCACTCGCTCACTCTCTATACGTCTCAGCTGCTCACCTCCACAAACGAAAGCGCGGACACTAACAAGCGTGACGCCTCAAGTGTCAGACCTGGGGATTTCTCACATTTTACTCCTGAAAAAATATACTGTCCTTAATTCAGACGTGAATGCATCAGAAAATGTTTTACAAACATAAGCGGCCTCTTTCATACACGAGGCAGTCACACACATCAAGCTGCGTTAGCCGATTCTTGCTCATTTATCAGGTGGAAGCTTTCTGCACTTAATGTGTGTGCGGCGTGCTAAATACATATCCTTTGCAAAATGCTCTGCCAAGCCAGCCTCTAACCTCCTGGTCTTACACGCTGGCGCCCCACCCTAAATTAAATTGTCTTTCTGGACCTGCATTTCAAAGTGAATTCCTATTACTTTTAATTTAATTGCAGTGCGATAATCGCATATCCAATCCCCCCCCCCCCACCGAGCCGCTTCCAAAAGTGCTATGCAGCGGGTTGTCACCAAATCTTAATGGATTTTGCCTACTAAGGAAACAAACAAAGATAAATAAATAAATAAAGCTCCACTCAATCAAACATCATTAGCATGAAATAAGAACAAGCTACAAAATAAAAGTACATTTAGAGGCATAATTACCAGCCTAAAGTGGCTAATGTTTTATTTATGCACACTCTGGGCGGTAATCGCTGTTTTCGCAATCCGGCGTGCCCATGCGCGGTCGAGTCATTCCAGCCATTTCGAGAAGTGAACCATTTCATCCCCAAGCGTGTCCTGAGTAACACTCGACATTACACAGAGCAGACTTCGGCCAGTTCACAAAGGAGTAGCACTCCTCTACCTTGGAGGTCAGCTTTGGTGAAACCGACTTTGTTAGAGAAAGAACACAGAAAGTGGAGAGAGTGGGTTAGTGTTTGATAACCGGCATTTAACGGGGCTTTGCTAAGAGAAATTTAAGTCACTCGTGAAATTAAATATAATTATCGCCCTCAGACACTCATTCACACGTTTTGAGTTCAGCATCCCAACAATATCAAATCATCATTTGTTTTGTTTTCTTTACTGAATCTAACGTTCATGCACCGACCGAAATTTTACCTCTAGCTACTTTACCTGATTGTAAAACATCAGTTCGTTAGAACCTGTTACACCTGCAATAGGGTGGAGACTCTGCTATAGGCCACACTGCAGCATGCAGTCAACTGGAGGTGCATGTTTATGTAATGGTGCCATCTAGCGGCCAATAGGGCTTACTACTCCCTACCCTGTATCAGCCCTGGACCCTTATCTCCAAGGGAATGCTATATGATGTTTTCACACAGAATATCAGTTACACAGCATGCTCCTCGACTGGCACATGACTATGACTTATCAGTCATGCAGAATGAAGTGCAAATTAATACAAACCTAGTCTTACCTAAATTAGCAGTGACCAGAAACCTCTTAAAATTGTAGAAGCTAGTTCCTCAGACGGAAAGGACAGCAATATCTATTAATTTTTTAGCTTCTCCATTAAAACTGGTTCATGTTATCATGTTATGTACAGTACTATCAGTTTTGGTCAGATGTAACTGTGCAATAAACAAGAATTAAAATCACAAATATACAGTGAAGTGAAAAAGAGTGTAATTCTAAGGATACCAGGACATAAACAAATCATTTGTTTCTTAGCAGGTTTTAAAATTAGGTAAATACAACCTCAGATGAACAGGAATATATGACATATTAAAGTGCGCTATTACTTACAGGTATTTAACCAAAACTAAGCCATATAGCAGAAGCAGTGTGTGAAAATCAATGCACAATCAAATGCGCTTGATTAATTGATCATCCGCAAGTGAGACGTCCGTCATTCCACAGTGCGGAAAATTATTCAAAAAGCTTAGCCGAAATTCTTTCATGCAAAAGGACAATGATCCCAAGCACAACAACAAATCTACAGCAGGATGGCTGAAACAGAAAAGAATCAAGGAGCTGCAACCCAACTGAAATGCTGTTTGCGGGACCTTAAGAGAGCCATGCAAAAATGAATGCCCGCAAACCTCAGCGAACTGAAGCGTCGCTGTAAAGAGGAGTGGGCCAAAATATCTCCACAATAATGTGTAAGACTGTTACAGTCATGCAGAAAACAATTGTACGTTATTAAGTCATTGCTGCTAAAGGTGGTTCTATAAGCTATTGAATCATGGGGTGTACTTAGTTTTTCACACACAGCGTCTCCATTTAGCTTCATTTTTGTTAACTAAATAAAGACACGGTAGAATCTGTTGTGTATTGTTTTACACCTGAGGCTAGCTTTAAATAATTTTAGAACCTGAAAAGGATCAGATGATTTGTTTTATGTCCTGATATGTAAAACCATAGAACTGAAAGTTTTCAGGAGACTGTAAATATTTAATAGGAATGTTTAGGAATTTAAGATACAAACAAAAGCATTATTGATCTTTTTGCTTGACTTTCTTCTAAAAACATGTACTTTGATTTAGAGTAGCAGGGGGTACAAAATATGCCCTGATACAGAGTTAAGTAAGGATGCTGTGGATTGATCTTGGATGGCTTTTAAGGTGGGTACATGAGGAGGATGTGAGGGTGTGCTCCTGGGGGCCTCTAGGGGGAGCCAGAGATGGCTAGGATGTTGGTGGTACTGGGGGATTCCCTGAACTAATTTGACCGTTACATCAGCAGTTAGGTATTCCCTTTTTATTTGCTATGTTAATGTGGGCCTGAGTCCTGCTGTGATTTCCCCACATTTCTACAGTTAGGGCTGAACCAGCGGCTAAAGTGGATTGGATAGATTAAGCTGAAGATGGACCCTTATAAGTAAGTTCAAAGTTATGGAAATTGGGGGCCACAGTTCAACTTCATAATAATAAAATTCTACTGCTATATTGTAAAGAGCATTGATAGTTATTTGTAGTGTTAAAACTGCATTGTTGGGGGGAAATTAATATATAGAGGGAGATCCTGTTCCATATATAAAAGCCACACTAGGAGGTGAATGAGGACCCACCCCCATGCTAACGACTGGTGACGCACCTTCACACCCACGCTCGATCTGTCCACTGCGGAATAGAGCATCGTTGATCAGGTCTGGGAGCCGCCCATTGAGGTCTACAGAGGCCAGGCAGCCCTGGAAGCCATTGCGGGATGCCACCAGCTTGGGCAGGCTGCTGTACATGCCGGGGCCCAGCCCGGCCACGAACAGGTCGCCTTGCAGGGGGCAGAAGATGGAGAGCCCTGGTTAGCATCCGCCTCGGATTATCATAAAGTGATCATTAACTGATGATAGGGGGATCCAATCAGAATGAGCTTAATATGACTGATGGTAAGGTGAGCCAATCAGAAAAGGCTTTACATGGATTATGGTAGGGCGAGCCAATCAGAACAGGCCTTATGTGGCTGATGGTAGGGCGAGTCAATCAGAATGGGCCTTACATGACTTTATTGAAGTGGCATCATGTTCATGCTCATTCCACCCCCTCCCTCTGGTGTAAATGGGCTAATTGTCCAATATTTATCTGATTCTGACACACCAATGCATCTCTGTACACATGCAGCGCCACAATAAATGAATGGTGCTTCATTACATGTGATGAATGAGCCAAATCTCTGAATATATTTGATCATTTACAGAGAACAGAGAAATGTCAGCGTGAAGGAGCTCGGAGAAACCATGTGTACACACAGGTCTTTGGGAGTCTGAAACCCTACATTCCTGGTCAACAAACACAGGCATTTCACAGAAACTATGTCATTTACCTTAAATAAATGTTGCAAGACATCCCAGATTAAAATCTGTTATTTACTGGGACACCAGCTTTGATGCTTAAATTATCACAATCGTTATATCTGCAGATGGGCCTTCAGGGTCCGTCTTAAGTCAGATCAGATTTTAGAACAGATTTTAGGATAAAGCCTTTCCTTCTGTGTGCCCTCTTTAACAATAACACCTGCAATACCAAATGCAGCCTGAAGGGGGACAGATTACTCGTTTTCTTTGAGAACCATGTAGCGTAACCAATCATGGGCATTTCCCTTCAACTTTACAAATCCCACAGACTCCCATTATAAGACAAGCAGAGAAAGCCACCAGGGCTCACCTTTCAGGTCCAGGTTTTTGGCACCATTGACGACCTGGCTGACTGTCTTGGCATCCACCTTGAGCGTGTGCGTGTTGCTGCTGTCCCGCGTGATGGCCACATTGTGCCACTGGTTGTCGTTGAGAGCCCGGTCGCTGTTCCCCTTCAGCAGGCTGGGGCCATTGCCCAGGTCGAACACGTAGTGGATATACCTGGGGGACAGGCCAATGACAGCGATGGCCAAGGTCCGTCGGCCACATCCTCACACTAACTGCAGCTACATCAGGAGGCCATGTTCATCAAATGTCAATGCTATTTGAAATTTTATAAGTGGAACTTAACCCCACCTAAAAAGTAATGGGAAGTTAAATAGATTTATAAATTTAATTGGCACAGAATTCAGTTTTTTTTTTTTACCTTTACAGAGGGGAGATTATTCTACCTTAACAAAAAAAGGAGAAATATCTATAAGTCTAACACAATTCAACGTTGAACTGCAATTCAAAGTTCTTGCAACTTAAACATTGGTTCTAACCGAGATCCGAGGAAACTTGGCCGA
>JAODKM010000038.1:12959897-12976395 GCA_026780845.1 Petrocephalus sullivani
AATAGCTCAGAGTTGTTAAAATCTTATCTAGCTCTGATTTAAAGGAACCTAAGGATTTAGCTTGCACTACGTTATCCAGAAGACTATTCCATACTCTAACTATCCGCTGTGTAAAGAAGTGCTTCCTTAAATCCAGTTTAAAATGTTCTCCCGGTCATGTCAGGGCACCCAGAAAAACAGACGCAAACCAAGAAATCTCTGTAGTTACCGCATACAATATCGATATCATATATTATTGGAGGAGAGGTAATTCAACCTTTTACTTCAAAAGAGATTTTTTTTTAATCAAGGTACAACTACAAATTACTGATGATTAAAAGCAAATACATGGAAATACTGAATAGTGACACTAAATATTTTTCCTAAGACCTGAGGCTTGAAACATGTTCTGTTCTTCCCTGAACCTAAATATCTGCATTATAAATTTACTTGTTTAACAACACAGTGAGGCAAAGACCCCTGAAAGCCAGACAGAGGCTTGATGCGTGCTTGTTTCCACTGCAGCGTAAAACCCCCATGCTTAGGGAACGTGTGACTGGCAGAAATGTCTGAACATGTCACAGACTTCAATTACAGCCATCTTCTCAAGCACAAGTCAAGGAAACATATTAGCATAGTAGCTGTGTAGGTTTGCATCTAACTAAAATAAAGAATAAAGAAGGGTCCTTTAATATAACAAATCTGAGGCCATATTCACCGTACCGCACCACATTTTCCTTTCTCGTGATTGCAGCACAGCATCTTGCGTGTCCCTTGTACGCCAGGGAGCAGCCCACCCCCACCCTGCACGGCCAGACGTCTCAGAAGTCATTTTCAATTAATCGCACCCAGTCAGTGAGTGTACAAAGCAGCGCATCTCCGACTGCCTGTTTTTTTATTGATTTCTTTAGTCATTTATTCTCTTAGACTGATACAACACATCTCCCATGGCCTCGTGCGTGCACATCGATCAGACTTATGGGCCGTAATGCTGCTTCACAGCGCCCGAGCCCAGCGGATCCACGCAGAGGTGGGCCTTTGCGCCCCACCGCGTCCATTGGCCTGGAGAGTTTGGTCTACGGTGCGAGACAACATTCGGCTGGGTGGCCAACAGGACCGACAGCATAGAGCAGATTCGTGAGGAGCGGAGCCCAAGCATGGAGCCAGTCACTGCAACAAGCAGACACTGGGACCGCCTCTCAGCAGCAGTTTCACAAGGCCTGCAGCTACACTTCTACATTTTTCTGTTGGTTTTCTGTGATGTTTGACATGTGCAGGTCTCCCCTTCCTCGTGAAGACGAAGGTGCATTAACAATAACGGGATGCAGTGACTCTCTGGGAGGGCTTCCCAGCTTTAGGCCGAACTGTCATACAGTCCCCCCCCCACCCGGCAGCAGGGGAGTACCAGCTGGGCCAAAACAGCCCAAGCGTTAATCCACGTCCATCTCCCGACAGGGACGGCTCAGCACAGCTGCCTGACGGCAGCCAGGAAGGGCCTCCGCCACGCCATAATCCAGCTGCATTTCACACGCGTGCACCATGTTGTCGTACAGAAACAGATCCTTTTCGCAGTGATTAAGTCAAGGTTAACACGATCAGACACCCGCTTCCCCTGCTGGAAGCCCCTGGTCAATGTTGCAGCAAAATGGTGGCCTTAGTTTTGTCGGGGAGAGCATTAAATACGACGGCAAGCCCGCCCCCCACCACAGCCGCCTTGTTCTTTCCCCATTCATGTGTCACCATGAAGCATTTCCCAGAGAACAGCCATTTTTGAAAGCTCGGTCTCCGTGAGTCAACTCCACGCTGGATTATATAACAAATGACCTGCAGTGCACCAGAACTAAGAGTGCTACGCACAGAGAAGAGCCAGCTTCTCCGGCCAAGCCACCTTCAGAGAAAGCAGCTCGATTGGAAATGCACATCAGAGGTACCAAAGGCTGAAGTTCTGCCCAGTGTATAACCTATCCTACATAGTTGACTGATTGCTAGATTATCCACCACCTCCTTAGACTCAGATTACCAACTCAGTGTCGTGTACAGAAAACAGCCCCCGATTCATCAACAGGCAACAGCACAACACAGCTGACAGCAGCATGCCTCAAGAGCTTGGCCAAGCTACGGTTTCACATCCCAGCTCATCCCAGCTCATCCCACCTCCCACCTTGCAGGTTATATTGAGATGTTTTCTCAGGCCAATATAGACTGAAGTCAGAGCTGACAGCAGCCTTAAACGTGGGAAGTTAGGCACTCTGTCAAACATTAGCTGTTACCCATTTTATACATTGAAAAAATGATAGTGGTGATAATCATAATAATAACCTATAGCCCATAATTACTATTTTAATAGTAAGTTCCATGCATTAAATCCACAAAGCAATTACGTGAACTTTAGCACCACTTCTCTGCTTGTTCTGAGCCCGGTCCCACTGGAACACCCCATGACAACACGGTCATGCTCTGGCTGAAACAGGCCCGCATTCCAGCCACACCGCGTGTCAATGGAGCTACTCACCCCTCTCGCAGCTCCGCGACCAGAAGCCTGTGCCGGTGCAGTCGCAGACGAAGCGGTTCCAGCCCTCGCGGCACAAGCCATTGTTCTTGCAGGGCTGGCTGTCGCACTGCCTCCCGCCGACCTTGCCGCAGGAAGGCTTGATGCCCGCGGCGTTCTGGGCCTCGGCGATGCGTCGGATGTCCTTGCTGCGGCCATCGATGAACAGGTCCCGTATGCAGCCCACGTAGCCGTAGTTGAGCATGGCCGTCCAGAGCTCCGTGGGCAGCACCAGGCCGGCTCGGTTCTCGGGCAGCCCCCCGAGGTACATGTCCCCCTCCAGGTCAAGAATCTCACTCTCTCCACTGGCCGTGAAGGGGGTGCGCCGATTGTTCACAGAAATGGTACCTGGGGAGGGTGGACAGAGAAACAGAAATTCAGATCCAAATCTATTCAGGTCCACGGCAGGCCAGAGGTCACTATCAATATTTATTTACTTGGGCTCTCTTATAATGATATATAGAAAGAATGATTTGGAATTCAAAACTAGATTCTTCCAGACAGTTCCCGCAATGTAAAACTAGAATCATTGTGTTTGGCTTTATTTTTCTTGTATTATCATCATCATCCATCCACCCTTCTATTCTTCGTAACCACTGGTCCAGTGCAGAGCTGCAGAGAGTCCAGAGCCTGTCCCAGAAAGCACAGGACGCGGGACACCCTGGATGAGGTGCCAGCCCATCGCCGGGCACATGCACACATATACTCAAACACGCTACAGACAATTTAGAGGGACTAAATGGACTGTGCATGCCAACTGCACAAACACACACACACACAGAGGCAGGGCAGAAATCAAAACTGCAGCCCTGGAGGTGTGCGATGATAATGCTGTCTACAAAGTGCCTTTATCCTAGGCCAGGTCAAGGAGGGCCTGGTAGGACAGGACAGGACTGGGGTGCACCCTGACTGGAATGCAGCTCATTGCAGTTATTATATTTTATTACCAATTCATATATCTTCATATGAATCAGTTTTATAATAATAATAATAATATTTTATATAGCTGGAGCACTCGAGGAGCAGCACTGCGCCTTAAACGTGCAAGGCCTGTGATGGCTTTAATCTCTCTGAACTGCTGTGCTAACCAGCACAGCCTGGGAGAAGTAACCCCAGACAGCGCACAGTGGCTATCCAGTGCCAGCATGACCTCTCCCCTGGAGCTTCAGCTCCTAATGACAGGGGTGGGGTTGGCAGGGATCAGGAGGAGTGGAGCTACAGGGTTGCTGGAGGATCTGAGGCGTTACAGACAGGTTGGGGCTCCCGGGATGCGGGGCGTGTTAGTAAGCTCGCACAGGAGCTGATTGACGCGCAGGGCCTGGTCAGGGTGCAGGGAGGTCTAGCGGGACAAACATCAGCTTTTACCTGCAGGGTGACTCACGGTGATTTCGGAGTTATGATCCTCCAGTGGCTGGCGCAGTGCTCACAGCAAACATGCAAATCGCCTGGCTTTTCTTACACTGAGCGCACCCAACTGACAGGGCCCATTTCCAGGGAGGCTGCAAACGCAGAGTGAGGCTCTGCAATCCCCCAGTCATAGCACAGGCAACACGCAAATCGCCTGTCTTTTCTTACACTGAGCGCACCCAACTGACAGGGCCCATTTCCAGGGAGGCTGCAAACGCAGAGAAGGGCTCTGCAATCCCCCAGTCATAGCACATGCAACTGTGTTTCCCTCTCCTCTACCCTACTCCTCTAATATAATATAATATGATATAATATATTTTAAAAAATGCATGGCAATTGGCGCGAGGCAGGAACCAGCGAAATACTGCAGGGTGCATACTAAGTCATACATGGCTAGGCACTCCAGTTCATTTACATTTCTGGACAGTGAAAGTAAACTGGAGAATTTCCTGAAAAGCTATGCATACAGAGGGTGAACATGCAGATTCCACACACACACAAAGTGGCGGCGTGTGGCAAGGGCACTACCCAGTACGCCACTGTGCTGCCCTCAGTACTAGGCTCATACAATATGTCAGGGTAACACAGGCATGGCATTTCATGCACACGCAATTCCCAGGCCACAAGGATCCTGATAGTCTGCACCTCAAACCATACGTTCTTCTAAAACATTTTTGGTCAGTCATTAGAAACAAAATTTAGAAAGGTTTGCAATTTGAATGTTGGCTCCTCTTTTCAACATTATCTAGTATATGCCCCCCAAAAAATCAGTATAAAATTTACCGCTCTTTGCATGAGCTCTCCACGGCTTCTGTGAGACAATCATAATCATTCTGCTGCATGCTGTTTGATTCACTCATAGACCATGCAGCACTTTCATGAGAAATGAAACAAAAATAAGTGAATAGGAGACAAGCGAAAAAGAACTGGTCACAAAAAGATATCCGTCTTCCTCTGTATGGAAATGTTTAGTCTTCCATAGAGAAGATACTGAGCAAAAGCAAGTCACTGTCTGCACTGCTGTGCATCTGTTGGCACAACTAATGGCAACAGCACCAACTTCAATAAGTTTTATTTGGCTATATAGTTAATTTTAAACTCTTAAATATTTAAGCTTTAAATATCGCAATGTGAACTTTTTCCAATATCGTTCAGCCCTTCTCAAAAACACACAATACACTCACAAAAATATTATATGGTTGTGTACTGTATTATTTCTGTAAGATGATACGGCTAAGTGACTGGGATATAACCTTTGTTTTAGCAGTGATTATTTTCACATAGAGAAAGTAAATTAAGCAAAATTATTTAAGGCAAAGTGATGACAAACACAGGCGGGCTACTCCGAGAAGCTAAATGGCACACATCTATGGCTAACCTCCGATTATCGGGTGAGTTCGTTGTACCCGCATGTCTTCTTTTACAATGCGTTGGCATTGCTGTCGTGCTGTGGTGATATTTAAGTTCTGCTTTGCAATATTGACAAATGACTCCATTTTCATTCACTTTTAACATGAAGCACTTCCACACAACTGATGCTTTTGATGTTTATTTGGACCCTCATCTGCTACGCGGCATCTTCCTTCCACCATATTGGACCAATAGAACAAGAAAATTTTAATCAATGCTTTTTAATAATCATAACCACCAAGTAATTGTGACCATGCTACTGTTGACGTTAGTGTAATTCAGAGTGCCAGGACAGGGGGGTCCTCTGCTGACATTTATTATATTTCACTTTTTTTATACTGAAGATAAAACATATGATTTATATAACAGTACATCAACTTTCTTCTAACCTTCTCAAAAAACCCATAGATTTGCTTGGGTGCCTATCTAACAAACCAGATCCCATATGAAAAATGGATTAGAACTACATTTACCCACATGTGTGTAGAACACAAGGAACATTAATTAACTGTTTAACAATACCAGATGGACACTTACCCCCCAGTGTTTGTGTTGATCTTCGAAAATATTTTTTATTTTGTTTTTTGCCCAAGTTTGGTGCAAGTTTTCGTAACTGTGGTGGGGTGATTAATCTAACTGGGATAGCCTGACAATGCAGCAAATTGCCTGCTCTGATCTGATAAAATACAGAGCATAACAGCACATAAAATAAAACAGTATTAGTCTGTGACTCTATTACTGTGATTCCGGTGAGATGTCAGTGGCAACAGATGGACTCTGTAGCCATTTCCCCTTAAGTAATCCTTCAGAGAGTGAGGCTGCTTCAGTGGGAGGCAACACTTTTTAAGTCCCTCATATTTCTGTTTTAAGGCCAAACTTGTTTGTGCTCAAAGCCGCAAAGTAATCGCAGGCAAACCCAATTCCATGACATCCATCACTAAATTATAAGGCTTTATCCTCCTGCTTTATATTTTATAATATTTTGCTTTAAAGTACCCTAAACACTCTCCGTCTGAGACTTCAAACCCCACTCCCACCCTCCGATGATTGCCTCGACCTTAACCCTACAGATCACATAGTCACGGCAGTCCATAACCATTAACATTTAGATTAGGCGGTGCATTTTTGATCTTTCAGCCTGACATTAGCATCACGGAGAGCTTTTTTTAACATTCAACAACAAGATGCACTGAACGTAACACAGATCAATGTGCAGCGCAACCCTATTTTACTGCAGCAGGCACTACGGGAAACAAGGCAACCTGAAGCGCTTAGAAGTCTCACCTGTTCTTCCATCCCGCTGTATGTCCACATGGTGCCAGGTTCCATTGTTCACCTTTTTATCTGTGGCCTTCACCTTTATGGTCCCGGAGCCCATATCCAGTAGCAGGTAGAGGTTGGCATCCAGGAGCTCCACAGCGAAGAAGTCCACCTTGGTGTTCTTCTGGCTGCGAGCCTCCTTCCGGTCCTGGGGCCTCCCATGAGTGAAGAGGATAAGGCCATTGGGTTCTGTCGTGCGGAAGTCAAAGGAAATGGATCCCATGCGTTTGGTGTTCCATTTGGGGAGACTGATGTGCGCCTCAGGGGTCTCAAAGGAGATGGGGTCCAGGGTGGCCACGCTCTCACACTTGAACACCACATCGCCCTGGATCTTCATCTTGGGGTCAGCGATCCTGGCTAGCCGTGAGAGCTCCAACCGGATGTCGTTGTTTTTGTAAACCACCTGTTACAACATGTCAACACATTAATGTTACTGGTTACAACCTTGGCTAACATAATGCCTAGCAATTGCAAATGCATTGTGTGGCCATGGATAGGTAATTTCCAACTGGTGGTGGACTGAATGTCCCTAATGACGATGTTAACCATCAAGAAAAAGAGGGGTGGTTTTCCATACGAGGAAACCAATTAACTGTAGCCAATCCAGAGGCTAAGAACTGAAGGGCCTTTTCACTCAACAGATTATTCCAGGAAGCATTTTCTTAAATTCGAATACCAGTAGTGGGTTACAAAATCTGTGTTAAGGCCAGTCCAAATGTAGCATCAAAGTGCAGGAGCCTTTTTGTGAATAAGGCTGACATATCACAAAACACAGAAAAAGCAAACTAAAACTCACTGAACTGAATATTTGCCATACAGCTTTACTGTAACGGAGAAACAGCAATTATGTTTACAACAGTGGCTGTCGATAAATAGATTTTCCTGTACAGATTACACATAATCCTGCAAGGTTCTGTAGTGAAGAGTAAGTTCTCCTCCATGAACTGCAGCTCCGTCTACATGGAGAAAAAAAACATTTTTCCATTTGACCTCTTCAGCTGCTTAATTGTTTCATGATCATTGGATAAGCCAAACAACAAGAGAGGGCTCTCTAATACTGTAGAAAACCACCTAGTAGATGGACATGCAGTCCAAATTCCACGACAGCTGCAAGAGGTCGTGAGGATTGCCGAAGAGCTCATTCAAGATTTAGCAGAGGGACCGTTCTAAAGATCCGACAGGGAGACCATATTGAATGCTTAACTAGACTCATTATACCAGCCCTCCTACAACTACATTCTGCAGTGGTCAATACCCATTAAAGACGCCTTTGCAGAGCATTGGCTGACATGGTCTGTAGTCGGCACCAGACACCATGTGCCATCACCCATGCTGCATTGCACACATGAGCTTGTAGATTAAAAGGTCTTATGATCCAATTGAATCAGACTTCAGGATAACGCAACCTGAGTGGTTTTTCAGCCACTTCACAAATCTAAAGGCTGGAGAGGCAGAGGCTGATTTAACACAAGAAGGGTAAATATTGTATATGTGCTACTATTCCATTGCAATGGCTGTATGCTATAGATGTAGGCACGTATTATCAATACCCACATAATGAGAATCAGATCATATGAACCTAATAGATGGCCACAAGTCAGTATAAATCAACACTATCATGATAGTCATGGGGCCATAAGTACAGTATGATTTACATTCTCGGTCATCCACTTCAGTTATCCACATTTGTTATAATACTTTCTATCAAGCATATTTTTTTTGGACTAGAAGTTTGTTTGCAATCAAAATATGAAAACAAATAACAAAATGTGCTATTCATCCAAAGGAAAAGCATAAAACGTGGACACCCCCCAATCCCCCAAAATATGGCAGTTGACCATTCTCCACCATAAACACCTCACAATACATCTGCGGTTCTGCCTTTCAACGAGGAGTGGGACTATGCTGCCATCTCTAAGGATATCTGAAATGCCAGCAGGGATATTGGGCTCATGATAACTTGGTTAATTTCGACCGGCTGCAAGTCCGTGTCCTGATTAAATGTCGGTCATTATTGCTGGTTAGCTTATTGGTATTGTTGACGCTCATGCTGGCCTGACATATTTGTCACAATCTGCATCCAAACGCCCCCTGGACATTTTCTGATACCTGACAGAAGCAGCCGTTCCCACTGACAGAAACGGCTACTTTGCAATTTGCCCTCACTGGGCTGTTGTCATCTGGAGTCCTCAAATATCACACAAAATGTCAGATTGTCTACTCTCCCTGTAACTGATGAGCTGAAGCCCATCGTGCGATTTTGACCATCATTCCTAAATACACCCCAAATGTAAGCGAAAGTCCTTAAGCTTATTCATTATCACTAATGGGTTAGGCACAGTTTGCAGCACTAAAAGCAACTATAAATGTATATTCCCTTAAATAAAGTCCCCTTAAAAGCTGGAATGAATTAATATGGGGACCTTAAACCCATACTTAAGATGTAACATAGCAAGTTAGATAGATGACAATAACACAGTTGTTACAGGCATTGATTAAATGCCTTTCAGATTAAGATGTCTTCATTTTTCAATGATTCCCTGAGTGATCGTTTCAAAAATACAGCACATTGCTTTTAACCACACACAACATGAGCATGTAAATAAATCCATAAACTCGCCCCATTACAAGCTGTAACACAGGCTAAAAAACGGCACGTCGAAATCGGTCAGCTTGAATCAGTCTGCAAATTGTTTCTTCCTGAATATGTATATGCAAATTAATTCAGGGCTGGATAAGTACGGAGATTTTCTATGAGCGCAGAGGGGGCCTGTGGCGGCTGTAAGTCGAAATTCATCAAGGTGTTATCACGCCGTGCAGACCCGCTCCGAAATTAAATGGCGACGTATCAGCGCGCAGCACAAAGCCGGCAGAACGGCGGGAAACTGAGAATTACCCAGAGCCCTCTGCGGAGGCGCGCGTCTGCCCAGTGAACGGCGGAAACCCCCGTAATGGCGGGCTTATAGCGACGCGCGCGCCTCGGCGCATGCCGTATGCTTTACACGTCCTCGGAAAACACAACGTAAGAAATGCCCCCCCACCCCTCCAATCCGCCACCAGCATAGACATTTTAATTTATTTACTTATGTTGTGGTCGCCTGTCATCTGGCGTGTGAAGTAATAATAACAATAATAATAATAATTATAACAACATTATCATTGATAAAAATAATATGTTGATGTTTACGGCCCATTCTAAATACATAGATGTTTATATATGTTTGAATAAGTGGAGGAATATCTGATTAACACACTGACTTTCGGTTCCATTCACATTTTCTCGATAAATTCGCACCCAAACTAAACCTGAAAATGGACCATATAAACGAAAGCACCGCTTTTTATATAAATGCATTTGATAAAAATGTCTAAATAATCTGACAGCACTATTTATAAGAGGCAAATATGATTATAATCCTCTTAAATACAAAAGCTGTATTCCTCTGAATGTCACACAGATTAAATGGAAGGTCACTTCATATAATCACTGTTTCTTTGGCGTTTGCGTTCTTTCCCCCTGCAACTTGCCGTTCACACAAATGCTAATCTAAAACAAATGCATGTATTTTTTGCTGGGTAGCCGGCATAGCCCTTTGCCCCGTGGCATGTCAGTGACATTTTAATGATATTCGATGATGCTACCAGACAGGATTTCTCAACCACCACAGAAATGGCATCAAACATCACGTGCAAGAAATGCAGTCCCATTTCCCATTGTGTTCCGAATTATATCTACATGCTCAAAAAATGCTCAGCGTTAAAGCACCTTGCCCATTTTCTCCATGATGACCATCCTGTTTTATTTTTTATTTTAAATGTTTTAGTGCACCAGAAAAGCAAATGAATGTGTGGTTTGCTCAGCAAAATCTACCCGTCCACCAACCTGCTATACTAGTCAAAGCATGGTGGACCTATCCCAGGCACTTGGGGGAGTATACAGCTACATGGCCAATCTTCTTTGGACTGTAACAGGAATGTATCAGAGTGCAGCAGGAAGCGTACCCAGAGGTTACCCACACTCGACCACCTTATTTCTCCTATACAGCACACTTGGATGTGACTCTCACCTCAACTGGTGGTCAGAACTTTGCCTGCACTCCTAGTTTTGTTTGGACTGGGTCTGCGGGGATGAGGTAATGCAGCTCAACACACAAACGCGGTGGCAGGGCTTATTGAGGTCTTAACGTATACATGTTAGTTATACACGTTTGTTTGCTCAGTTATGGCTACCCACTGAGCAGCTAGCCTTTGAGTGTGCCAACTTTCTGCAACCATGTCCAAAACCATGCCAGCTGTTTTCCCTGGCAGGTCTGGATCTTCACTCCAGGCCAGTGCCAGGCCCTATCTTTCCTGCGGGGTTGATCCAAATGGATCAGTTGGAAAGAGGGGCTACGCCAGGCCATCTGTGCACACGGACGGCTCAGCAGCTGGCGGTGACTCAGCAAAATGGTGGGAAAAACAAACCAATCAAATAATTCACAGAGTCACATGGGGTCCAAATAGGTCATCGTCTGGGGAAGGATCTGTAGGCCAGCAAGTTCAGTGCCAATCTAGCACACAATCCTTAACTGACAGATATCACCCTCAACTATATAGACAGCAATGCAATTAGATCTCTCTGTTTTGGGGTTCTGTGTTTCATTCCATCAAACAGAGATCAACATCTATAGGCAATAGATACGACACTTACCTGACATGTAACAAACTAGTAAAGAAATGACATTTTCCACATAAAAAAATCTTTGACATTGTGTGAGATTAGGTTAAATATTGCAAATGTTTAATTCTGTACTCTTTGCATAACAATGAGAGCTCCATCAGTGATTTCAAAGTAGGTTTATGTATCTGTATTGTAAAATTAATAGTGCAGGCCCAAGGCTGGTGAGTAATCATGACCCGCATGGCTTCCTGGAACATAGCATGACTCGTAGAACTCCAAAGGTCCTCAGGTTTGATCTCTGGCCAGGTCGTAGCCCCCTGCTCCACACAGACTCTCCCCCACAGCCCTCTTCCACTGCCTTTGCTCGCTAGTAGCTGGACACGGTTATGCTGATCATTTCTAGTCAGAACCTTCCTTATAATTTAGTGACACCATTTCCACACGCTGTCCAATGACCTCCTGTGTACGAGTCCAAAACATTTCTTCTTCTGGAGCCTAATATTCAGTTCTCGCAAATACGTCTGATCAAAGTCTGATGTAATGTGGGCATCTCATTCAATGCGCGTCCAAAAAAATTGGGGGAAAGAAAAGCCCTGGTCTCAAATATTTATTTATCTCTGCAAGGCCGACACAAACGAGGGCCCCTGCGATAGCTCGGTTATCTGGGCTGCTGTTTGACAGCAGACAGAGAGAGAGGCAGGCTTCACAAGGCAACAAATGAATATTAATGGCCGGGCGTGGAAGACTCTGGGTAATAAAGCGAGAGGCTGGCTCAGGCGGTCCAAAGATAAAAGAGCTCCAACAAGGTGACTTTCCATTACAGCTGTGATTACGGCCGGCTTGTTTTCATCCGTGAACCTCCGGGAGACAGTGGGAGAATTGGGGGTGGGTGACTGGTCGCACGGACGTCTCGGCCGGGGGTGAGAGGGGGACGTCCACAGGGAACCCAGCGGGAAACGCCGAACGCAAACTGTGGGGACCGGGTGGCAAATACGTTTCGAAAATGCCGGATTGAGGGAGAGCAGGGGGAGAGGACACAGGGAGCTAGGGCAGTAAATAAGCCAAGTGGGGGTAAGCAATCGTGGAAGAGGGGGACTCGGTTACACCGAGGGACAGCCGAGAGAATGGCTGCACCCTTGTGTTCTCTGCTCTAAATCAGTACAGAGGTGCCTGTCTGGGGGGCTTTGGATGTGGCTTCGGGAAGGCTGAGGCTTTGCATAATGCCCAGGGGTGTGCACCCTCATTTTCATTTTCCTTTCTCCTCCATTACGTCTGCTGATCTGCCAGTGGACACACAGGCACGTGCATACACACACACTCATGTGCTACGACACGTGCCCTGACACAGATTCACAGTCGGCTCTGCCCAGGGGATGACATCACTAAAACCAACATTTAAATTCAGGTTTTTAAAGACGTTCTATATTTAAAACACTGTATACTCTACTTGCCAGGCCAAACATCCTACAGAAGGGACCTTTCATACATAGCTGTACTAAACTAATCCTACACTATGCAAACTGCAGAAAAGAATTAGATATATATCCAAAAGCTATGTATTGATTCCTTAATTCCCTGCACCATACACATCTATAGTTTTCTTGTTTTCTTATGGGTTACAAGGCCTCTGATTGCTTTTTCCAGCTTGGTAAGTGAGGACGGTCACTGGATGAAACGCCAGTCAGCCTGATTTGTAGCAGAATGTGAAAGGGCTTGACCTATGACCTGCTATCAGTGATACTGTGTGAGACAGTGGTCTCCTTGGCAACCTAATGGGTTAGAGCAATGCAACTGGACAGACATCACATTACAAAGGCAGATGAAACAGGCGTTAGTCTTCCCAGGTTCGTATTGGATGTAGGGCAACATGGATCAGTCTGATTATAGGTTCAGAACAAGCATGCAAAAGCTAGGAGAATGCACATCATTGGCTGGATGACTGTGGCCCAAAGGAATATGTGGATGATATTGTGGGTATACAATTTGTAATACCCGATCAAAATAAAAATACTTTCGGAGTGCTTACATTTAAGCAAAGCTGATTAAATAACTAATAATATTTTTTGGATCTAACAATGATATTCTGAGTCATCACATTTAAGCAAAAACAAACGTAATGAATTATCATCATCATCATCATCATAATAGTTAATTATTATTATTAGTATTGGGCGTGTAATTGGACAGAAACTCTCATTAAGCTTCTGTGATGCACACTGAGCTGTAGCTGGATGTGGCTGAAGTCCCCGCCGCGCCTTCAAACTCCCTCGGCAAAGCGAGTTCCCCGCACACGCAAAGCAAAGGGGGCTGAACCCACAGAGGCGTCGAAGGGCCACTGCCAAGGTGAGATCCAACGCATCGCCGTGGAGTTAGCTTGCCTCGAGTTCGCAAGCATCTTCTCATTCTCGGATTCGGTATGAACTGTGCCTGTTGACTGCGTGGTGATGGCGATGTACATACAGTCCAAGTAATTAAGAGGTCTAAAACCATACTAGGGTAGTGCCATTATTACGAGCAGGGCACTTTGTAATCACCTTTCCAATGAGACCAATAATTAGGGAGTGAAGGCTTTCTTGGTAGCAACCTCACAAAGATTTAATTGCCTAATCCCAGTCTAACAAAGGTATGCTCTTCTGGAGATCATTATCCCTCTTGCTCGAACACTAAGGCTTATTAAATGTGTTTTGAGTAGCATATAGCCATCGACTGGCGACCACTGTGCAGCTCAGAAGATTGAGTTGACCTCCAGTAGACACATATACGGAGGGCGGTATGGCACTGCAGCTTCTGCAAAATCAAAAAGGTCTTTTCATACGAAGATAAAAGAACAGCAAGTGGGTTATAATTTGCCTTCAAATTTTGAATCAGTGCCCTGCGAGGAACTGGAATCTCATCCAAGGTGTCCCACTGCTTCGTGCGTTAAGTTGCCTGAGATAGGCTTCAGGGCCTCCTGCTCCTATACTAAATTTGTGGTTGGATAGTTGATTTTTAATTGGCCGATGGTTCCAAAAGTCCAACCACAACCAAGTGTATTAAAGTATCAAGTCAATAAACTGAGTTTTAGGAATATCGACATTTGTTACAAAAAGAAACTTAACATGTAGTAAGTACTTTGCCACTTGTGTTGATGATGAATTTGCCTGCAGAGGGGAAAACTAAAACCCCTATTTTTATGCGATCACATGGGGGAACTTGCGGATTTATCAGGCCATTCTAGTGTGATCAGATATTCTAGGTCAGGAAGGACACTTTCAGCAACTACTAGCTACTTTAAACCTGAAAGGCTCCTATGTTTGGCTGAATAGTTCAGTTCTTCTTGTGCTTTGACTGGTTTGTTTCCTTAATTGAAAGACTCATCCAGCTGTTTCATATTAACATTAATGATACGTGCATGATTATAGAAGACTGACCAATCAGCACACAGCAAGAAGTCAGTGCTTAAGTGAAATCCAGGTCTTTTTAATTGAAATGGTAGTTTACAGATCCTGTCCTAGCCTAAAGTGTCCTCCCTGACGTGGATTATCTAGTGACCCTCTGCAATATGATGGAGATGAAGATGGACAGAGGCATCCCTGGGACATGGAGCAGGGGGGTTAAAGATCAGGCTTACATCCTTCAGGCATCCCATGAAGTTATTGCTGACTGGGGAGCCGGGAAGGTCTGCTGTACTTGGACTCCCCCCGACGTAGAAGAAGTCATCGGAGCCCAGCATGGTGTAGTCCTCCTGCGTGTAGCCCGTCGTGGTGATGATGCCATCCACAGAGATTGTCACCTGTTCAGAGGAAGTGCCGGGACAAAATGGCCCATATGTGACCATGTGGGAATGGGCAGCCGACTCAGTAGATTCTTTACTGGGACGTGTTTCTCTTTCATAGGACCAGTGTCCATACCTTGGGAGTCTCACTTGGGTAAGACAACATTTGTCATGTTATTCTTTTTTCAAGTTCAAGAGACAGGTAAAGAAAATATTATAGAAGAATATTTTCTTTATCTTTGATGAGGGTAAGAAAATGACTTTTGTTGTTATTGTTTTTGGAAGTTTAGGTTGGAGAGGGTTAGTAAATGTTAAAACCAAGGACAAATTTCTTGTACTTGTTTTAGTTTTGGGCAAATTTTGGAAGTTTATCAACAAGCATGCAGAATTAAAGGGGGATCTTACCATACAATGTCACAAATGTGCAAGCCAGGATTTGGTTGTTTTTTTTTTTGTTTTGTTTTTTTTTTTGAAAATGAAAAAAGGTTAATTATGGTAGAAAATGGTTCAATCACAAATATGAGCAAGCTTTCAGAGTAACATAAAAGTACATGCAGGGGACACAACCATGCAAAAGCAGAACTGAAGAGGGTTTCTTCACCAGCATGCACAAACGGTGAAGGTCGTTAAGTTAAGCGGGTTAGGGACTTAATGCTGGTTAGCAGGTGACAGAGTTATGGAGACATGGAGGGATGAACCAGTGACGTTTAGGTATGCCATGCAAAAAGTGTGCCAAAAACAACTGTCAGAGCTCCCGCGTTGAAGATTTTTGAAGCTTTTGTTTTTGTTCTCATTTTGCGTTTTGGTCGTGGTGGTCGTTGTTGGTTTGTGGAAAGCTTCTGCCAGTTCGCCAACGTCCGCGGTGGAAAACAAAGTGCGGAGGCTTTGCTCATACATGAAGCCCTACTAAGCTCTGATCTGGATTTTTTTTTTTGAACAGTAGGAGAAACTCAAAGAAAAAGAGTAAAGAGGTAAAAAACAAAAAAAGCCGTGGGGGGTAAAAGTAAGAGAGGGGTGAGGAGGTAAATCGGGACGTGAAGAAGCTGAGCGATACCAACCCCATTTCCTCAAATTTTGATAAGTGTCAACAATGAGAGTCAAAGTAAAGGAAAGAGGGAGGAGACACACGGCAAACCCAAAAGAAAGACAATAAGAATGATATCTACCAGACAATGTAGTTTGTTTACCATAGCGTGTCCAATGCCTGATTGCTTTGCGGAAAAGGGGGGAAGAAAGGAAATTAAAAACAGTGAACAGAACGGCTGTTAATAAAATGAAATAACTAAAAATGATAACAATGGCGGAGAATCAGGGTGTTAGTACATTAGTCGATCCCGTTAGTAAAACAATGACTCGTTCCATGATCTGAATGGCTGATGTTAGTTTTACAAAGCATGTCCTTGGGGGTAGGGCAGGGGGT
>JAODKM010000038.1:12976495-12994670 GCA_026780845.1 Petrocephalus sullivani
TTTTGCATTTACGTCTGCCTCTTAAGAAAAAACATGCCCTATCCATGAGTGGAGGGGGTGGTGTTGTTTTTTAAGAAGGGTGTGTGGGGGGGAGGGGGGGGGGGGGGGGGGGGGGGGGGGAGTGGACACAGAGAAAGAGAGAGCAGGCAAGAGAGAAAACAATGGAGGTTCGAGAGAAGATCATAGGTCCCTAATGTCAAATTCCAGATCTAAACTATTCCATGTGCAGTGAAACGGACCTTTTGAAAATAATGACATTGCAATAGCAAGAAACGAGAATAACAACAACAACAATAATAATAAACACTTACTTGTCAACTTCCTCCATAAGTGCAAATCATACTTGGAAGTCAAACGTTTGACTGGTAAGTATAGCTAAGGGTCAGCCAGACAAATGAGTCGTAAATGGTGCACTCATTGGAACCCAGCAAATTCAGTGACAATTTTTTTTCCCATGACGAAGCTCATTTATTGTATAACCCTATACGATTTTACAGTTACTGTGGCTGCATGTAAAGGGCCTGCTTTTTTACATGTTCCTACCATGTACTGTAAATTATGAGGCATATTAGTCAAACCTAGATAAAGCAATGCAATGGCTAGCGTTTGGAAACCGAAGCATCATCCAGGAAATTGATACTGCACCCAGCCACAAGACAGAATTGCTGTCTTAGCTCTTATCAAAGACTCCTTCCTATCACAGCGAATATCTGGACCACAAAAGCATAAATTCAACACAATAATTCCAGACACTAATGAAATACGCTCTGCAAAGTAACGGCGGCAGCCTAGTGTATATTGTATGAATTTGGCTGCTGATTAAAGGTTCCTCCGGAGCAGATAGGAACGGCTGAAGCTTTGTCTACTTTTCAGATTAAACTCACAGTCCTGAGAGTGAAGGGAATGTCTAGAGGACAGAGTCAGTCTCCTGAAGCCATCAAGCTAGTGATGGCTTCTGACAGAAGTGTCTGCTTGAGGAAGCAAAAAGTGAGGCAAATAATGGGTGAAAATCAGGAGGGGAAAAGATCGGTGCTCTTGGACTTCAGAATCGTAAACAAAAAAGAGGAGAAGAAATAAAGACATCACAGGCTGACAGACAACAAAAAAAACAGCTATGTAAACCACTTAAAGAAGTACCAAGCTATGCATTGTTCTGCGCTACACAAATGGTGAAGCACTCATACTATTTACTCGTAACGTTACGGTAAGAATGGAGGACTACAGTGCTAGCAGGTCACAAAGTGTGTGCTGGCACGTTCCGTCGGCTGTGTTCCATGTTTAAATAAAGCCATTCTCCCCTGGTGTTACTGAGATAAACAGACAGGCACTTGACAGAGCACTGGAGTACCAGCAGACACTGTGGGCCTCGAGTACTGTCGATCTACTCAAGCCTTAATTATGGTAATAATCTACCAGTTTTGCTCATTTCACACTAAAAGACGTTCTTAGCGAAGCACCCCTCCACGCCTCCGCCCACTGCCTGGAGTCCCTACCTGCCGCAGGTTACGCGTGACCTTGACGTCGTGCCACGTGTTGTCGTTGAACTTGCCCACAATCGGCTCTACGAGCGTCTCGAAGGCCCCGGAGCCCAGGTTGATGACGAGGGAGACGGCGCCGGCCTTGAGGGCCAGGTTGACGTAGTCGGCCGACTTGCCCGTATGCAGGATGAGTCCGTTGCGCTGCCATGTCTTGAAGGAGAGCGTGATCTCGTCACTGCTGCTCTGGATCGGGTTCTGCGACAGGTCGTAGCAGAAATACTCCGAGCCCCTGAAGGTGGCTACATTCTCTTCTCTCACTGTAGTCACACACACAAAACAGTGTTGGGCTGTTATTAACACAATCAACCAATCAAGTAACTGCTAATACTGAAGTGACTATATGTGCTTTTGCCCAGAAGAATATTTAAATAAAGTAAACCAGGAACCCTGATTAAACAGAGAAGAAACTGAGTCTTAAACCAGGATGCTAGCCACTGTCCACTCAGTCATAAGTGACACCAACTTCTGTTCCTTTCTGTAAATTTATCTGTTATGACAAATGGTTGATGTCAAACAAAATATAAATCAAGAATAATGAGAAAATACTTTGTTTACTTGCAAAAATGCAGTTTAATTGCCTTAATTGTTGTCATAGTTGCGTAAGTGCAATCAGGCTCATTAATTGTTCTGTCAGACTCAAACGCTGCCGCTGTATCTGGCACAGCTTGTACATTTCGGATTAAAGAAGGAAAAAGGTTTCTGCAGTTTTAATTTAAAGAAAAATGAAAGACAAAATTACTAGATAAAATAAATTTATTTTTAAAATAAAGCTACATAATTGGGATGCTATTAGACATTACAAGTCCATTGGAAAAACAGATCTATTCCTCATTATATATATATATATTTTTTTTTCTATCAAGTTCACATATGAAGAAGCAGCCACACTCTTTCTGACATTATCAGGCCACATGTCCTGTAAATATGGACCATTCTCAACCCAGACCTGTCGAGGGTTTCCTTATGCACCTGCTTCATATTAGTGACATTTCTAGTTTAATGAGAATGAAAGGGTCACAGGTTCTATAACAACATATCAGTGGCATTTAGGTCCACACCTCAAGCATAAAATTGAACCACTGTCCCTCATCACTTTTGATGTAGACTTGCTAGTAATCTTTGGGTCATGGTCCTCCTTCTGGAGCCATGCTTATATTCTCATGCATAACTCCCGATACAAAGTCCATGGTCCCTTTAGTGATGACAGTGCAATCAAAAACCAAAACCTCTGCTGACAGCATGACAGTATGAGGTTCCTACACTGTCGGACTCTTTTTGCAACTGTGTGCTATTTCGGCTTGTATGATGACTCAGTGAATAACACCATTGCTTTATGCTTCAAGGGTTGAAGGTTCAAATCCTGTGTTTGTGGAGTTCACACGTTCTCCCTGTGTTTGTGCAGATGTCCATCCACAGTCCAAAAAGATTTAAATTGGCATCTCTAAATACAGTTTTGCCGTTTCAACTTTACTCAAGTGTGCTGTGAAGCCAAAAGCTTTTTTCCCCCATTGGGTCGCTGTATGTAACAAAGTGACAACACAATATATTTGCAGTACAAAACAGCGCTAGACAGCAACAGCACATAGTGCAAAAATACAAACCTATATTTCCCCTAGTACATACATGCCCTGGAGTGGCCCAGTGTCATACTCAGGGGCCCTTTCTTCATGCAGGCTGGGTGGATAGGTCGCATATTCCACTTATCACAAATACATCCACAGAGTATCGTCCCATAAACGGATGATAAAGATAGCACCGAGTTCTTACTGTGTTACTCTGACATGCCAGTATCTTCCTCATGCTGGAACTGCACCATCCACTATAGAGGTGAGAGAGGCCTGCCGCTCACCGGCGGTTCTCCTGGACAGGTGTCACCAACATTCCAAACTTTCTCTGCCATTTATCAGCCCCACTGCCTTAGAAACAGCTTTGAGCATCATATTCAGGGAAAAACATCATTCTTAATAGATGGTTGTGATATTACAATCAACATAACCCAACAACAACCACCCTGATGTAGGTAGCCAGCATGGGGATAGGGGCAATAATCAGGCTAATCAGCCTGATTATTTTTTACCACAGTAATCATCTGACCTTAATTACCCCTTCTTTGGGGCAGAGGTAACTGGGCAAGGAGGGGTCACCAAAAACTTCACACATTGAAATAGCTAATGGCCGAATGCTTAGTTTCCCTGTGCGCCCAATTTTGGCGTCAATTTTTCTCACAGGCTTCTTGTATACTACCACTACCCCCCCAAAAAACATAGTCTGATCAAATTCAACATGAAAACCATGTAGAAATTAGCTGGGGGAAACTACTTTTTCATGGTACTGTAAGCTTATTAAATTTTTTATAATATTATTATAAATATAAATATTAATATTTCTCCGCAAACCCAATTTTATACAAATATGTGAATGCAATAAAAAAAGTAAAAAATCAGAGAGTATTATGTTTGGTTACTTGTGATTAAGGTTAGGGTTAGGGTAGGGGTTAAGGTTGTCATTGTTCGGATTAGGGCTTTCTTTCTCCGGATAGATATGACTACAAACGCGCGTGTGTGAGTGTGTGTGTGTGTGTGTGTGGGGGGGGGGGGGGGGGGGGGGGGGGGGGGGGGGGGGGGGGGGGGCTCGGGGGGTTTGCACAGATATCATTTGAGGAGTAAAATGTCCTCAAAGTGTGGTAAAACCAGAAATTTCCCTGCTTTTGGGGACATCTTTTCAGGTCCCCATTTGGATAACATAAATTTTATAAAAATCTGTGAAAGCAATCACAGCTAATTGCCAAAAGTCTTGAATTTGGGTTAGTTACTTATGGTTAAGGTTAGGGCTGTGCTAACTGGGAGAGGGTCTAAGCCTATCTGACAAATAAATGGGTGCAAGTTAGAAAAATACTTATACACTTAATTAAAAATGAAAATTACTGTATGTGACAAACTCCAAAATGTGTTTTCTTAAATTATGTGTAAATCACATTACATTTTAATTATATATTTAGGTAAATCTAGACTTCTGTAATATTACTAGCACCTGTACTTTACTTGAATTGTAATAGCTATTTTCCCCACACTATTTCACACCTGTTGTCTATTTATATTTTATATATTCATTTTATATTTATAATTTGTATTTAATATTTATACACTATTAGCTGATCTGCCCCTGCGACCCAGAAGGATAAGCGATTTCAGAAAATGGATAGCTGATCTCTGTACTGGGTGTGGCTGATGGAGTAAGCACCTTGATGCACCAGGTCAATAAAACATCTTGAATCTCAAATCCTGAAACAGACACTTGGACTGCACGGACCTTCTCTCTCATCTTATAAACTACTCAAGTTTCCGTTCATCACCTAGAAATCTCCAAATTCTCAGCACAGAGTCAGTACTGCTGGCCTTCACGCAGGCTGTCTGCGTTGACAGGAAAACCCTCTGCATTTTCGTCACAGGACGACACGGTGGAAAGCATCGTGTGAGCTAATTCAGTGTCAGGTGTCCTGGTTAAATAATGCTGCACGGGGAGAGGGCAGCCCGGCGGCTCACGCCTGGTAACCCTACACCACAGGCCATCTGCGTCCTGCCCGGCCGCAGCAGCGGCCCGTCTTCAAATATTCATTAAAGAGAACGTCGTTTTGAGGAAAAAGACTCCAGAAGTTTATCAGCCCGGTAACAAGATCCAAGCCGGGGTGCAACACCAAGGATGCCCTTTGATGTTTTGATCTCCACAGGACAAAAGATGGCCGTCTGCTCCACTCAGAGGAGCCCGCTGGGATTAACGGCGGACCGGGAGGCAAGCGCACAGGAGCGTCTCCCCCATCGGCTGTCCAACGGGGGAGATCGGATACCGTGGAGCATATCGAGCGGCTGTCAAAGGGAATAGACATATTATCTCCACACCGTAATGATATCAGAAAAGAGAGGTGGACTATTCATTTTCACAGCCGCGTGCAGGCAAGTGGCCTACCTGAAATGTTATACACCGTGACAACATCCCTATTATTACTGCAAATAACGAATTGAAATTTCACTTCAGATTATTGCCTGACGTCTTAAATTCCCAGGAGTGAAACAATTTTGCTAATGGAATGCAAATTCAAAAACCATAAAATGAAAGCCTTCTGGCTCCCCCATAGTCATACACGCTCACACGCGCACATACATACAAAGTACATAAATCATGTATGTGTTTTTGTCTTCTGCTGCTGGAGCTGAACCTCATCCAGCAGCCTCCAGCTCTTCAAACCTGCCCCAAGCCTTCATGCTTCTGTTGAACTTCTGCAACAGTGACAGGGCATGCCTGGAAGCTGCGAGTGCCTCGCTGGCTGATCCCTGTTAACCAATCCCGGCCTCCGTTTCGGTCAGCAGAAGGAAACCCACCAATCATCTGGCAATGAGAGCACCTCCCTCTCTCAGAGGAGCTTCCTGTAAGACATGTGACCTAGACCTACACCCTGAATCAACTCCTGATGCATGCCATAATGAGAGAATTGTATGGGCCAACTCCATAAATAGTGCTCATTTTATACTGCTGTTTATTTTTAATAATTCATGTTCATAGTCAGCTTAAGACATGCTGAAAAAATTTACGGTTGTCTTAAAGACCATTTGTAGCTGCTGTGCAAATGTCACTATTGGGGCTACCGCAGAATAATAAAAACTAAAATAATAAGCTTAATTATTGCAAATAATCGCTAATAAAAATGTATTTGACAGAATAATTCACGCATCATTACCGGGCCACAGGGAGTCTCCCCTCTAAACGCCATTGAGTTTCAAGGTCCTCCACGACCCGCACCCCCCCGAGCGGAAACCTTGAAGGCAAACTGAAGACGCACCATCTGTTTACACTTTCCTAACAATGCCAGGACTATTTACTATTTATGCTATCTGGCAGAGACATGGCAGGCATGTAAAATTAATTAAATGTGAAACATAATATCTAAGTAATATCAATGCAGGCACCAGCTGCATGAGGTATGACTGAGCACGGACCTCCAGACAGAAATGAGGCCATTGCTGGAGTCTGCTGCACCGATACAAATATGCAGCACATTGCACATTATAAAGACATGTTCGGTTACCTAAATCAGCCAGGTCATTGGCATAACTTTCAGGGTAAAATCACACAATGGCAGAGAAAAACACTGTTTTACCAAACAGAGGGCACACGGTACTCTTGGAAATAGGGGACTTCATCCGTCTGTCTTCCATAAGCACTTATTTAGGGTTGCAGTGACCGTGGAATACAGGGCAGGGGACAGACAGGACAGGATGGCAGTCCATCTTAGGGCACACACACACACACACACACACACAAAGCGCCTGTTTTCAAGACACTAAGAAAATAGCCTGTTACACAAACAGCTGCCACTTTGTTGAATTCAGTTTTTCTGATAATTTTATTAAACTATCAAAATTATAAATTATTACATTTTCAGTAGTTTATTTGTACAACTGGTTCAGTCTAATGAAGAACGTTTTTCAGATCACTAGGGATGGGTACCGAAACCCGGTGCTAAACGGCCCGCGGGGGAGTATCGATAAGCTCTGACGTCAACGGTACTGCTTTCGGTACTGGAGAAATTAATAAATCTGATTTTTTTTCTTTGTATAAAAACAATTTCTCTGTTTATCTGACGAGCTCCATTACTGATTAAAACGTTAACCTAAAATATGCATGCGCAAAGCTTTGTTCTGCGTATGGCTGTGTGGCATCCGCTGGACCCTGCCCGATCGGCGAGAGTATGTGCATAAATTTAAAATTCAATACATTGTAAGATATAAAAGCAGACGTAGACAATCACATGGTACTTAATATCCATTAGTAGTATCCATTAGACAAGTACAGCCTAATGCCAGAGAGATACGCAGCTTTTTATTTTATGTGATATTGTAAAACATTTAGATAAATGCACATGAACTCATTGTGGACTGAGAAGTCATTAGAAAGAATTAAAACTAACAACAACGATTGTGTACGTTTTTATTTTGTTATAATGATTTTAGTAATATTATAACTCCCATGCGAGAAGAGTATCTGTCAGCTTACTATGTCGACGGTATTGCATGAAAAGTTTGTTCCTGCGTTCACAAATAGGGCAAAGATCTCAACGCATTTGCGGTACCGTAACATACAGTATGCGCATGCGCACGCGGGGACGACCGAGTCGCGACTAGTGACGATGGCGGAGAGGTAAGAGATCGGGAGTGCGGCTGCGCTTTACTAGAATCAATGCGGACAGCGCGCATTGCCAGAGATGCAACAGGTGTTTTGCGTGTAAATTAAGGCATTAAAGGCTTTGGATTAAAGTAATTTATGTTTGTTTTACATTTCCCTTATCGGAAATGTTTAAAACATTGCTGTATTTTTTTTATAAAATTTTATGTTGCATTTCACATTTAATGTAAATTTGTTAAATAATAATGCAAATTTGTTGAATAATAATAGTGATTTGTTAAATAAATCTGTTAATTATGTTGTTAATTTGATTTATTCTTCACAATGTACCAATAACAATACCGTTAGAGTACCGGACCGATAGGAAGCACCGGAAAGAGTAGTAGTGCCGTTAAAATCTGTCAAGTATGCCTTTGTTTGGACCAGAAGCCTACATCCATCTATTCATCCTTCCATCCATCCACTGAACCACCCATCAAACCACTTATCTGGTACATCTGGGAGAGCTTAGAGCCTATCGCAGTAACCAAGGGCACAAATCAGGCAACCCCCTGAGCAGTAAACTAGCCCATCACAGGGCTAATTATATCTCTAGAGTACCCAGAGCAAAGCAACACATAGACCTGGGGTGAAGGTGCAAACTCCACACATTTACATTTATTTTTCAGAAGCTTTCGTCCAAAACATCATACAAGTGAAGCAGATGCATACAGCTGTCAAAGAGCCAACACACACACACAAAGATCCGGGATGGGATTCAGACCCCCAGCCCCGGAGGTGTCAGACTTCATGACTAACCCCTGCATCCTGGCAAACCGCTGTTGAATATCACACGTGCTGAAATCTTGCATTTTCAGGGCCTGTTTCATACACTTACGCCAAAGCATGCTTTTCCCTCTGAGACGCTCCTACCGGAATAGCCCTGCTGCTTTTCTGCGTAGAGCTCACTGACAGTGCAGAGCTCACATTCCCAGAGATAAGGAAAAGCACAATAAGAGATACAGCGCTATTTCTAATTTCTCCTAAGATCTAAGTTTATCCTTCTAAGATAGAAAACCAGATCAGGCCAAGCAAAAAAAAAAAAACAGAAAATCAGCCTCATCGCTTCAACTCACATCCGACTTTTTGCACATCTTTGAAAATAAAAAAAAGAGCCCAAAATATAAAATCTAAAAGAATACATCTGTGCAGTGTCTTACAATCACTCTATCCACACTCAGAGTACCTCAAGATATCTTGAAATAAGATTACAAGATGATTCTAGCCGTGTTTCCCGCTGGCTTCCTCTGATCACAGACCCCAGTCTCAAATCTCACGAATGTGCCACATGACTGACTGATGTCTCATTTCCAAGTCTCTTTTAATGCAGTTGATTTTGCCAACAGCAGTTTCATAAGAAACATTTCATCCAGTGCGGGCTCGGGACTGAGTTAGAGATGAGATATCCGATGTTTCTCCCGAGAAATAAAAATACAGCTTAGAGCAGTGAAATGTTCCTTGGGGCTGCCGTTCCGGCGACCGTGGAGAATAGAATCCTATCACGCCACTGCCCGTCGCTACCCGCCTGACGCAGCCGGGACACCGCTTCGCCCACAGAATGGAGTGGAGTGGAATGAACTCGGCAGCGCGATGCCAGGGCTACAGGTAGGGGGCGCCTGTAACATAAACACAGTATGGAGATTCCGTGCCTCCAGCACGCCCAAAAGGATATGTGACCGCGGGTGAGAGGTCGCTGGCTGACATCACGGCTCATGACCCCTATTCCTCCTGGGAGGCTGGCTGCCCCTCCTCTCCGATCCACACTCTTATGTTGCTTTAGACCAGTGTTTCTCAACCCAGTCCTCGGGGAAACCCGGACAGTCCACGTTTTTGCTCCCTCCCAGCCCCCAGCCAATCAGGAACACCGAGTACCTGGTACTGGTGTGCTGGGAGCTGAGCGGAAGCAAAAACATGGACTGGCCGGGGTTCCCCGAGGACTGGGTTGAGAAACACTGCTTTAGACAAAAGTGTCTGCTAAATAAATGCAAATCTAAAGGGTCTCGACTGACATGGAGGGATTGGCACCCACGTTCATCAGTTGCAGGGTTAAAACCCAGCCTGTAGGATAATCAATCTCAGAAAAAACTATCCTTCCTTATTTGTTCTGCATACGCGGGTTTTACGACCGATAGCGACCGCTTAACGGAATCCCCATAAAATCCCTGCTTGTTTTATTGCCATGAATCATGCCTCACGCTCAGAGTGGAAAATACGTTTATGCTCATGATCGCCACGTTACAGCTCCGCTAGGGTAATTTACGACCAATGCTCAAATCTGATCAACATGCTTAAATTTTTTTAAATGACTTGCATGGTTTAGACAGTTGCGTGCCATAAAAGTGAAACTGAAAAATAAAGTAGCGCATCACAGTTATGGGGGAACAAACTTAATGGGCAGTACATAATCTATCCCATCCATCCATCCAGCCATCCTTCCCATTCCGGTCCAGCTCTCGGTTCAATTAAATATGTTTCTATTGGTGTGAAGCAGGTGTCCTGTAACGGGGAGCCCCTCCTCCTCGGACCCCTGCAACCCTAAACAGGATAGGCGGTTATGGAAAATGAATTTATGGATGGTGTGACACTGTTCATGTATAACACAGAAAGAGCCGAAGTATATGTAAGGATCAGTGAAAATGGAAAAATTAAGGTAAACAAATAGCACTTTGTATATATTTATTGAAAAGCAGGCAAGGACGGGAGAGAACAGCAGAAAGACCCCCTCCCCCCCCCCCCCAAGTGCCCCTGGGGGTTACTGAGAGCAGCAGATGATAAATGGAGCTGCTTTTTCCAAAGGTTAAAGGTAAAGCATGCAGGTAATATGCATTCCGACCATCTCCCTATTCTCCTGCCCCCCCCTCCGATTGTCCTGTTGACGCACCGTCCCACTGAACTTTCTGCCGGGTAAGCGGCAGTCATCATGGCCTTAGGTCAGGGTGGCAGACTGGACCAGAACCGTGGAGGATCGCTGTCAGAGGCCGGCCCCACGGTAACACAGGCCCTGTCATGCAGCGGGATGGAGTGCAGCATAGCGGAGGGATGGCGTGCGGCACAGCGGTGAGGCAGGGATGGCGTGCAGTATGGAGGCGGGATGGCGTGCGGCACAGTGGTGAGGCAGGGATGGCGTGCAGCATGGAGGCGGGATGGCGTGCGGCACAGAGGTGAGGCAGGGATGGCGTGCAGCATGGAGGCGGGATGGCGTGTGGCACGGTGGCAGGGCAGGGATGGCGTGCAGCATGGAGGCGGGATGGCGTACGTCGCACTGCTGCTGCCAGATGTTCCTCAGGAGCTCTCAAGGTGTCTGCTCAGTAGCCGCTGCACGGTGATGAGTCACAGGGAGCAGCACGTTTAAAGGTACACACTGAGGTGCCAATTAATTCATAAAAAATGGCAGATAATTACCACTAGAGGACGGAGAGCGGCCTCTCTGTGAGGGATCACACTCAATGTCCCATTTATGGTAATGACGGCCTAGGAGACCTCCAGAGGTCTCTGGCGATTCTTAATCGACGCAAGGAATCTGGACACCGAAATCAACCTCAAGCACTCGACCTCACTTCTTAGCGGGACATAAGGCGAGTGGAGGTCTTGGCCTTTTCAAGCTCATCTTAAACCCGAACCGCATCGCTTTTTCCAGCCACCGCATTAAGACATTACGTTTTTGGAATAATGGCAGGAACCCCCCCCCGCCACCTGCATGCTCCTGTGTCATGCCCACCTGCATGCTGCATGCTCCTGTGTCATGCCCACCTGCATGCTCCTGTGTCATGCCCACCTGCATGCTGCATGCCCCTGTGTTATGCTCACCTGCATGCTCCTGTGCCATGCCCACCTGCATGCTCCTGTGTCATGCCCACCTGCATGCTCCTGTGCCATGCCCACCTGCATGCTGCATGCTCCTGTGTCATGCCCACCTGCATGCCCCTGTGCCATGCCCACCTGCATGCTCCTGTGTCATGCCCACCTGCATGCTCCTGTGTCATGCCCAGGGCAGCACAGAGGATGCGACCCCACCGAGCACACAGTAGTTGCGCCGTGCAGATTATAGGCACATGGGAGAGGCAGAACGTGCTGCAGCATTTCCCAGGAGGAGACCACCCATAACCACCCCCCCAGTGAGAAGAAACGGTCAGATACGGATAAAAAGCTGCTTGTCCCCCGTCTTGCCCCAGTACAGTCATAAAAATCCAGCGTGAAAGGCTTTCTGCAGCTGGCTGCCTTACATTGCATTCTGACCTTTGCTTATAGCTTTAACATGTTAATTCCTTTTCATTTTCTTATTTCCAGCCGGGTTTTTCACGCCAGATAAAACAGAGGAGGACAAAGGCTTGCTAGGGAGTGGAGATTAATCATTGCCACAGAGAGAAGTACACGGGAAATAAAGAGGTTAATTATAAACATGCCCAAGCGCTCCCCCACCCCCCCATGCCTATTTATTGTCAGATACAATCTCATGCTTCAGACAATTCAGGAGAGAAAACTTATCTCTATCCCGTTTTCGCTAACTGTTCTCCCACCACGATAATTGATTCCGCTGCTCAGAATTCCAGGTCTGCAACAACGCGCCGTGGAAAAATGGCCCGGGGTGACGAGAACGCAAGACGAACGGAGTCGCAGCAGCGGAACACACACGGACGCGTCTGAGGACACAAGCCCCGGATAGCAGGGCAGCCGGAATATGGCCGCTCCTCATTAACCTGTGACCAGGTTCCCAAATCCGGATCCGAGGGAGGCAGAGACGTCGATATCCGGTCGGCTGACAGACGCCGAAAGGGGGAGCGAGCTCCAGCTACAGGAGCCGTCGCATGTGGCGTCTAGATACATCGACTCAAACGCAAAAGGCGAAGACTACTGGTGACAGGTGATAATCAATTAATAAATCAAAGGGGGAGGAGTGTAGACCCCCTCGCCCCTCCCTCCAGGAAAGCCACACATCCCAGGACCTATCAGAGTCATCAATCACGCAGTGAGGGACCCAAGCAGTATTTTACAGGGAAGAAGAAAGATATAACAATGTAAAAGGAGCAGGGACAGTAAAACAACAAAGAGGAACAAAGGCAGGCTGAAGGGCTGAGTGCTTATCAGCACCGGACAGCACCTGCGCTGCGGGCCGACCTTTCTGTCTGAAGACAAAGGGGCTGGCCGGGGAGCCTCCCAGCCATGTGCAGCAGACGAGATCGCCGCTGACATGTCCCCGGAGCTGATCCAAAGCCCATGCAAATGGGTCTCTCTGTTGGACCCTTGAGGGAAGTACCCTCCGCGAATCTCTAAGTGATTAATATACTACCAAGAATAATTCAGATCATACACCTCAACTGCAAGTGTGAATTTAATTTATAAGGTTCTATAACCTTATAAAGTAAACCTTCCGCAACTCTGTAAATAGTAGGCATACTTGTCCTTAAGCCTTTAAAAGTGTTAAACAGACACAGAGTTCTGGGATTACACTGACACATGTATGTGCAGAGGCTCCAGCAAAGGCTGAAGATAACTGCAGTATTTCCAGATATAATTTTGGTAAGTGCACCATGATCCTCTACTGAAAATAGACTGATTTTGTTCAGCCGCTTCGAGAATATTAATTGGGAGCAGAAAAAGAAATGTGAGCCAATGGGAATCATGTTTAAAACAATGCCTCTTCTTTTTTTGAACTCTGCGTGATGGGACGTAGCACAGAGGCCCGCACACCACAGGGGGAGGTGAAGCACAGAGCCCAATCTGCTTTCACACCAAGGTCGCTTAGCAGCATTAGGAGAACGTCAGGACAGCGCTCCCGGGATGTAGGCGGGGGGTGGCCAGCGCACATGGTACCAGGGGGCCGGCTATCGTGCGGGACCAAAGCAGACTGTGGTTGGAATGAAAAGCTGATGGAGGAGAAAGACTCCAGCCAGATAGAGATCTGCAATTTCCTCGCAAAAGCAGATTACACATTTTTCTTTTTTTTTTTCCTGGAAAGACCTGACCAAGGAAGTCGGAATACAGAAATGTCCACCCGCAGTGAGATGGGGGAGATAGTAATGACTGCGGACTGGTGTGCATGCGTGCGTGCGTGCGTGTGCGTGTGTGCTGCCTGGATGGGGTACCATTCTGCATATTAAAGAGGGAACCAGTCTCAGATGCCTCACACACCCAGCATCTGCCAGCTCTGCGGATCGAATATGTTTAGCAAGCGGCTGATAAGAGGACAGAGACAGAGGGTAATTAACTGACAGCTCTGTTTGTGTCCAGGGGACTGGGCAGGGCACCCCATACTAACTGGAATGACCTTTTAATTATGCAGACAGCAGCATACATGCATGTTCATAGCTAGCTAGCTAGATGATGATGATGATGATGATTCGATAGATAGATAGATAGATAGATAGTTGGATGAATGGCTAGACCTCACAAGCAGTGTTAAGTAATAAATGAATCATTCTGAAGGCCCCGCCTGGTGTGGAAAGGCCACCACAGCCTTGGAGTGAAGTTTCACCTTCGGAAAACAGAAGGCAGCTGAGTTTCCACAACAGCGGCGGTTTATATAGATGGAGGGCCGTAAATCTGTGTCCACGGGCAGCGATGCCGGGATAACTCCCCGAGGCATGGCGGGCCAGTCCCGGGAGAATCTCATTCACTCGGAACATAATACCGTGTTATTGGCCATTATCTCTGCTGTCAGCAGCGATGTTGATATTTAATGAGGGGCATCTATGTCAGCCTGCCGTTTTTTAGTCGCTCCTCGTTGCCGTGGAGACAAGGCTGCTTGGGGCAGTCAGGGAGTGGAGGGGGGGTTGGGGGGAGGGAGATATCAGGGGCAAAGGCATGGGTGGCTTAATTTCCTGGGATGGGTCTTCTTGAGCAGGGCGCATTTCTCTGACACCCCCTCATCGGCACTAGGGGGAAGGGGTTCAGGCGGAAGGCTTATGGCCATGAGATAAAATAAGGCTAAAGAGTCACCAGAAGCACAGCTAAGGTCAGAGACCAGAGTGAGGCTTCTTCTTGGGTCCTGAGAAATGGGCCTGCTATTAATCTCCAAAGGCATCCTGGGGGCACATGCCTGTAGGCATTAGGAGGCATAGGCAGGAGGGTGGGGGGCTTCTGAGTCAGAATCGAAATAAACATCAGCTGAGAGCCTGACAGCTGGGGAACGCTCAGCTACAGTCCTTGCCATAAAGAGGGTTATGGTTAAATAAAGGATTCCAAAACATGACTAGGAAAGTAGGAACAGGCACTCAATGAATAACAGCAGCTCTTTGGGAGAGGGGGGGTGCGTCTATGAGCTTGTCTCCCCATCCACCTCTGTAAAGTCACATTCTCCCACAAACTTCATTACGCTCGAGATCACGGATGGCTGGCGTCCCCTTTGTGCTGGCATTCGGGGGCACTTTTTAGAGGGAAAGGGCCGTATCGATCCTGCAGTCATGGTGGTTACCCCTTGTTTACTCACGGCAAGCAAAGGAGCCAGCCCCCTTAACGACAAGGACGCGTCCTCGGCAGAGGCAAGCGAGCTGCGGCTCCATCTGCACCGAGCAAAGGGGGCGTCCTGTACTCTGCCCCTCGCTCCCAAGGCTCCCCGGCGTTCATGATGTGCTCTAGTTGCTCCAGGAATAAACGTTCTCCGCGACCGATGATTTGACAGTGGGTGCCTGTCAGAGGCAGCAACTGCATCCCGACAGAAGAAGGAATGAAGGCAAAAGAGACCTCGGATTGTCCTGGAGGAAGTCTGGAAAGTTCATTTAGGCTTTCGGCTCCGTAGAGAGAACCCTAAGCTTGCTTTGTGTTCCCATCCCCCTCTCACTGCACGCGTCGGGGTCCCCATCAGCACGCAGGGACACATCCAGAGCTCAGGCAGCTCTATTAACGAGCTGGACAGAATACGGGTCATAATTGACACACTCAAGCAAGGCAAACACAGAAACATGGCCAAGCACAGCGAGCAACATTTTAATCTCCACTTTATCAACGCGCCTCTCTTTCCATGGCAGAGGTCAGAGGACGTGAAAATCCGCTCGCCTGCTTCGGCACCATCCCTGTGAATGCTGAGCGTGTGCTGAAATGCACAAGTGACCAAAGGGGGGCGGACATGCTGCGAACAGCCAGCAGGGCGGCGCTCTCCAGGCTGCCACAGGATCTCACTCACTCTGATAAGTATCTGCAGTCCATTAGAGCGGGACCCTGGCAGACAGCGAATGGGGGCCACGGTGATTAAAACCCAAATTGCAATTAGACCTACTGTAATCACACGCTGGGCCACATCGCCTCGTTGAGCCCAGACTGATTCGGAAGTGCAGGGAAGCAGCCACACTGTGTGGCGCTCCACTGCCCCGCACCTCCCCCAAGACAGGGGGGACTGAGGCTCCGCAGTGTAGGGGTCACCCGCAAGCAGACCCCAGTCTGTATCCTCAGGGCTTTATCTTTGCTTTAGTGCCGGAAGCAGCATCTAGGCTTCATGGGAAGCCGCTTCTCCTCCCGCGCCCCCGGGAGGGGCAGGAGGCAGCAGAATGCGGCTCGCGTTTCATGGGGCGCCGTCCTGAGCCGCCAGCGACCCCTGCAGGACCGCGCCTCAGCTCCTCTCTGCGCAGTGACACCGTCTCAGTCCTGATCTGCCGAATTTTAACCAAGGTGGGATCCTCCCCTGTGCTGAACGCACCCGCATGCATCCCCACAAACACCCGCACGCACACCGGCAAACACCCACACGCACCCGCATGCACACCTACACGCACACCCGCAAAAACCCGCACGTACACCTGCACACACCCACACAGACCCGCATGTACCCGCACCCGCACACACCTGCACAGACCCGCATGTACCCGCACCCACACACACCCGCACACACACCTGCACAGACCTGAACACACACAAAGACACTGCATGGAGCACTTAATTAAGGCTGACCTTCTTCTGGAGTCTGGTGGCAAAAACACAGCTGCATTTTTTGCGTTTTTTTGTGTGAATGAGAAATCCCGGAATTTTGACATGTCACTGTTGGCAATGGAATCTTATGGTGCTTGTAAAAAGCAACCGACGGGGAGGCTAATTATGAATAGTCTTCTTATCGAACTGCACAGCCACTGAAAATGTGACATTCAAGGTAAATTTGGGAAATGATCTTGAGAGTAATTTAAGCTGTTCTGTGAAAAAATATAACAGACAACCATACAACATCAAACACGCAGATGAATACCCCTAAGAAGAAGGCCCGAGGCCCCCTCCCTCCCTAGCCACACCTCTCCGCGAGCCCGCAGATCCTGCAGGGTGCAGGCAGACCAGCAGAGGGCCGGGAGCGTGACGGCCCACAGATCCACAGGAACCCCAGGGCGCTACTGAGCGCTCAGCGCTTTCACGTTAATGCCGTCTGACTCTTCATTAAGCACCTTCATATGAAAGGCGCTATATAAACGTAAATTAATTGATTCAAATTGAACTGAAGCCCAATGAAGACCAAAGTGAAGCCGATGGTGATAGTGAAAAGCGATGCAGTCCAACTCCAGTAGCTGGAGATATATGTATGTGTGTGTGTGTGTGTGTGTGTGTGTGGGGGGGGGGGGTGGGAGGTCAGTTTGACAAACTGGCCTGAGCATCAGCAGCTGAGTGAAGCGTAGGGAATGTACCATCTATTACAAATGTGGGGAAGGGGGGGCACCTCGGCAGGAACAAAACACAAAGCTGCAGAGGTTAAATGGGCTGAAGGTCCTGGCTGCTGAACCCTGGGTGGATGGGGGGGTGCATTCTTTTGGAGCAGCACACTTTCAGTCTGTCCACTTAGCTCCCACCACGGACAAAAGGCGACGCATCTGCTTGTTTGTAGGAGGGCACGAATGGGCAGGGGAGAGGGTCACCCGGGTCCGCCGGAGCCCGCCTAAGTGCTCTTACCCCCGCCCCCCCGCTGGCGGAGACAAAGGGCCTCTCCAGGAGGAGTGTAATCGCTTCCTTTCACAAAGAGGCCTCCAGCCCTACCCCATGCAGCCACACACCTGGTCGCGGTGCTTCAGAATGAGTCCCTAAATACAGCACTGATTGGTCCCACAGCACTTCCACCGCCTGAGCCAAGATGCCATCTGCTAAAACAAACAGCACAAAGCAGGATATCAAAGCCGCTCTGATCCCCCTGTATCAGGCGCGCTCGGGGGCGCTTATTAAAACACGCCTCTCCCAAATAAGGCGATAAAGAACTGCACGCGCCCGTCCGCCTCCGCCTGTTCCGGTACAAATGGGCGGGCAGCCCCGCCTGACAGTTTGGCGTCTGTCCGAGCATCATCGCAGGAGTAACAGGAAGATGCGATGAGCGGCCACGACCTGACAGCGCATATTCGGCGTCTGTCCGAGCATCATCGCAGGAGTAACAGGAAGATGCGATGAGCGGCCACGACCTGACAGCGCATATTCGGCGTCTGTCCGAGCATCATCGCAGGAGTAACAGGAAGATGCGATGGGCG
>JAODKM010000038.1:12994770-13006301 GCA_026780845.1 Petrocephalus sullivani
GCGGCCACGACCTGACAGCGCATATTCGGCGTCTGTCCGAGCATCATCGCAGGAGTAACAGGAAGATGCGATGGGCGGCCACGACCTGACAGCGCATATTCGGCGTCTGTCCGAGCATCATCGCAGGAGTAACAGGAAGATGCGATGGGCGGCCACGCCTGACAGCGCATGTTTGGCGTCTGTCCGAGCATCATCGCAGGAGTAACAGGAAGATGCGATGAGCGGCCACGCCTGACAGCGCATGTTCGGCGTCTGTCTGAGCATCATCGAAGGAGTAACAGGAAGATGTGATGAGCCCCCCCCCCTGGCCGTGACGGACAGACTGAGCACGGAGGGCTGGTTTTGAGGTTGCTGTGCCGGGACAGCCTCAGAGAGAATAAAATAAATAGCCCTATGAAAAACTCCGGCGAGGGTCTCGAGCATGAAATAAGCACAAAGGCAGACTGGTGTCAAGGTGCCGGTGCAGGTCAGCCAGGCTGAAATACAGGGAACGGGGAACAGGTGAATTCTAACACGAAACAGGGGAGAGGTGACCACTACGAGGATCACACACTGCCGCACCTCAGCCTACCTTCCAGGCATGGAGAGCCACACACCCCCAGAGAGCTGCCTCACACTTTGTAGGTATCACAAAAGGTGTGACGTATGGAGAGAAACTATAAATTACAGAATTGTCCCCAATAAAAGGATTTTACCTAAAAAGCAGCACATGACTGTGCTGTAAAGACACGGATCGCGGAAGAGAGTAGCATTTGCTTAAAAGACCAGACACCTAACACCTAACAGAAACCACAATAACACCAAAAATCACGAGTCACGGAGGTCTGTACACAGTATACTACATACACACACAACTCACAGAACTCTGTATGCAGTAAATATTAAATATTCAACTGCAACTTGTACTGTCTCTAAATTGAGCATTTCACAAGGTGGTAGTAATAGATCTTCATTTAATACCACAAATTTGATCAGACATATAAAGTTAAAACACGCAGCTGAGTACCATGAATTCACTCTGCTCACTCGGGGAAAGGCTGCGTGGAAGCAACACACAGCGGAGGGACTTTTGGAACTCCGAATGTCTGACGTAAAACCAATAGGGTTCACATTATTGAATTCACAGAGGTCTGTATGCAGTATATAAAGACGGTCCTGGGCTCTGTTTCAACAGACAGGGTGCATGCTGAAATAAAGGCATGTCAGCATAGGATAACGGAACTGACTCTTAGCTGTAAGACTGGGAGGTGTGTGTGAGGTAGACATGGGCACACTGCCGCACACTACGGTGCTACCCGGTAGCCTATGATACGGTGTGCGCCGCACATTAGGTACTGCAGGTACTGCATAGCCACCCCAAATACGGATTGTCCTCTTTACTCCTATGTATTTTAAAAGTATGTTTTGCTCTTGCAACATTAAAGTTCTGCTTGAAAAGGAGCCATCGCAAAGCATCTCCACTTCAAACCATTTGTCTCATCAAAGTGAATCGGGGAGGCCAAGCCAGTCGATCTGACGATTACCCGGGGGCACAAGCTGATCCTTTGGTTTTCAGTCAGGAATTAGGAATTAGCAGATGTTATTGTGAGAGGTGGAGTGGGCGGCGTGGAGGGGGGGGTACAGCTCCTGTGATGTGGGTGGGCCCCTTCGTGTGTGAGCACACGCGCGTCCCGAGGCCATAGTGGGAATGCCGTCACACCCTGGTGGTCGGGGTGTGCCACTCGGCCATAATTTCTGTGAGCAGGACACTCATCCGCAGGGAATAATCACAGTGTTCCATTGATTATTCTGCAGCATATACTGTATGTTCAGTCCTGTGGAAATTGTTGCATTTCACAAGACAATTATAATTGCAAGATTACTTATGCTCATTTTTTTATACTATACTAACAACGTTTTAGCAGATCTACCCATAAACACGTCATCTGGAAGGCTCCTGACCAGGCCTGATGTTTCCCTGTTGTCACTGCTTTCTGCTGTGGCTCAGTGACTGGGCCAAAGAGCAGGAAGGTGACTGTGGGCACCAGAGACCCCATGACACCCTACTCTGCCTGTACCATCCAAGCTCTGATGAGCACCTCCTTAGAACGCCACAAAGCCTGAACGGAGCGCCTCCTCAGAACGCTGCATAGGCCAAATGGAGCGCCTCCTCAGAACGCCGCATGGCTTGGACAGAGCGCCTCCTCAGAACGCCGCATGGCCAGAACGGAGTGCCTCCTCAGAACGCCGCATGGCCCAGACAGAGCACCTCCTCAGAACGTCACATAGCCTGGACAGAGCACCTCCTCAGAACGCCACATGACCCGGACGGAGCACCTCCTCAAAATGCCGAATAGCCCGAACAGAGAAATTCCTCAGAATGGCGCATGGCCCGAACAGAGCGCCTCCTCTGAACGCCACATGGCCTGAACAGAGAACCTCCTCAAAATGGCAAATGGCCTGAACGGGGCGCCTCCTCTAAACACCACATAGCCCGGAAAGAACACCTCCTTAGAACGCCGTATGGGCCAGAAGGAACACTTCCTTAGAATGCCGCATGGGCCAGATGGAGCACCTCAGAACACCGCATGGCCCGAACAGAGAACCTCCACAGAATGCCGCATGGCCCAAACGGAGCGCCTCTTCTGAACGATGCATAGCCTGAACAGAGAACCTTCTCAGAACACCGCATAGCCCGAACAGAGAACCCTCTCAGAACGCCACATGGCCTGAACAGAGAACCACCTCAGAATGCCACATGGCCCGAACAGAGCGTCTCCGCAGAATATCGCATAGCCCGAACAGAGAACCTCCTCAGAATGCCGCATGGCCCAAACAAAGTGCCTCTTCTAAACGCCGCATAGCTTGAACAGAGAACCTTCTCAGAAAGCCGCATGGCCTGAACAGAGAACATCCTCAGAATGCCACAGGGCCCGGATGGAGCACCACCTCAAAATGCCAAATAGCCCGAACAAAGAACCTCCTCAGAACACCGCATGGCCCGAACAGAGAACCTCCTCAGAATGCCTCATTGCCCAAACGGAGCGCCTCTTCTGAACACCGCATAGCCTGAACAGAGAACCTTTTGCAGAACGCCGCATAGCCAGAACAGAGAACCTCCTCAGAATGCTGCATGGCCAGAACAGAGCTCCTTCTCAGCTACACACACCTGCTTCATTTACGTCAGCCCAAAATACTGATCATCATTTGACTTCACAGCTCCCCCAAAGCCTCCCCCACCTGCAGACTGGAAGACAGTTTGATAAACTTCCCTATTTACAGCCAGAAGTGGATCAGGCAGTAAGACTGGGCACCTCTGGGGGAGAACAGTGGCCTTTATCCAACCAGAACAACAAACCAAATGCAAGTTTACTTATCAAATGCTCAGCACTACAGCACACAATGCAAGCAATGAAATGAGTTTCCTTGGCACCTGTCTATGGAAAGTAATGGAAATATGTAAAATAAACAGTCTAATTAATGAATAAATAAGATAGCAAATGGTAAAATAGTAATATATTAGAAAAACAATAATAATAAAGTAAAATAGAAATGCAAATGCACAAATTGTCGAAATGAAAGCCTGTTAGTCTGTGCTCCGTTGGAAGTGGAATACAAGCGGAACAGAAGCAAAGCAGATTCCCTCTGATGTTCGATGGAAGAGGCACCGAAGTAGACAGCAGCTTGGTCAGAAGCCACAAAAGCCTTGGAAGGTTCCTAAACAAGACAGCGTCACACGTCCGCTGGAAGAGAAGTGCGAGACAAAGAGGCTGAAAGCTCAGCAAACAGTCCTCAACTCTGCTAACTGTCCAAGACACTACCTCCGTTAATCCTGTTTATTTCAAGGCTGTTTAAATCATGACAACGTCACACAACCTAATATTTTATATAATACAAACAGCGACAGCATGGCAAAAAGCCAAGGTGGCTTTTGGTAAGAATTACACCAGAATGTTTCAGTGCAGCGAGCTGGGAAGGAGCAAAAACCTGGACATCAGTCCCCGAGGACTGGGTTGGGAAACTGCTTTGCTGTATCCGACAACAAGCAGCTTATTGAATCGAAGCTCCAGGTCCAACGCATTTCATAAGTGAGTAACAAGCGGATGGCTCCCCTTGCGCGGGGGAATTCAGGCTCGCCTCACAGGACTTTTCGTGTATGCCCTTTACTTCTCAGCTGATTTACTGAGAGAGATTTTCCACATAAACCTTACGGGACCCTCAGCACTTGTGGGCACTCCAGCTTTCTCCCGCAATCTCCCACATGCTCTTCGTGTGTCTGCCTCGACACTGCCGTGTGTGTTTGTGTGTGTGTGTGTGTGTGTGCAGGTTACATGCATATTTTACTCTGGGGACCAAATGTCACCACAATGGGATAAAAACCTGCTATTTTGATGGGATGGGGACCATTTTTAGAGCCCCTACAAGAGGAAAGTTTTATAAAAATCTGTGACTGAAGAATGCTAACGGAGTGGAGAGGAAAAATTAAATTAAAAATTAAATTAAAATGTAGATTAAAAATTAAAAGTAAATTAAATTAAAAAAATGTAAAAAAAAAAATGTCAAAAGTCTATTTTGTTACTTGTGGTAGTTGGGGCTGGGTAGAGGGTATAGGTGTCAGTGACGGGATTAGGGTTATGCTCATAGAAATCAATGAATGGTAGGAATACAAATATGTGTGTGTGTGTGTATCTCAGCAGATGCATATGTGTGTATGTGTAACTGAATACTTGACAAGGCTCTGGTTTTGCACCCAGGATCATCACAGGCTTCCTGTGACCCTTTAGATGAACAATTATCCCAAAGTGATGGCAGGATGGAACTAGTCAGTTCCTCGTCAGCCCTCGGCACTGGAGCTAATAAAGGCTCTGAGAATCAGTATGAACCGCCATGCATCTCCATGCTCGTGCATCAGCTGCTGTTCTTCCTCTCCACTCCGTTAACATTCTTCAGCTTCTACGACTCCTCCATCTGGACTTTATTTCCAGTGAAGTGCTTTCATTGTCCTCCTGGCGCCGTTTCAACGGTCGTAAAAAGCGATCCAAGGTAGCGGAGAGTGTCAGCAGAAGCTGCTGAAAGCGCAGCGCGTAGCGGGAAGACCCAAGTCCAGCCCGTCCAAGGCAGAGCTCCAAGGAAACCAGCTCGCGATCTCCGCTCATCACTGTCCACCACGATATGGAAAAGTCTATATGAGATCCCTCCACTCCCCCCCACCTGTTTTCCGCCAAACCTACAACGCATTTGGGCCGCGGCCAGGAAAGACGTTTAGTGCATCAGAGCGGAAGAAGGAGTTGAGTGTAGCGTTAACATGCCCGGAAGCCTAGCGCCTGGCCGGGATCCATAGGAGCACATCGCGGTAATCAGCATCAGGCTCTGAGCGTGTCCGCAGGGATGCCTCATGGCTCAGCCCGCCATTCCCTTTCAAGGCCATTTTCCCTTCCCAAGGTCTGGTCCAAGGACTGTCGTAGGCACTGGACACAGGAGACAGCTAGACTTCATTTTCATCTTTCTGACCCTCCTGTGACAGAAGACACGCTCCTCCATCCATCCATCCATCCATCATTTCTTCTAACACATCCTATACAGTATAGGGTCATGGGGGTTCAGAGCCTATTCTGGAGGTTACGAGTGCAAGGCAGGGAATAACGGCAGACAGGCCGCCGACCCATCGCAGATGACATCCTTCTCATTTCACAATTCAGTTGAATTAGAACTAGCCGGGGAACCTTCCAGAACAAAGTCGGCACCAACCTGGCACCGAACCCCGGTCCTCTTAGCACCAGAACACTCACTGCACACCTGGGAGGAAGAGGAAGGTGAGAATTTAATTTGCGGATGCCGGCAGCAGCTATTCCAAAACACCACACCCCCGACAGCTTTGTGACATCTGCCATTGCAGCCTCTCTCAAGACCCCTCTTGCCTGACTGCCTTTATTTCTTCAAAAAAAAAGCCACTATCTGAGCTCCAGGAGCCCAATCCTTTGAGGTGCAGAAATAAATGACAACAGCCTGGTGCAGAAGGCCACTGTGACTCTTCGCACCTATTAGCGCGACAACATACTTCCGTCATTGACAAGGACACCCCCGACACGACTGCACATCGTTGTATGCGCTAATTGTGCCACCGTGGTGCCGGTCAGGGGAACCACGCGGGATCGGGGCAGCAGCGCCAGCGTGCAGGGTGAACCACTTTCGAGATGATGTCTACGGAAAACCGCACCGAGGCAGGAGGACACTGGTGGGTCGGCTCTCGCGTCTGTTCCTCCAGGCGTGAAGTGGCGGAGTTCTTTTTGGTGTCGAGCCGCCATCGCGGGGGGGGTATGTTCCTGCAGGGAGGTACACTGTGGTCCCCGATTACTGTCTAACCGAGAAAGGTGCACCATTCCAGGGCGGGTTCCACGGAAACATAGGTCACTCCCGGGGCGTGGTGACATTTCCCAGGCGCTCCGAAGCTGATCACGGAGGCCCAGAATGGTGGAGGGTGGGGAGCGGGTGTGGAGCAGTGCACCATGGGAAATATGCTGGTCTGCAAGGGGCCGGAGGAGACTCTGCCGCAGGCGGCAATGGAGGGACCACCGGAGGGAAATAGGGGGGGGTGCCAGTCCTACCTTAAATAGATACACGCTGTAATGCAGCACTTACGGGATGGGATTACACACATGAAAGTGTGCACCGGGGGCAGGTGATGGGATGCCTGATAGGAACTGTACATGAGAGAAAAGGAACATACTCGTCACCCCCCACAAAATACCTTCAGTAAAGGTGCAAAGCGTCCAGTGCCTACGGGAAGAAACCGCGGCCAGCGCTCACCGAGAAATCGGGGTCAGCGCAGACTCGGGTTAAATTCACCGCAGAGTGGCACAGGTTGAGGACACGGCAGAACAGGAGGATCTTTAATGATGGATGTTAGCCATTACCTCCGTCGTCACAAAGTATTTAAAGATGCCCTTGCAGTCGTAATTAAGCTGCTTCCCGCGGTGGTAACTCGCAGAAATGTTCCTAAACAAGAGGCTGCAACCAGACCCACACAGAAGTAGAATGTTACAGCGGAATATCCGAGCACACCGCACATTTCCTCTAAATGCGTTGCATGGCGAGATATTGATTTTTTGGTTGTGATCCAACTTGACCCTTACACCTTCCCCATGCAATTAATGCTCAGTTTTCAGACGGAGTAATCGGTCCCTATTTATCTGAGCTGGTTTGTAGCTACCCTTAATTATTTGCCCATCACGATAATTCGGAGCTCATATTAAAGTACTGCGTCAAAGCGGGCGCGGAAAGCTACATTTAACAAGCTGAGTAAACGCTACAGGCAAAGATGCGAAATTCACATCCTCGAATTTCGTAAACCCAATTATTTCGTCTGGAAAAACACAGCGCCGTTAATTAAATAACGCTTGCAGGACATTTAGAATACATGCCCCCCCTGTTTCAAAGACAATCCCAGTAGGACCAAAGGGCTTTCAGTTTCCAAGAATACAGCATCATGTTTATATTGCAATAATGTAGTCAGCATTGTAGTAACTTTTTTTCTTCTTTTCATGGGCACCTGCCAGTATGATTCAAATACTGTACTCGGACGTTTTTACACATTTACTGAAAACCCAAAACCAATACAGAGTAGGACACGCCCACTGCGATAACCACACCTCTTTTTCCCCAATTACTGGACACATAATATTTTTTACCCAACTGTAGGACACACTAAAGGTTTGGGGACAGGATCTACACTGTAAAAATAAACCGATGTAAACACAAATGCAAGGAACCACAGCTCCTTATTAGAATATCTCCCCTGCTAGAGGGATGGGGTCTCAGCAAACAGGAGTGTGTGCACCCTGCACCATACTCTGCTCCCTGTTTCCCTAGCAGCCCTAGGCTTCGAAATACACGTATGAGCGCTTGATGTACATACGAGTACGAAGGCTACCCTCAGATGCACTCTCAAAAAATGTGAACCGTCACCAGAAGCTATAAAAATTAATTCCTGAATTTCCGCAGTCATCACCTTTTGGAATCTTTTGCCTTTTATTTTTTGATCTTTTTGTTCGGCCCTCCTGTTGGGCATTTCCCACTCTTGCTTTCGAGTCGTGCATACGGTTCGTCGTGTATATTTGCGGCTCGTTTGCTCAGATGGGGGGCGCGGCACTTTGGTTAGCAACACAGAGGCTGGAGCAGAATACTTAAACAGATTTAGACATGCGCTAATCGGAATAAGCAATAAATAAACACATTACAGCAACTGGCACATTTTCCCCAAACAAACTCCGTGATTGAATCGCCCGGGGGCCAGCGAGAGGGATCAAATATTAGCTAATCAACAAATGTGAAACAAGTACTGCCGTTAATATTTGTATCGGCCCCGACGGGAACCACAGTTTAACTTCAAAGGAAACTTACGGCATCCAGGAGGCCCCATTAGGAGCGCATGTATAGGAAATCTTCCCTTTGATATGCTAATGGTCCTCAGGGGTCGGCCGGCACTAATTGATAATTTAAAACAGGGCGGTATTTATTGTCCAGGTAAGAAATACAGTATGGCTGTATACCTCTTGTGACAAACTGTGATTTTTCTGGACGGGCTAATACCGGTCACATTCAGTTTATTAAAGTCGCAGACTTTGGTCTTTAATAATGTTTGACTAAAAAGTGATTCATTTTTTCCTGTGTTTAAAGCAGAGCTAGTCTCTTTTCTCAGCACTAACAGGAGCAGGGGGCCCGACGTCCCCCCCGCCTCGCCGGTCTGCTTAGCTCTTTTACATCACCTGAGATAAGTGTTTTTCTTTTTTGTCACACTAATGGGCTGTGCTGAATAAATGTAACGAGCAATATTAGCCAGAATTACTCACGTTAACAAAACCACCTGGCAGTCTGCACGCGACTGCTGCGAATTCGCATTTCATTTAATGCTACCTTGTCTACAGATTGTAACATAACAGACATAAATCAGACCACCCGATCCACCCTGGGAGAACATCCAAAGCGCGCACACACCCACAGATGGGGGCTGGGATTCAAACCCACACCCCGGAGGTGGGCAGTGACAGCACTACCCACTGAGCCACCACAAATACAAGTTCTTTGTTCATAAATAAATACACAATCCAAGCCCAATCGAAAAATCCAAGTAGAGGAACTATGCACAGGAGCTATAATCAAGATAGCAGCACACCCCTCATTAGTACATGGTTGTGGGGATTTGTTTGTGCTCTGAACCTGTCCAGAATCTGCAGAATGTTCTGCTCAGACAGGAAATAACATCACGCACAAATGATTACATTAGTCCTCATTGGCGGGGATTACAGAAGAGTGCTGGTAACATGCCAGTAATGGCCAGCCTGAGTCCATGTCCCAGCCATAACTCCTTCTTAAAGATGTGCATGTGTGTGTGTGTGTGTGTGTAGTGGGGGTCCCCACTAATCAGACAACCCTGCGGCATTCGCGAGAATAACCCAGCGCTGCTTTTCCCTGGCTCGTTCTTTATTTTCCATCATGTTTGATTGTAAGGACATGCCGCAGCTTGGCGGTCACCATGCCGATCTACCAGGAACTCCCACTTCTGGGGGTGGACAGAAAGGGCCCCGGGCTGCCACCAACATCCCCGGCCCACTCCCCGCGGCCTCCGCCCAGAAAGCCTCGCATGCCGGCTTCTCTGCACCCAGCAGCATGGCCAGGGCCAGCCTGCCCCCCCCCACACACACACACACAGGGTCAGGAAGTGAAGTAGCATCTGTGCAAACATATCAGCCATCCGCAGCCCCCACCCCCTCTCACCCAGAGACACCTTTCATATGTATCTTCGCAGATCCACCCCAAGCTGCCAGGCAGGCCGGGGGGGTGGGGGTGGGGGCTGCAGCTGCCTGCGTGATGGACACCACAGGCCCCGGTACTGGTACCAGCAGCGTGTCGCTGAATAAAACATGACCCAATGTGCAAGCAGAGTGATAGTTCTGTAGGTTAAAGGAGAGTGCTATTGCTTAGTATTAGTCCCTGTCTTAAAAGCCAGTGCACAATAGCCCAGGTCTGTGCAGGACAAGCTCCAGCTTCTCAGCACCCGGGGGGAAGTGATTCAGCATTTCTGAGGTGCGGCGAGACCTCGTCTCGCCAGTGGGGGGCAGCAGCACAGCAGCTCTGGAGGGGCGTTTCCGGGTGATAGCATCAACAAGGTCACCCCAGTTTAGCTTCCCCAAGTCTGCTTTTATAATGGATCGCATGTCTGACAGTAAGTGAAACTGGAGCTGAATCACCCGAGCGGGCTTCCCGCTACATGCGCGCACACCTGCCAGGGCCGGCTGGAGGCACGCGCCGCCACGCCGCACATCCGGAACGTTCTGCGGAAGTCGCCGCGCTAATCCCGGCTTAGCACATTAGCAGAGACGGCGAGACATGGAGAGGGGGGCGTCTCGGCCCGGCCCGCTGTCCTTTTCCACTCTGCGGGGGCAGGCCGCCTCACACACACGCTAAACACGGGCAGCTACTCTTCCTTAACGTTTAACGGTGCTAGATAAAGCGTCCATCGATAAAGGGGGAGTTACAGCAACCATCTCCAAGGCAGAACTCTCATCCTACAAAAGTAATTATAAAACACATTAGTGACGGGTGGGGGGGAGGTGTTGGGGTTGTACCTGTCTATTCTCGCCCCCCGTTAACCTACCTAGCGCCCGACGCCCATCCAGAATCCTCCAGTTGACTCTGGCTGCCCGATAGCCACACCCAAGCTCCCTCACTGAGGTACTCTATTTACCACGTGTCCTATCTGTCCTTCGCCGGCTGCACAGCCTGATGTCCTGAAATCGGAAAACCCCGCCCAAAACCAGCATCGCCTCCTCTCCGGCCCCCAGCATCGCTTCCTCTCCGGTCCCCAGCATGGCAGCTGTGCACATGTTCTCACTTTGCTGATAGTGGGGGATCGGCTTCCATCAGATGGGGGGCCTGGCTGCTCTATCTCGGCGGGACGCTGACGATAAGGAGCGCAGGGGCGCTGTCGCTGTGTGCAGTAACTACACCGACAGCAGCGGTGCCGCCCGGGCTTTTCCAGATCCGGCCTGAGAATAAGCACAGATTGGTTCCCGGGGAGAAGCCTGCTTAGCGCGAATCGTCCTGTGGAGTACCGTTTAAGGCAAATGAGGAAGGGAGGGGCCCGTGATCGCTCACCCAGGCTGGCGGAAAAAAAAAAAGAAGATAATAACGTAAAGGGCAAAGTAATAAGAATGACAGCGCACTAAAATAATGAAATACACTCAGGGGATACATAAAATAAAGTGTTGTCCAATTTGCAGTCATATTAAAAGCACTTCCAAAATCTGTCTGTAAAGATAAGTTCTCCACTCCAGGGGATTAAATACAAAGACAGAGTCGTAAAATCATCCCCAAAAAAAAAGTCCATGCATTTGGACATTTGTATTCAGGCTACATGCTGGGTAAAGCCACGCAGCACAGCGCAGGGGCTCCTGCTGATTGGTCGGTTTTGTGTGGGGGGGGGGGGGGGGGGGGGGAAGCAAAACAATCCACTCACTCACACACAGTCTGCAAAAGTAGAATATTCTGTAGAG
>JAODKM010000038.1:13016415-13035744 GCA_026780845.1 Petrocephalus sullivani
ATAAGATGAGATTATCCAAATGGGGACCTGGAAAAATGACCCCAAAAGCAAGGAAGTTTCAGGTTTTACCACACTTTGGGGACATTTTGATCCCCATATGTGACCTAAGCAAACCCACACACACACACACATACAAACACAGACAAAGTTCCCAGTGAAATGCCATTGGTGAGAACTCCCTATTTATGTCTATATATGCCCAATTCTGAACGAATGACAACATAAACGTAATGTTAAAACTTTTTTAACAGTTTAAGAATGCTCCTTGACAGCTTCCTTCCGACGATCCATTACTTACACAAGGCACTAAAATAGGAGTAGGGTATTCTGGTTACTGTATGAATATAATTTGTCCCAAGACTACTTTGGTGACAAAAAAAATAGATCAAGACCCAGTTTGCTACTCAGATGTTTCACAAGAATAACAAGGAAAAAAATACATGTTCTAGGCCTATTTTTGTCTTTTTATTGGTGAAAAGATAAAAAGATTTCCGTAACAGGCTCTCATTTGACTCATTAGTCATATTGCATGTGCACATTTTGTTCCGCCTAATCAAAACTTATTGCCCAGTAAGGGGTATTTATTCCAAAGGCGTAATATGGATTCTAACGAAACTTGAAGGAAAATCATCCTCCACATGGTTTAATTAACCTATTATACAAGAAAAGAAAAAAAAAAAACACATTTTGCTATAAAACACTGAAGTGCTGGAGAAAAGGATCACCATCACTTTCGGGAATTAACGGTCCATTTATGCGAAGTCGCAGGACATTTTCAGAGTAAATTTCAGGCTGTGTGTTCATTATTAATAATATTGATTGTTTTTTTTATATTTAACCATATGCACGGTTATTAAGCTGTACGCACGACCGGACAGGCACGGAGAGGGAAGCGCAAACAGACATGAGATGGAGAGTGCTCATTCTGCTATGTACTGTAATAGCAGCCCTGCGACGCCGTCAAACACCGTGACAAGCTCCTAACGCTTTTCACACCGAGGACAGTGCACGGGTGAAGTAGTGAACAAAAATATATAACACGCGCTGCACAAAAAACGTCTACCAGAAAAGTACTCTAAAGATCATAACTAAACACGAAACGGAAAATGGCTCAGTGACTATGTCAAACTCCAGACAGTCACGTAAAAGACATGCACGATACATATAAACTAATTGCGCTCCTCTGCCGGATTTACACATATGCACTCTTATATTGCGATTATTATGTTCAGTTTCTGTGGCGATATGAAGGAATTCAGTTATCATGCGGCTGCAGGAGCAGACTGTAATTACATCAAACAAAAAGCGGCACTAAAGCCCTTATCCTCTATCGCGAGTGAGGAGGGGAGCGCAGCTCTGTCTCCTCTCCATTCACTCCCCTCTGCATGCAGTGTTCCCACTCTTAACGGCCCCCTAACCTGCCCCACCACACATATTTAATGGAGTTTTCAGACAAATAACATTTTGAGAGTCTCTTTTGATCAGCTGCCTTTGAGTTTATCCTGAACTCATGCTGTCTGGTCAAGGAAACATTGTCCACACACATCAATAGAGATAGTTTGCTGTTATAAATGGTGTCATGTGTAATAATAATAAGAATAATGGTGATGATGAATGCAATGAGATCTGGTGTGTTCCGGACCTGTGGGATCCCTACTACCGTATGAGCGGTAATTAAGATGGTTCGGGCCAATCTCCTGTCCTGCAGGAATTTAACATGGCTGACCTGCTTGTAGGCTGTGGCAGGTGATTATTCGCATTAGACTCCTAGTCACAAAAAGATAAATCTGTAGCCTAGAGGTCAGCCCTCCTGCTCTCCGACATTGAATTCAGCAAACAACCCCCACCTGCCCCCCTTTTAGGTACCGTCGCTAAAATTGTCAGGATAACATTATTAAAAGGCTTGTAATGTCCACAGGTTACACGTGCCTTTTACAGGACATACTTAAAGTGGAACGGTTTCCAAGTGACTCTTTGGAGCCATTCTTCTGACAATATAATGTGAGGAATTTTCTCCCTGGGTTTATTTTGTGCAACTAAAAAAAAAAAATAAATCAATGACTTTAAAGCACAGTTTAAATACATTTCCAGGCAGGTGTTGTAAAACCTGAGGCGCAGTAAAGTCCAGGAACGGTTTCTCTATGGTGCTGCCCAGGCGAGAATACGGATGAGCGGAAGACTAATGTCCTGCTGGTGTGTTGCGAGGACACACTGTGTGTCACGCACGCAGTGAGGCTGTATCCCCGCTCTAGGAGCCCTCCCCACCACCCCCGCTGAGGATAGTAGCTCGGCCCCTATCCCCGTGCACGTCTGGACAGCCGCCCCGCCATTTCGGGTTCAGTGGGCCGCAGAAGATGTCATTTCTATCCCCATCTCTTCCCACCATCCCATAAAAGTGGCGCCAATTACTTAAAGTCAAAGTGCAGCTAGGGGACCTCATTTAAGCGTAACCGCCAGCGACATGCAGAAAAACAGAGTTTCGTCTCGGGGTGATAAAATGCCTCTGTTGTTTCAAGGGGATGGGAGGCCTACCTCAGGCATGGAGACAAAGAGTCCAAACACAGCACAGCTAACACTCACCTAAACACAGCACAGCTAACACTCACTCAAACACAGCACAGCTAACACTCACTCAAACACAGCACAGCTAACACTCACTCAAACACATCACAGCTAACGCTCACTCAAACACTTCACAGGTAACACTCACCCAAACAAACACAGCACAGTTCACACCTACCCAAACACAGCATAGGTCTCATGCACCCAAACACAGCATAGCTCACATGCACCCCAAAAAAGCATAGCTTACACACATACAAACACAATACAGCTCACATGCACCCAAACACTACACAGTTCCAACACCCCTAAACACACACACCCCAACACAGCTGACACACACTAAACAAAGCACAGCTGACACGCACCCAAACACAGATCATGGACACCAATTCATATATATATATATATATATATGAATTGGTGTCCATGATCTGTGTGTATATATATATATATATATAACCTGTAAATATATTTGTTCATTGTCATATATATGGAACAATGAGATGCTAAGCTGCATTTTTATGTATATGTAAGACACTTAAGGGCCGCATGAGCTGTGTCAGGCTGTTCTTTTTTGTGCCACCCTGTTGGGATCTTTGGGATCCATTGAAGAGGTACTGCCTGTGTTATTCAGTGTGATGCATTATTCATCGACAGGCAGGAACCGAAAGAGGTGCGGCCTGAAATGTGCGACCCAATGCACCTCCAGCACCCCCCGTACCGTCCCGCCTCATCCTCTGTCTCATGCTTGTGGGATGGGCAAAAGTTACCCATTTTGATTCTGTTTGGAAAAGCTAGCATTTTGTTCAGTTCTTTTTTTAAATACTTTTTTGCACAGTGAGGTATATTGCATCTGCCTCCATAAACCCCGCCCACTCTCAGATCACCCACCCCCCCACAGCTACGGGGCTCTTCTTAAGTTACCCGCCTAATTCATTTGACCCCCTCCGTCCTCCTGAATTTTTCAGACGGGCAGCTATAACGTTTCTCTTTGCTGTGGACAGGGAAGATGGCTGAGCTGTAGATGGTTTGTAAAACAGCCCAGGGAGGAGAGCCCTGTGTGTGTGTGTTTCACCCTTTTTTCGGTCCAGACAAAGGGGAACTCAATTGTAAATAAAAATATCAAAAGTCTTGTATTTTGTCTGGATACTCATGGTTAAGGTTAGGGCAGAGGATGCGTTAAGGTTGGCATTGTTGGAATTAGGGTTATGCCCATAGAACTGAGAGTCCCCACAAAGATACGGATACCTAATCTGTGTGTGTGTGTGTGTGTGAGGCTGGTGCTTCAGCTGCAGTAAAATGTTCTGTTTCTGTAAAGCCACTAAATTACAGAGAGATCACCCCTGGCTAATCTCCGCATGAGCTTAGAACGCCTCTCTTCCTTTTGTTTCTCCTCACCGCGATGCAGCGAGGAGGTTAGGTAACGGTGCACTGTGTGTGTGTGTGTGTGTGTGTGAGGTGTGCACCTACAAAGAGAAAAGAGCGTAGCCCTCTGTAAAACCCCCGCGTACGTAATGGGATCTAAATATGTAGCATCAGCCCTCCGGCTATGCGCAGCCTCAACGGGGCCGACGCACTCTCCTCGTCAGGGACGTTCGCCCAGCCCTACTCTGGGGAGGGGGGGTGTTCTGCACTCATTTGGAATGCGACTCACTCACGCTGCAAGGAGGTGGGGGGGGAGGGGAGTCCTCAGCATGCCCCGGGTTCGAAAACTATTGCAGCGCCTCACCGGCGGACGTGCCCACATACTCTCGGCGGGGAGTGGCACTGACTGCGTGTCACCCTGGCGATGTGGCGGGACTGCCAGGGATCTGACAGATGGGGCGGGCGCCGTGAGGCGGGGCCCAAACCTGCGGCACAGTGAGCTCATGGACACGTGTATTCCTGCCAGCCCGTGAGCGGCCTGGCTTGTCATCCGTAAAAATAGAAACCATTATATTGTAATTACAACGGCACAAAAATCATGGAGCATTGAGTCGATCGCGATGATGGATCTTTTTATTTTTTTTCACCAGTGGAGGCGTAGCAAGATATTGCCCGTCCACACTGCTGGCCAATCAAAATCTTAAATTTTCTGACGGACGACCTTCATTGGTTTTGGCCGCTGTCATCATCAATGTGCGACAGCGAGCCTCCCATCTCCCACCAGCCAAACCCCAGGCCCTAATAGGTGTGTGAGCTGCCGTCTCTCCTTGGCAGCCCTGGCTGGCATGCCGCTTTGTCACTTAAAATATCACGCTATTTATTGCATGCCGTAATGCTCTGCATCAGCCACTTAAAGGGGCCGCATGTTTATTAATGTCTTATGCAGCCACCAGGTCACACTTATGGGAGCACGATGCATGTATCACAGGCTGAAATCCTTCTTGAGCACGAGAGAAACCCAGGACACGGCTGCCCCGGGTGCGAGGTGACACCGGCTCGATGCGCCAGCAGTGATGGAATGCTGCAATCCTGCACAAAGGCAGCGCCATTGATCTTCCCACAATGCCAGTGCACCTACTCAATGTTACATGTGTAATTAAAGGGAAAGTAACTCCCAAGGAAGTGCGGCCAAATCCTTAAAGGGAGCATCATAACCAGTACCGCAGAAAGCAGAACAGCGGCGACGCTCTTTTCATCACGGATCCACAGAGTCCTTTACTAATGACGACAATTAAAATCTGCTAATTATCTGAATGAGGGTTTCATACTTCAGTAAATTCACATATTTTGAAGAGTGGCAAGAAAAATGTCTTGAACACGACTGTATCTGAATTCTCCGTGGTGCCGTACTTGACTCCACAAACAGCGACAAAAAAACAAATATGAAATGAACACAAGGAACAGGGGGACAATTGAAATAAATCTCTATATTAAATGCACCTACATAAAATGAATAATTATCAATACCAGCATACTGAAAGCATTACATTAAATGCTTTTGAAAAGATGCTTTGATGAGTTTATCATTTAGCATGTCCTATTTAGTAGACAGCCCAGCGCTAGCTGTAAAAGGGTAATTAAATCTAAAATTAAACTAACCCTTCGGACACAAAAGGTAGTTGACATTGAATACATTTCTGTCATTGTTATCGCCATTTAATTGTAGCCGCTGTGCTTCCAGGAGAAGCATCCGTAAGTATAGTCATTATCTATAATTAAAAGGATGTCTCTCCTGAGTTCTCCTAGAAGGACTGATTAGAAGGCTGTAAACACAGATGTGTGCACAGTACGGCACCCAAAAAAACAGCTTGGGTCAAAGGTCAGCTCAGGTACGGGTCAGCAGAGTGTGACGTTAGCACCGAGAGCATCCTGACTGCTGAATTGCTGACTGATCTCACCCAGTCTCTGAGGTAATGTTCTGCTAGTCACAGAAAAAAAGGGTTTTACATGTCCTCAGTTGACCCTCCCACCCCCACCCCACCCAAAGAATAGTGGAAATGGGGAGGGGGGGGTTGCCATGGTAGCAGCTTTCTACAGTGTTTCACTGATTGCTCGCTAGACTGAATCTTCAGTCATACAAACACCTAAGCGGTAAAATCAACAACAACAAACAGAAAAACATACAGTCGAATAAACCGCTGAGCTAATCGGTGAGGATGGATGTCAGACCTTTATGTCAGATTAATAACAGAGGAGTACCTGGTGGTAGCTTGGTGTTAGTTAATGTTAACAGAATCGGATTTATTTCGGCGATTCCGATGCTCTCTGGTCCACGGATGGATCCCAAATGCTTCGCCATAATAGGATATAATATCAGGGGGCACTGAGACCACCAATCGAAATGTCTACAGAGGCAGTGCAATTACCATCTCATTAACATATGCAAATGAGCGATGGCCTGTGTTATCTCTAATGATGAACGCCGACTCGGAATAATGCAACTCCATTAAAGCTGGTACATGTTGGAGAACAACAGAGTGCAGCCGCGGCAACCCTCAGCCTGACCCAGCAGCCAGGGTGGGGGGGGGGACTCATCAGCCAATCGGTGATCAGCCCCCGCATCCTTAATCATTGCCTGCTTCTTTAAGCACTGATTCACAGCATGGAAAAGCCCCCATCATCCCTACCCGCCTGTCTGTTGGATGTATGGAGAATCAATGTAACTGGCATCAGGGGTTACTACAGTCCTGAGAAAGATTACACTGCAGTTCACCTACACACTATCTTTACTCCACTCATAACAACAACAACAACAACAATAATAATCGTTTTCTCTGTGTTTTCATGATACAAAAATATCCTTTCTACTTTACTGGTGGTTTCTGAATCCTGCTCAAAGAGTGACCGCATGCCTGCCTGCTAATGGACTGGTCACCCATCCCGTGCAGCCCTCTGCTTCACACCCTGTGCTGCCTGGAACAGCCTCCAAGCTCACTGCCACCCAGTACTGCACCAGCAGTTGATATGGGGATGGATAGGTGCTCCACGTTCCCAAAGATCAATAACATAGCTAGCCATATCACGACTGTATAAGTAGCCTGTATTAATAATGCTTTGGCATCCATCCAAATATACATACAAAAAAAAGCATAATAAATGCATCACTTACTGTATCGTTTGAAGCTAGCTGGTGGCTTACAGCTAGATTCAGGTGTAGGTTTTATTGTCAGACTTCATTTTCATGTCTTGCTATATATGAATGCTTCTTTCTGATATTAGGTGATAATAACTATGCATGTGCTTTTTTTCTACTTGGTGTTTAAACCAACCTGGCTTATATGCTGCCGCGATTTGTCGACGTGAATTTTAATGAAATTGCCTTTTTGATTTAAAAAAAAAAAATGCTTCAATTCATCACAGCTTATCTAATCTAAACCCCTCAAATGGCATACAGTTTGTTGACTAAATAAAATTAACTTAAATGAAACAGTCAGTTTGATTAATCGTTTAGATTAATCAACCATTCGTTAAAACAATCCATAGGTTAATCAATAGAAAAATAGTCATTAGTGGCAGCCCAACAAGTGTAATCACTGATGGGAATAACGGCGTTAAAATATACGACATTAGTAACAGCGTTATTTTTTCGGTAACGGGTAATCTGACTAATTACGGTTTCCATCGTTACAGCGCCATTCCCGTTACTGACAGTAAAATGCGCGCGGTACCCGTCTTCATCCAATCAGGATCTCTCAGCCACAGGAGGGGCGGGGCGAGACACCCGCATAAGCAATGATGGGCTAAGGAGGCGTTACATTTCAGGAAGAGTGAAAGTTGATTGGTTCCTTCACCTCATCGTCTGTTTTGACTGATTGGCTCTAGTGAGGAATCGTTACGAAGTTGTTCGGAAATGGTTAGCGGGCTGCCGCGTCTGGATATCTAGCTCCAGTACGGCGAGAATGGAGGCAGGGAAGACAAGTGGGATTTGAACCTACGCCTACAGGGGCACTGCAACCTGAGCGCAGCCCCTTAGACCCCTTGGTTCACAGGTGCATAACAGTATGTAACAGTATATTCCAGAATCGTCCGCTTAAAGCCGCTTGTGAGTGTTCTGTGGCTTATCGTGTTTTGAGCGTTTCGAATGATACACCGGACGCCTACTGGGCAGGTATCATGTACCTGTATGTACTTCCCTGGGGAAATACCGCTTTACCACAGGGAAGAACCTAGAGGGAGGTGCACACAAACGCAGTTATATGTTATGCTGCTGTGTTCTTACGAAAGGTATTTCTTTTCCTACGTCTGTTATCCAAACAATCTCTTTCGAGGTTGCTTAAGGGAGAGCTTCTTTAGAGCGACCTTAAAATGTGCCGGAACTCTTGATTGGCTGCTGACTCGATGGCTGGGGAATCCGTTATTCCCACTACGCTGCTACTTCCCCACCAATTTTGCGCGGGTATACACCTTGTCTGGAAAGTAGTTCTGTTATCCTTTAAAGAGTAATTAATTCCACCCAAAAGAGGAGTTGGTCAGTTTGGTCCTAACACAGATGCACACAGCAAAAGAGCTGTTTAATTCATTAAATATATGTAATATTCAATTTTATTATAAGTAATTAAACATACAGTTGAATTTAAAGTTCCATTAAAGGGGGGAGGAGGGAATCCAAATTCCTTGACATATTTGAACATTAAAAATAAATGTTACGCAATAGTTACTTTCCCTGGCAACTAGTTACTTTTATCATGCTGTAACTCAGTTACTTTTTGGGAGACACTGATAATATTAAATAATTTTAATTCTTTCCAGTGAATTCCTATGTTGTTTTTATTTCAAAAGCATTTTTTGGCCCTTTATATGAGAAATATGCTGTCAGTAAAATGCTCAGTAATACATTTTGTGGTTTGTTCAATACTGATTTCAGTACAGTAACCACCTCATCATCTGTTTTGGGGGGTTGCAGTTGATGGGGCTTGCTGCCCCCCCCCCCGACACAATCAAATTTAACCATAATCAAATACGGCTTGTTCCTCTAGGTGAATCAGTTAAAAAGAAAGCTGAGTACAGGAGGATGAATCTGTCGGCTGTAAAACTGCTACAGGAAACAATTACAAAGTGTGATTCATTTAACACTTATTGACTTATTACCATATTAAGATGGTATTTTAAATATGACATTCTACTCATGAAAGACAGTTACCTAATTTCAGCTGACATCAATTAAACATTCAAAAAGATCTGTCCCAGATAGTCTCAGCAGGTTGTTACTGGAAGAGCTGCAAGACTGCATTGCTAAATTCCCTTACAGCAGGGGTCTCAGGCTACTCGTCCCCAGACTACATCTGTCTCATCAGACAGTTTCATTCATGTTTTCATTTTACTATCTAATCTGGCCCACAAATCAATCTTTACTTTGTACTAGGGATGAAATGGTTACCGGTTTCACAGTAAATTTCCCGACGCTTAGTATTACTGTTTCAAATTTTAATTGTCATTAAAAGCCTGAGTGTCAAGCCAGGTGCATGATAGTTGGCAACCCTGGAGTGGAGGTGGCATTTTATTCCTGTTTCAGAGCTAGCTGAATACCCATTTGCTGTACGTATACGTTTGTATTTATGTATTCTTGAAACAGAAGTTTACACCCGTCTCCTCCTGTATGGATTTTCCAGCATACCTACAATTTGATGGCATTTTTTGTATTTGTGTGAAGTTCAGTAAATAGTTGAACTATTATGAAATTACATGGTTTTCATATGTCTACATAGATATGCTATTATTTTAGCTTTTATGCAAACAAAAAGTGCGTAGTGTTGCTAATTATATTTGTGGTTTTCAATATAGAACTTGTCGAAGTGATTGCAGTTTGTGTATCATTAATTTTTAAACATTTTCAGAACATTTTAATCATAGGTGGAGTTTATAGACTTACAGTGCAGCACTGACCTCAAACCAAAGTTTAGAGATGCAAATGGAAACCCAAACATGAGTGCACAATTTTTGTGAAAGTAACCCTCATCCTTGCTAAAGTTGTCCAAACAGTTGAAGGGGGTAATGTGTCTGTCTGGAAGCACATATCTTTGTGAAAAACTTTTCTCCACTATGAAATTAAATCATTCTCAGAGTGTCCACTGTCTGCTCCCTCAGTGCAAACATTAGACGCATGAGTTGGCTGCCCTTCATGGCCAAGCTTAGTCTCATGGAGAGCAAGGTTGGGGGAGGTGAGAAGACAATTTCCCCACAGGGATCAATAAAGTATCAATTATTATTATTATTATCATTATTATTACGCAGCAGGACCACTGCCAAAAGCTGACCAGGTGACCAAAGAGTCCTGAATATAGTTAATAACTCTATATTAAAAATTTCAAGTTGAAAAATATGGCAGACTTTTGTGTGTGTGCATGTGCATATGCGTGTGTACGCGCGCGCGTGTGTGTGTGTGTGTGATTTCTCACGTCGCTCCCTAGGGGGAACACCACATGTGGCCCCTAGGTAATTTGAGACTATTGCCCTACAGTTTTCCTCTCAAACGGGTGACCTCAAGATTTTTGAGAATCGCGTAAATATTCCCCCCCAGGGTAACCGGCACAGGAACTGGATAGCTCTCCATCTACACTGACTGTGTTAACATTAATCACTCTGACCGACATGTAAAGTGCATGGTCCTATGATAGATAGTGAAGTTTCACCGAGATCTTCGAGAAACAAACAGTGAACAGCACAAAATGGCAAGGAGACAGATTCCAGTATGTGCTTTTCTGGGACAATTTAATCTAGTTAGCGTCATCTGTACTGTGGAAACTCAGCTAGCCATTTCCATGCAGAAGCTCAGCTTGATTTCTTTATCTTTGACTAGCTGAAAGCACATCGCTACAGTACAATCACAGACGTGGCAGGCATGCTGTTGGCTATAGCTGGCAGTCGCACCGCGTAACTGGATTATAACACCATGCAATCTGTTGGGTAAACTTCACACTGCTCAGACAGGCAAACAATCCCCTCAATATGCTGAAAGCTGTAAGCTACACAGGCAGATGAACTAAGACATTAAAGTTAAAACCAACATAGAGAAAATGAGTCTTAAACTGGTTAGGGCTGCATGGGTAATGGTTAGGGTTGTCATAGTTGGGATTAGAGTTAGGACCATAGAAATGAATGAAGAGTCCCCATAAAGATACATATACCTGTGTGTGTGTGTGTGTGTGTGTGCGTGCGTGCGTGTGGGTTTGCATAGATCACATTTGAGGACCAAAATGATGTCCCCAAAGTGTGATAAAACCTGATATTTCCCTACTTTTGGGGACATCTTTTCAGGTCCCCATTTAGATAACCGCAATTTTATAAAAATCTGTGAATGCAATCAAAAAACTAGAAATGTATTTGGCTTGGTTACTTATGGTTAAGGTTAGGGCTGGGTAGGGGTTAAGGGTGTCATACTTGGGATCAGGGTTATGCCCATAGGAATGATTGGAGTGCCCCCATAAAGATAGGAATACATGGTATGTGTGTTTGTGATTCTTTGTCAGTCTGCCTGCAGCACAGAACAAAATCTAACTTCAACTAAAAAACGTGGAATGAGGTTCTCACAGAGGTGCCAGAGAACTTCTCTGGTTATGAAAAATGAACGAAAACCAAGTTTTAATTAGGTCATAAAAAGGAATGTAAGTCACAAACAAATTTTATGCATGCTAGCATTAGAAAAAAAATTGACCTGAAAAGATGTCATTTTTGGCCCTCATTTCAGTGCTGTCAGATGTGCTGACTCATTAGTCCTGCTCAAGCATATAATTAAAAGGACAACTATATGTACAGTGATGTCACAAGGGCAGGATCGTGACGGGATTGAAGGCTCCAGCCCCGCACAGGAAACAATAGGCCAAACCTCGGAGCGTGGTTAGAAGCATGGTGACTCTGTGTGAGTGTGTGTGTGTGTGTGTCCTGGGTCTATTCATGCATAAACTTGCAGAAAGTGATAGCAGCATCGTCAAGAGGCACTGCCGAGAAGCTCCTTAACCTCTGGTGACCACTCTAAGCTCTGCTGCTAGACCTGTCCCCGACTGAATATTCACTTAGCTGTTGTCTGGGGCACCGGTACCTTTCTCTGCGGTTATACTGGTTTGTATCGCACTCATTTTTTTCCATCCATGCTTCTCGGCACCATTAACCAGTGTTCAAGTTCATGCACATTCAAAGCTGTCTTTCAAAGCTTGTCTAATTTGCCTGATTGCTGTAATTACAATGACGTTTGAATGATGCATTTTGCCGTACCCTTCCAAAGCATTCCAAAAATAAACACCAGGCACATATAATAATACTTAAATGCAGAAAAGAAAAAAAGCACATGAGTGTGACAAAAGTTTAATACTTTATCTCCATTTTTGTCACCTGATATTTCAGTAATGTACGCTTCATCTTATTGGTCTATTATCTTATGCCATTATTTATAAATCATGGAAAAGTCATTTTACAGCGCTATGTCTAAAATAAAATGCCAGTTTTGATGCTTTTATTTCTTTGCTGAATCAGAAATGACTTTTGAGATACTAAAAGGTACAATTTTGTGTCCTGTGAGGTTTAGAAAATGTAAATATGTACAACTGTCTATCGCATTATTAATAATCATGTCGTTAAACGTGATTCTTGATCTCTGACCCATAATGCACTGTGCTCTGTACCCTGAATCACCTCATACAATATGACAGGTCTTTCGAAGTATGCCCCTATTGAATTAGCACCAGGCCATCTCTAATGCTGAGTCCAACCTTGGATTGGTATCAGGGTCTTATTCATTCCCCTATTCCTTGTCAACCAATCACATCTGAATGACTCTGCCTGCAACACAACCCATGCGCATCCCATGATCGTTGACATCAAAGTCTTAGCAGGCTCCAAGAAGCACCCAGAGTAACGGGGGAACCAGCCATTGTTATCTCTCCGCGGGGATACCCTCATGTGGGCAGATGGTACCAGGCTTTCTAGATAGAGCAAGCACTAAAAGCCATAATAAAGGTCGCACATGGGGCGGAGGCCGCACACACGGCATGAGCCACTTAAGGGCTGAGAGCAGTCTTTTCTTTATCTTTTGAAAGGGCATAAGTGAAAGGCTGAAGCAGGGCCCATCAATTATCACCCCAGAGGCCAGAATCCAGGAAGTTTTACAGCTGCCATTACGCCATTAAGAACTCAAAAAGTGAGTTAAATGGCTGTAATCAAGACTGAACTGGGTGCCCGAATGAAATGAAAAGCTGTACTCGCAGTCCTACAGGCATGGATACAATTTAGAGATAAATATGCCACTCCAGGAACGGAAACTTGGAAGGATTTCTGAAAGCAGGAGTCAGAGTATGCATGTGTCAGCTTAGTGTAGTGGCTACAGGGGAATATCTTTATGGTTATGGGTGTCACTCCTTCATAACTTCTTAGGAAATCACCCACAGAGGATCAGTTTATGGCTTTTACACTCGAGCATCCGCTTCATTAGAGAAGGTTGCAGATCTGTACTTAGCAGCCATCATGGGCCATGTGGTAACTGAAGCCAGTAGCTGCGTTGACCTCTATGAACAAGTTAACTTAAAGTGGATCATTGCTCTATACGAAGAAAATATTAGGCAATGTTTAGAGAACACACATTTATAGGCAGCAGACTAAGTGACCATGTTCAGAGTACACTGGGATCTCAGCAGAGGTATTGTCTCCAACAGCGGCCATCGGATGAATCACCTTCAGCTGTCTGACCCACAAATCAGCACACAGTCACATCAGTGACTGAGGGCGCATCTGAAATTGCATAATTGTTTGCTGTGTAGTAGGTGGAATATAGTATGCAAATTGAGCAGAATGTCCCAATCCACATTATGGATGAGACAGTAGGCAAACAGTACCAGGATCACATGCTACATTATGTGTGCCACTGATAGACAGTACACTATCTCACAAAGCCAGTGTAGCCTGAACCAAAGAACAAAGAATGTCATTTTTGTTAAGATGGTGCAGGAAGTGCCATCTCTGTACCATTTTAAGCAGAAAACAATACCCATTTATATAAGTCGACTCATATGTATTTTTTTTCGTTGATAACAGGTTTTAACTTTCCTAATGGTCGTCACTGGTAAACATCCGGGTCAAGCAATATGCTGGATGCTGACCACAATATGTCCATACACACAGTAGGTACTACAATAACAGTTAAGTAGTAAGCTTCTGACGAAACTGAGCACATTCTGTGTAGGGATACAATTTCGGATGGACCCAGAATGTATCTCAAATAATCGTTAATATCTGTGCAAGGCGATGCAGATTTTTGCAGCATAATAAGACATCATTGGTAGCTAAAATAACACATCTAACTCACAGTACCATTTTTTGAATATAATGGGCCTTTCCACATATTTGCTACTGAGGATGGGTCCTACATTCAGGCTGTCAGGAGGTTGGAACTGAGGGTATCCTACTGTCTCCCATTACTGTGGCAAAAACCTTGCCAAGGACAGAAGACCACCTCCAAAACCACTGCAGGGAAATAGCTAGGAATAGCTGATGCATAGGTTGCCTTCGATAAAGATTTTCCTTAGTATGAGCTACCCAAATGACATTTTCAGCCAATACCTGTAAGCACTCCAGGGTCATTATTGAACAACATCTGCTCCAGTGCCTCTAATTTAGATAACAAGGATTCCCTCTTGTAGAGGGAGAAGAAGCAAGGGAGACTTAAAGAGCATGTGAGACTGCTGCGTCGGACACATCTCATCTCATAACGTGAATTAAGCTCTATATTTGAACCTTCGAGCTGCCAGGACCTCCTGATGAGAAATCCGACGTGAGACACCGGTCTCACGTAGAAGGAGGCCAATCGTACCAGCAAACCGGAGGAAGACAGAGACGTTCAAACCTACTATTTAAGTGTTTTTGGACTCTCTGAACATTTGAGCTTGCATTCTCAAAACGTGCAGGTTACGGCTAGAACTGGCGCGGTCGCATTAGTGGCAGCCTGTCCCCAGTGCTCGGAGCTGAGGAGACGGGAATGAAGTACTAAAGCCCTACAGATGAAGCCGAAGCCAGACGTGAAGACCGGAGACGCCAAGACGGCTCCGAGCAGTGAATGTCATACAGATGTGCCTTTCATACTTAACCTTTCTGGAGAGCTTATGTCCACAATAAACACAGAGGCCAAAGCTTGGAGTCAGTGACAGTAGTAAAGAACAGTGTCGTTTGGTACACAGGGTTAGTAGAGTATTTATTGTGTTTTATTTATTGTTTTTTTATTTTTATATATTGTTATTCTCTTGTTTTTTGTCTTGCTGTACAAACACATTGAATGACCCTTGTGTATAATAATGTGCTATATAGATAAAATTGCCTTGCCTTGCCTATTGTAATAACACACTGCTACAAATAACTCTTCAGGATCAATTAGTGCTGTTTCTCATTGTAATACATTTTTATTATATTAAATTGCTATTATAGCCACATACAATTTATCTACAAATAATATCTGATAATGCCCAAGCTCTACTGGTGCCATTTTCTGTACCCTGGTTCTACAGTACTTTAGTACATTATGGTATCCTGAGTTCCTCTGTCCAGTAATCGAACTGGTTGCATCCCAATTCTACTCTCTTCAGTCCAGCACAAGGGCTGCACCAATACTGAGTGTCTGGGGCTCAACGACGAACCCAAAGGCAGGTAAGATGCATAGTGACTTTGTCTGTCCCAGAGCAATGCATCTAGAATGTCCTCAACCCCCTTCTCCTATAGGAAAATATTTTTTGCCTCCTTTTGTCTTCTCAATTATAGGTCAAATAAAAATGCCTTGCAGTAATTGTTCTTAGCATGCAGTCATACACACTGGTCCTCATATATGATCTGCATTTGATTATCAATGTCTCCCCAAGGTCACCAAGTGGACCACATCCTTTCAAACCAAAGTGAATGGCCAAATTAGCATAGTGTTTACATAATAGCCATACTTGTGGGTGCTAATCTACATGTGGCTTGGCCTGAACCATTTTCACTTAAGTGGGGAAGTCAGTTTCCTCCCAGTTTCCTTCCTGCCCAAATGCCAAACTCCAGATCGCATCATAAATCTTTCAGAATTTCATGCTTCAAGCCAGAGAAAATGTTTAGAGTCAATGTTAGAAAAGAACATTTGTATTTTTTGTTATACATGCTAATTGTATATGGTGTCTGTTAATGTGTTTATATATAAGTATGCATGATATATACACACACGCAGATATAAATTGTAATTGGTTCCCCATGTATCCAGCAACACAGAAATTAAAAATATCCTCAAGTATTTCTGTGGCAAACAGTGCCTACATGTCAGGAGACAGCTCCCTGGAGGGGCTGTGGGGTCAGAAGGTTGTGTCCCAGGCCGCAGATGCTCATTTCCCTCTCAGGAGGAAACACCGCCATGGAGTGATTTGGGGTGGGAGGCAGAAATCGATAGCCCGTGCTGCCCTGCACACAGCGCAAATGTTTGAGGATCAACAGCCATGGCGCATGAATGAAAGCAAGTGGGAGAGTGAGTGACAGAGGATGCTGAGGGATTCTGGGAGGTCTGTGACATGCTGGCCCACCCCGACACTGCGCACCGTGTCCAAACACCAGCATCTGATGAGCTCCAGACATCCATTAAGAGGAGAAGACATGAACTCCAACCCCGCCATGTACAAAATGAAAACAGATAAACGAATGTCTCCAAGCCAGATGGTTCTCCAGATGCACATATTGTTCCATCCAAAGCATGAATATTTTTGCTCCCCCGTAGCACCCTGCCAGTGCCCCCCACACTAACACCCTCATGCAATTCTCACTTGCCACTTAGAGCAGGCATCAAATGTCGAACTTGCGCTATCACCTTACACAGTGTTTGTTAAACAGGCCATTAAACAGATCTTCATTCTCATATGCTAATTGGACCAGCTGTCATATACAGGGTGGGTAATTTGGTGAATTTGTCCGCGACGTATATGTATGTGCTAATTTGTGAGGCGACAACCATCTATTTTAGTTAAACTGTATCTCTCTCATTTTTTCCTTCTCTTAAGCTGACATGTTCCTACAAGAGTGTCTTGCAGGGTGCAGAGTCTTCTCCTTCTAAAGTTTGAGCTTGTGGCTAATTAAAGCACATTTCAGCAAGACACCTGCATCGCAACGTAGAGTGAATGAAGACAAAAGCTGTTCGCTCAGTCTTCTGAATCCGATGAAGAGGAAACATTAAGTTACGGTAAAATACACCAATCAGCGCCATCTTTGAACGTTTGCTCTGCTTTGTAACAGCTCTCAGCAGCTGCTCCAGCTGAAGCATCACCGCGGTATAGGTCCCGTTGAATTGATAAATTGCGGAATCCTGTTTGGCGGCGCCACAGTCGAGGATGGGGGAGCCCGGGTCGTGCAGCTAGCTAAACGCTCATCATCATCTCCTACCATTGAAATGCTAATCACACTGAGGAAATGCTTCTTTTCCACAGACAGTGCGTCTGATTCGAAATCGTGCCGTTTCTCTCGGAGACAGAGGGAGCGGAGGCAGGGTGGTGCTGGGGGGGGGCATGGATTCCAGAGCGGCACCGGTGAGGAGTAAATGAAGTTCATGCGATTCTGAAGGGCAATAATTAATGTGGGGGTTTGCTCTGCTTCTGATGCTGCCCCCCGTCCCCCTGGATTCCTCGCTCCCCTTGGAAGGCTGGGGGCTCTCTTGGGAGGTGAGGCATGCTGTCGGAACAGAAGCCCCATTTGCCTGCCCAGACAGACAGGACTGCTGATCTCCAACACAAGCCAGCCGTGTACACAGCCTGTGTACCTTCCGGACACAGGGCAACCATCGGTATTCATGGGAGCCATTACAGTGCTGGCACAAGGCTGCAGGCTCCGGACGTTCCACACAGACATTACTCGAAACTGAAACGAGGAGCTACCCTCTGTTTTAGAGAAGGAAGGGACCTCTGATTATCCAGTAATAACACAAAATGGACTCAAGCCAGGTCTCCAGAAAAGTACAGAGCTGAGGGACAGGCAGGGTTCGGCATTAAATGCATCACTGGTTGTGTAGCGCTTAGAGTGAAGTGGAGATAATTGTGTTTTATTATTATTTTTAATCCTCTTTCAGCTTAATTTAATTGCCTCCATTGACCTTCTGTTTTATTACCCCATATGTACCAAAAGCTTGAAGGGACGGCACATATTCGACACACACTTGTCAACCAATGGTCACCTGTAATACTGCAGAGTCCACGGCAGTGATCAAGAATGAAGTCTCTGATTGCTCTGCAACATTGTGTATAGCTGTGGGCCAAGAATACACTTAAAGTCTCCCGCTGCCATAATCAATTACCTGATCACAATAGGAGATGACAAGACCCAGACTGAATCCACATACAGGGACTTATCTTGCAATGCCAATGAGATTTTCTTTACCTAAATGACACTTGAGAATGAAATTTACCCGAAAGCCATTGAGACCCTAAAAATGAATTCCTTAAGAAAAGGATTTTTGTGAATATACACAGAAGCAGAAGGCCTTGGTCATTTGTTCAAGTTTAACCCATAAGAGTCAGCTTTTGCCAGTTTTGCCGAAGCTCATTTTTGCCATTTGAATTAAGTACCTCAAGAGCACTTTAAAATACCAACTGAATTTTCCGCTGCAATCACAAAACTTTTGAACACAACGAACAGAAAATCAAAGGGAAAACAGGGGCTAAATGTTCAGTTACAGTTTACAGTGCACCGCTCAAAATCTCCAGGCTTCCCACCAGAAACTAAAAATGAGAAAAATCACAGCAGAAGAAAAGAATAAATAATTAAAAACATCCATAACCACCGAGCTCCGACAGAAGCCCACGCTGCTCAAAACAAAGAGAACAGCGTAGCCTTTTAAAGATTTCCTCCAGAACCAGAAATGCACTTTGTCTCTCCTCATCTGACTAGCGCTCATTTAATTTTAAGCTAATTTAATCACGCACTCCGCTACAGAAACGCCTCTCTGGTGAATCCATTAGCATAAAAGCATCGCATGGCAATCTGTAAACATATTAGCCAGCGTGGGCACAGGAAGGCTGCCTGGTACGGACTGGCAGGCTCACGGGAATAGGGAAATAGAGGGCTGTACCTTTTCTCTTAGCTACAGAGTTGGACAGGGAGGTTCGGCGAGGAAACGATCGAACGATATCCACAGTCGAATAGCCATAGGGAAAAAAAAGAGAGGGAACAAGAGGGACACAACATAGTGAAGATCAAGATGGCTGGAGGAAAGGCGGTTATCCATGCAACCACGTCAGCCCAACACGATAAAAGCACAGGGGGGGGGGGGGGGGACACATCCCAAATCCCTTGCGATACCAGGCCACCCCCGAGGGGGCTACGCTCCCGGCAGGAAGGGCACACCGTTTGTCCCCCTTTCCG
>JAODKM010000038.1:13035844-13063298 GCA_026780845.1 Petrocephalus sullivani
AAGACAAGAACGAGGAGGAGAGGGGGGAGGCAGGCGAGGCGCCCACCGCGGCGGCCGAGCCAGCCACGGGGACGGGGGGGGGGGGGGGGGGGGGGGGCGTCACAGCACACTTCACATGCGATACGAGGCCAACCCCATGCGGGTTACACTCGCGGCAGGAATGGCACACTGTTTGTCTCACTTTCAGGATCCTTTGCTTTGTTTCAGCTAAACGTTGACTGTGACAGTTTGTTGTGAAAGGAATCATGCATTTTTTTTTCTTTTGATGAGCTCTGAAGGGACCAACGTACATGCAGCTCATCCTGGAAAGAGAGGACGTCAATGTGGCCAGACAGCAACCAGACCCTGCAGCACCCCAGATCCACAACCCACACGCGTAAATATCGATAATCAGGAACACATCGATAACCAATTCAAACTGATGCATAGGCAAACACAAGCTGAGCAGCATGCAGGCAGGAAGAGAAAGAGAGACCAGGAGGAGGAGCATACCTTGATCGCCCATCATCAAGTGTAGGAAACCTTTGGAAGCAGAGGGACAGAGAGAGAAAGAAATCGATAGAGAACACTTTAGACACGCTCACCAATACAGCTTGGTATTGTGATATCATCACATGCTGTGCCAAAGAGCCAAGCATGGTATCCATCACACTGAACTGGGAGGTTTTCAAATGGCATGAAAACCTGCCCCCGCATCTAGGAAGTCTTGGTGTCTCAGTATGGACCTTATAAGCATGGCTACACATTGAGACCTGTGGTGAAATGCTCCACGGTGTATGTGCAGATTAAAGAAAATGTGTTACTTGAATTATTTTCTTATATTTTTTCATTAGTGTGCACTGTTGAGTTTTTAATTCCCATTTAGAATAATAATAATAGTAATATGGTATCAATATTAATAATAATAATGGTAATAGTCATTAGGCCTGTTTGACTTAAAATTCCTGACCATTATGTGCAGAACTCACCTGGAGAACTCTTCTCGTCTGATGCACATTCCGTAATAGAAGGGGTGGGAAAAACAAAAAAGCAAAGATTCCCAGTGTTAGACTCACTCTCGCACTATTTTTTGCATGGCTACCATGCAAAAGAAAAAAAAAGCCACACAGTTGCGACCATGCAAGCAGCAGCACCTTGCATGTTCCCGAACACCTGGATGCGATCTGTCCCGCGCATGCGGGGAGCCAGATCACGGACACGCTGCACCCCCGACAACCTCCGGGAATATCGGCTGGGAATATTCCGTGACTGGCGTAGCACAAGGTGCCCCACATACACAGAAATGGCATAAATTCGAGCGGGCGCTGTGGCCGGCTCCCTCTAGTTGGTTGAATTTATGCTGTTGTGGGGTTTGTGTATAAGCAGCTCACTAACCCAGACCTTTACCCTTGGGTGCCCTGTTTCCGCTGCGGACTCAGACCCCTACACGGCAATGAGGCAAGCAGTTTGCTGCTGTCGGCTTTCCCAGGACCACTCAGGCTCTAACACATCTGGCCCCCGAGTTACCCCAACACCATATGTACAGTAGGTCCCCTCTCTTTCCTTCTCGGAGGCCCATGCATAACAAATGTACAAAGCCGACAGATTTATTTATGTTTGCATATGTGTGTTAGTGACCTTTTGCAGATGTTACCGAACCTGTGTATGTCTTACTGAAGACTGGATAAATTAAAAATAGCATTTGAAATGTACCAGGCATTAATACTTACCAGAAAATGGGAACTATTATTTGAAAAACAGGATATGAATCAAATACATATTTAGTTCCACGCAAATCCCCATTTCTGCTAATCAAACTGAAACTTGTAGCTAAATAAATATTTTTTGTCTTTAAATACTCTTTCATCTTAGATCTCGTACATTTCAGCTTGTTTTGTAAACAGCTAATTAAGGAAGGAAATAAGGCTTTAATTATTAACCTAATTAAACATTATGCCTGGTAATCACTGATATAATATTAATCACCTTGGTTTCGAAGGCAAGGTTTGCTCAAAGGGTAACTCAGCATGTGTGATGCTTTGCCACATAATTATTTTGTGCTCCTGATTCTTTAAGCACTACCACCTAACTCAGTAACCAAACTTGGTATTATTCAAACCAAAATGCTCACTGAGTCTGCGGTAACCTAAATTACCTTTAGAGTTACTCATTGTTGGCCCTCACAAGAAGAATGGTGTTTGAAGCAGAATGTTTAGATAGCTATAACAATATTGATTAAACTGGATGTGTGAATACTGTGTGACAATTATGTGTTTTGCATGCGCTTGTTCCAATTATTTATACACCCAAATCATAGGTTATGTGGCACAGCGTCCAACTTTCAGTCTATATAAATCCATCATAAGAAGTTCAATGTCGTCAGTCATGTGACCATGCGAAAGCCAATGCAGGGAGCCTTCACTAAGCTATAATCCCACTTTTTTTTCATGTAATGCTGAATTCTGCGCATCATTCCCAATGTGCTGCAAACTTGAAATCAGTTTCAATCAGGCAAGATTTCTTTCCCCTTGTTTTCTCAATGACCTACTTTCAAAGTGAGATTACTGTAACTGTCAATTTTTCGAAGTATATTACTTTAATCCTGAAAGCTCAGCTCTCAGAAAGCTCTTCCTCATTCTTTTAACACTTTGCCTCTCATATTCTTCAGTGATTTTTGCCTTTATGCAATGGTTCATCTGTTGTTTTTATAATATTTCAGAGTACTACAGCATTTTATAGCATCATTATTTTATGTTTAAATCTGCCTGCTATTTATATCCGTGTCTAAGTAATGGTTTCGTAATTTTAAACAGAAACACTGACGTGTAGCAAGCAGCACGCATCATTTCTGACTTAGATGTGGGCTCTCGCACAATCTACCGCTAATGCTATATTATCCCCGTAGGGCCCACAGATTAAACATGTGTTTTATAGCCAAATGTTTATTATTTTAATCTGTCCCCGGATTACGCAGCTTTACAGTCGGCTCTCACCGCGGCCGGCTCAATCATTCCCCTCGGTAAACAGACGCCGCCGTTTTCGAGGCCATTCCTGCCATCTGTCTGTTTCCGGAAATGCTTGAGCATGTCGGAATGACTGCCGATGGAAAAAGGGAGAGGTGTCTTTAATGCGGACTCTCTCACATATGCGGAAACGGGCTGAATTTTCCTTTATTGGATTAGCTAAAGAGTTCACCATCTGTAGGTGCTGCTACCTATTATTCCATTTTCGTTCTTCTGAGCGTCGCTGACAGCTAGCAGCTTTTAATCTGGTAAACTTTCAGCGGTGGGCTGCTTCTTTATTGTTCACATTAGACTGAAAAGCACTACTAGAAAACACGTCTTCAATTATCCATACCCTCCCACCCCGGCCTCATATTACCCATCTTCACAGGAGCTCCTATTTCTCATTTCCAGATTAGTGGTTGCGTGTGTTTTACACGTACGGTGCACATTTTACATATCTTTGATGTAGCCCTCAGGCATCCTCATACATGGGAAGCATCCTGCCAAAGGAGGTTATCTTTTTTTCTGGAAGCCCTTGGAATCGATGTTGGCAGTCGAACGCTACCAGACATATTCTCTCATTTGGCTTTAATCCGCCCACACTAGAGGGTGGTAGTGAGCCAACCAGGCAATGCAATAGGGCATGATTGATTCATTTAGTTAAAGAGGCCTCCCACTGCCCATGAGTCCGCAGCCAGTGCAGGCCCGCTGCCTTGGATTGCCGAGACGTGGCCCTTGACGTGGTTCTAGACACCCGAGGCCTCCGGCTTCCATTTACCCCCCCCCCCCAGATAGCCCGGTGCCTCTATCAGAACAGATCAGCGCCATCAGAACAGAGCTAGCAACCTGGAAGGGTGAGTCCGCAGCGGAAACAGCTCCCCGTGATAAAGTCTCATCACGCTGCCGTCTCCCAGCCGACAGAAGTAAGGACCACTTTGTGTCAGTCGTTAGGAAACAGTTACAGGAAGCCAAGGACTGTTCATCTTCTATTATCTGAGGACGTCTCTCTGTGTTTCAGATGCAATATCCTTCCCTGTCAGGCTCTTTGAGTTCATTTATTAAAATGAGGTGGCAATAATAAAATATTCAGAGGAATGTAAATACACAAGGTGAGCACGTCTTCCCATAAGACGGTAAAGATACTGCATCTTAGTGAAAACGGGACAGTAATAAAGTTGACATAAGAAGAGGAATCAGCATTAAGACGAGCAGATGACGTTTTCAAACCGGCCTGCACCTTCATGTCTCCGTAAATCCTGCGGGATCTGAGCACATTCGGCAAAGAAAGAGCTGTGAGGTTGATCATTTCACTTTCAGTGCTGGCATGAAAAAATTATTTTACAGTACTATTTTCCTGGAAAAGAGAGCATCAGCATTCAACCGGCATACATTGACATCACACACAAAAAATTGCCAGTTACTGTACCTGTATCATATATGTCTTTAGCAAAAGGGTAGTTATTTTCGGACAAGAAAAGAAAGTGTTGTTGATGCAGAAAGGAATGGTGCCGATGGGTAGGGTCTTTTGGAGTAGACAGTCACCAGGACACAGCCTCTGACTGATGTGCAGGCCCCCAGTCCAGCAGGGGGCGATGTCATTCACCCGGGTGCATAGCTTAAATCAGATGCAGATGTTTGGCACATAAGCCAGTAGAGTGCACCTTGTGATGACTTCAGTAATGTGCGTCATGTTTAATTTCAATGCAAAGATAAACCAGCAACACACATTTATTTGGTCAAATGTTAAACATGGTGCTTAAGGTTACCTCCTCCTGTAATGCATTCTGTGCTAAACATAGTCAGGTATTACTTTTGGAAAAGTCTGTATTAAATTAGTAGAATTCTAATCAGTATTAGTTTAAAGTTGCATAATATGAGAAGTAAACTTACACAGTGAACTTTTCAAGGTTTAAAGGGTCCAGAAACATTTCCCCAGCTTGTCCAAATGTATATATAGGCAGGAGAAGATAGAAAGTGCCAGTGACAGAACAACTAAAGAGTCAATATAATCCATGGGTGGAGTTCTGATAGGGGGGAAGTTTCAGAAGTGCACAGTAGTCAGGATTTTAGCACGGGTGGAGAGAGCTGCTCGCATGGTATTACTGCAGCCCGCTCAGTCTGAGAGAGTGTGAAATGCACAGAATGGCTAAGTGCATGGAGTCGGCACATTTAAACGAGCATCTTGAGAAAATACCCCGAATAAAGGTAAAAGTCAGTGGCCATGTGCTGTTTTCCCGGAGAAAATATATTGGATAGCAATGCTGCACGCAAAACACAAAGGCCGTGGCTTTCGTCAAAATCATTTCCGTTTTAGCAATATAAGCTGCAGGGGAAGGACAGCGGAGAAGAAGATTGTGACAATCAAACTAAATGAGGCGAAATTACTGGGATGAAAGTGAGGGGAAGCAGGGGAGATGGAGAGAAGGCTGTCAGCGTGCTGAATGGCATGTACGGAACAGAAGGGATTCTCCCAAAAAAGCGTCAGGACCAGGACAGGCCTTTCTCACTGGGTTAGAAACACAGCCTTCCGTTTTCTCATTCCAATGGAGATCAGAGCACACGTCAGTAGCTATGTGCCTGCAGAAAGTGCTGTACTGTAAAACACTGGTTTAAACGGCATGCTGTTACCTAGAAAGCCTAAAGGGGCGGATATTCCTCCCCCGCTGCTATAGCTACAATGCTAAACGAAGGCCTACAGATAGCTGGGAAGGACGTAAGCGCTCACCTTTGTCACAGAAGCGGCCGACGTATCCCGTGTTAGTGCAGTCACAGACCATCTCCCCTTCCAGCACGGAGCAGACCCCTCCATTGGCACAAGGGCTCTCCGCGCAAAGGCCCTCCATGTCCAGGCGCACCCTGTGACTGTTGAGGAGTTTGGGCTCCGCGTTGCCGTACTTCAGGTCCGTGATAATTCCCCGAAACGGCGGCTGCTCCTTGATCTGGGGCTGGGTGAGAACGGCCGTCCGGATGTCCAGCGGCACGCCCCCCAGGAAGAGGTCACTGACGATCTTCATGAACTGCCGCTGCGGCTTCACCTCGTCCGCCTTGATCTCGCTGTCCAGCCGCAGCGAGGTCCTCAGGTTGTGCCTGCTGAGCGTGGCGAAGTGCCAGTTGCTGTCGTTGACCCTGCGGTCTGTCGTGACTGTGGTCTCCGCGCAGTCGATGCTGAACCGCAGCTGCAGCTTCCCCTCGGCCACCATCAGCTGCAGGAAGTCGCAAAAGCCCCCGTCGTCGAAGTAGAGGAGCATGGCGTTGGACACGTCCGTCTTGAACTGGAAGCTGAGGTCGCTCCTGGTGCTGGCATCCCAGCGCACATAGCGGGCCCACTGCCCCGGGGCCCCTGGGAACTCCAGGCCCGCGTACAGACCCAGCAAAGTACTGATCATGAACTGCACCTGGAGCAAGAAGCCAATGGGATTCATTGTAAAGCACGTGGCCAGGGTGGGGGGGGGGAGTGGAGGAGTCTTTAACAACACAACACCATTGACTTGGCTTTGGCTCAGAGGATGATATATCCGAAATATTTCCCACAGCGTCCAGGCGAGATATGCTGGTCACAATGTACAATCCTTTTGGCAGGACCGGAGGGGTGTAGTAACAGCAAGCAACCACACTGAGGCCATTGAAAATCCAAAGAAAGATCCAGTCATGGGGAGAAGGTCGAGGGGCTTTATTTTCCAGTAAGAAATCAGCGAGGAGAGAGCGGGCTGGAAAGTCCACCAATCAGAAGCAGACGTCAATCCTCAGATTTCTCCGTCGACGTTCCGCAGGCAAATCCAACAGGCTCGCATTGAGACGGCTCTCTGCATGTTCCAGCTTAGCAAGATGTGCTCATGTTGGCCTTGGCGTACTCTGAACTCTGGGATATGCCTGTCCGGCCCAAGACTGCCCAAATGCCATCGCTGTCAAAAACAGACAAAATAATCATTATTAACCGTAGACAAAACAATACCCACGAACTGAAGGCATGTGCTGAATATGGCATAAATGATATTTTTGCACAGTATTGCCAGTGGAATGAATTTATTTTTTTTTGTTTACATTTGCCTACAAACTTTACTTGTACTGACTCAAAGTTTTGTAGAGGTTTTGTGAGACGTATCTTACCGTTGGGAAAAAGAGTATGGAAGCATTTATTTACAAATTGTTCTTTAGTTGGAAATAAAACAGAATTCAATATTCGACTGTATGAAGAAAGTTGCAGATATTGCTGTATTGTTGGTAGCCTTCAGAATTTATCCATTAATCCTTCAGCAATTAAAGTCTGTCAGTCAGCCACGCAACTCCTTTATGTATCTGACAGCAAAATAAAAGCTTGTATTGGAAATCAAACTGAAAAAAAGCATCACAATCAGCAGATGCCCACCTACTCCTGTTCCGCCACTCAGCTCAGCTCCATCACGAGTTATTTACTGATGTGCTTTGTTCCTTTCTCTCATCTGTTTATATGAGTCATTTGTAGATTGCGCCGGGTCAAATTGTGAAAACCGTGAAAAAGTGCACGATGTCTGACTTTTTTACTAGGGTAAAAATCCAATTCAAACCTGTCGATATGCCCTTCAGTAGAATATTCAGAGTTTATTACAAAATTCATTAATCAGCCTTTGGCCAAGGATGCTTATCCAGCTAGTAGAACAAACATCAGGTTTTAAGCTGTATTTGCACATCTGTGCCACTCCTCTTTCGGGATCTGAACCCATAACCTTTTCGTGACAAGGGCAGTTCCTTAACTAAAGCACCACCTGTTTAGCTACTCATTTGTGAGTCACGTCACGTTTCCATTTCAGTGTCCGAGCTCTGAAATGACAGCTATTTGAAAGAAGATTTTTAACAAAATTTTCTAAGGCTTATTATCTTCTGAGCATTTAAACTGTTGCCAAGTGTAAGAAATATCGTCTTTTCTCCATTTTTTTCTGGACTTAATACAGCCATTAAAACGGGATGTGGCATGCATTGGCATTGTTATTATCTTGTTATTGTATTACCCTATCAGGCACACTTTCTGAGCTGGAAGAAAGTATCAGAGGCAATTCAGGTTGAGAGGCTTGCCCAGAGAATGAGCAATACTGTACTAAAGATCCACACTTGAGGAATTTTACCAGGAGGCTCCCACTTTACCACCATCTGCCTGCCTAGAATATAAATATAAATAAGCTGGCAGTAATAACCTTGTGCGTACTCTCAGAAAGCCGAGCGGGCGCTGAGGACAAAGCCAGTCGCCAGAGCCACCCGGCCTGAACAGCTGACGTAAATTAAGCGCAGAGCTATTCAGTTCTGTAAATTGATACCCATGTCAGTCTCCCCGTCCATCTCCTCTGTCTGTGTCTATGGTGAGGAAGAACAGACCTGGGAAGAGGGGATCAGCCTAAGGCGTGCCCTGAGATCCCCCCAATCACTTTGGACGAAACACGTCTAACCACAATCCCAGTCAAGACGCGGAATTTCGCAGGTAGTATCCCGCCTTTGGATTAACTGGCAGAAAAATACGAAACCAATGTCAAGTATTACTGTAAGCAGACTCCAGCCCGCTCTGCAGCACGATGCAGTGTGTGAATGTAGCCTCGGAGTACATGAGGGACCGGCCTTTTGAGTTATTAAGGCACGTGCCAACTGGGGGCTGGAAACAAAAGTGGCTGACGACGTCAGCTGCCTGGGAGAGATGTGAGCCGATTCCCTCCCCATACAGCCTTGCCGCCGTAGATTCTATTTTGCATGGGGGCCTCCTTGACCGATAACCACAGGTACCGTCACAGCATTCCAATATGGCCGCCCTCGCATGCTGCCCAGTGCATCGCCCTGGCTGTGACCACATGGCCTGTTGGACAGCCCCTTTCCCCTTACCGATAACCAGGGCACCTGCTTATTCTGTGCAACATAGAGATTAAATTTAGACACTGTGACTGTCATACAGAGGACTGGCAACCAATTCGTCACAGTAGAAAAAAAATCAGATCAAAGGAGTAAATTCATCAAAATATTCCCATTAGTATATATTATGTTCTCGGGTTTCAAGGAACAGTCTGTAGGAGCCTTCTGTAGTTAAACAGGGAATTATGAAGTACATGATCATCCTCCCATACATTTGATGCTGGTGGGTCTTGGGCATTTGTGCTGGATATGGCAGGTCATGTGACATGCAGCCACATGCAAAATCCACCATTATCATCCTTTTACTGCGGCTCTGTTACAGCGGGCTTCACGCTCACATGAACATACAAATGACTCTCTGTTGGGCTTGTTCTTTTTACTAAACCTGTCAATGAACAATTAAGTCTATGCATGACCTGAGCAATAGTTCTTCTGGTCCAAGTTTTTTCCCCATAAAACTGCAAATTTAATCTTTGGCGTGTGCATCGCTGTTCAATCGTATTTTGAGCCAAAGGGTGCCGAATGGATTTAACATCATTATGCAAAGCGTGGGTTTTGTAATAAAGGCCTTGTAAGTATATTCATTACAGTAAATTAGATAGATGTTACATGCATGCTGTTGGAGAAGCTCTGCGTGCACGTGTCACGTCCACGAGCAAATCGTATCCATGCTTACGATGATTACAATTAGAATATAAAGCAGAAACAAAACAAAATGCGGACCAAAATGTACAAACAGCATATAGAACTGAGTCTACTAAGTGCTTCTATCCTCCGCTGTAATGTTTAAAATTATGCAGACACAGGTATGCTTGGCATTCCATGACATCACACCCCCGGATATGTATGGAGAAATTCATCCCGGATGCCGCCATGTTAGGAGCCCCTACAGCAGATTCACAGATTTCCAATCTTTACTTTTATGTCTACTTTATTTTTTTTATCTTTTAGCCTTAACACCTGTATGTGAACAAAATTAATTCCCTCTATTTTAAAATGCAATATTTTAAATATAAACACAAGTGCACACACATATATGACTGCCAAACTCATATTATATACAATATTTCCGTTTATTTTCATTTACCAGTTATAAAACAATGAGAGGGGATAAATATAGCTGCAAATCAATGAGGAGGGCAAAACCTAATGATCCAAATCATTAAATAATTTCAAAATAAATCATGAAAAGAAAAAAAAATATATTATATTTTCCTGAAACTAATTTATATTTCACGGCAAATACTGTACAAACTCTGGTGTTCGGGATGTTGTACTAAAGTCTATCAAGTCAGGATGGTCACGAAAAGCCCCACTGTCATGTAATCGATTCCTTTAAAGGCTTCCATGCTGAAATTGAATAAACCGATAAATATTTAAATACAATCATTAACGACAATTAAATAAAACAATACCGATAGGAATCGGGCACATGCGATTTAATATCAGCGTGGGCCCATCTGTGTACTGCAGGTTTCCAGAGCTGTTTTTATAAACTAATTTTATGCCATTGACATTTTCAGTGAGCATCACGAAATAATTACAGTTACGGCACCGCGAATGTAGCCTGTTTGCACAAGGCGGCTGCATCCCCTTTATTCGTAGGCTATTAACGTGAGAATTGCATAAAATACTATTAATATGCCAATATCTTTATTAAAATCCGGTTTGCGTTGCCAGGCACGTACTATTTGAAAAATTCCAAGGCGTTGTTTAAAAATGCACTTGCGCTCGGGTGTACAGTAAATACACAGTGGCTATAAATAAGAAGGTCGGTTTTACTGCTTATAATGTATCGATGCCATCTTTCGGTGCGGTCACTCCGGGAGCCCTTGCCAAACTCTCCGCGCCGCCTGCAGGGACGCTCTCTCAGCCCCGTTCCTCCGGGATCGCACTGTCACTTTCGTTTTAACAGCAAGTCGCAAGATGCGTGTTTTTAATGGAGTGTAATGGCCGAGCGCCTTTGCCTGCTTTTTAATGGAGTTTAATAGCCGGGCGCCTCGCCCGCGATACCGGGTACGCCAACTTTCCCGTTTGATCCCCGCGGGGCAGGGGGACGCGGAAATAGATGTGCTGGGAAATAGATATCGATATTTTTAATTCCGCTTAAGAGTCTCCCAATGATTACAGAAAGCGAGGCACGTTTAATAATTGTAATTCCAAGTGATAATTAAAGTGTAGTTGAAATCGCTTATTACATAGCCTCTGCCTTTGCCTTTCGGGCAAGGTTTCCGACGCGCGGTGTTCCGGACCGTAACACGGGCGCCTCTGTCCCGGGGTTACATTCATTCCTTCCTGAATTTTATCGTCACCGTAATAAAATGCGTGCGCTGTGTTTTATAGCGCATAATAATAATAATAATAATAATAATACAACAAAAAATATATAAATAATAAAAACAGCGGACAAAGCAGGCTGGGCTGGCTGACTTTCAACGCTCCAGCGGCTAGTTGACAGGAGCCTGCTGTCCCCCCTGCTGCCGGCGTCGGCGGTGCGCGGAGACGGGACGCTCCGCGCGTAATAGCGCACCGATAACGGGGAAGGTGTGCGAGGGAGCGGCTTCTCCCCAAGCGGCCGCCCTGCCTGTGTCTTTCTTATCAAGTGCCCACCTTACGGACGTGCGGTGTCTAAGTGCGTCTCCGTGAAGGGTCCACAGCGTGCGTGAGCGTGGTTTTAATGTCTAATATTATTAGACAATAATCAATAATAATAATAATAATAATAATAGTCCAAACCAAATTATGGTGTCTTTATCAGATCCGCCGTATGCACCTAAAAAATAATAATAAAAAAAACACCTGCCCCACTTCCTATAGCGATGGTTAACGTGATGGTGCAAGCGAAAAACTGTCTGTGAATTGAAATCCAGCAGGCTTTAGGAAACTGTCTCACTTTCACAGCTGAAGCTATGTCACGGAATAGCACTAGTATACAGCCGGTTTTACTGGAAACGAATCACTAAATGTAACAGCCTGGTCGTTATTAATTCCTCCTACATGCAGACATAGTAATTATACCATTCAAGGTAATACGAAACGCAGGCGGCTGTCCCACCAGCTGTAGCCAGACCACAGCAAACGATTAGTGCACATATCGGTAGAACTGCAGCGAATTATGAAGAAAAAGTTTGCATCTATCAGATGGGACGCTTGTTAGTTGCATGCAGTTGTTTGTTAAGGTTATATAAAACATATAATCTAAGGAATAACTCCTTACCTGAGTTGCTGCTACAGAATCCAAAGCAAAGAAAGATTAATCCAAAATAGGAACTGATGGCAAAGGGGAGCTGAGAGCGCGTGCTCGGGTGCTGTGTGAAGGATGCGGGCTGAGGCTATCCAGCTGCCCCCGTCCCCGCTACCGAGCATCACAGGGCTGCGATCGCTCTCCGCAGCAGGCGAAAGGTGCTGGCCAGCGCTCCGCTCACACTCTCGCTACAGGGCCGCCTTTTATAGCGAGACACGCCTTTTATAGGGCGTCCGGGGCGCGCCTCCCAGTGACGGAGCAACCGCGGCTACGCCTTTTAAACGGCGAGCCGGGCGCCGTGCGCGCACCCGCTCCCTGCCCATAATTAGCGGATTCGTGGCAAATCATTCGCAGGCTTGCGGGCCAGGAACTAGCCCGCGGAGGCAGTGGACGTAATACTTGGGAGGGATGTCTTCATTCTGCTCGAAAAGGAAATGTATCATTTGCTCCCGACTCAGGAACTTTTAAAAAATCGTCGATTCAGCACCTTGGACAGGGCACGAAACTGCGCGCCCCCGAAAGCCGGAGACTTATCTCCACCAAAACAGGACACTGCGGCCATAAACATCAACGTGATGGGCTTAAGTGTAATATTTATTTCTCCTGAGCTGTTAAAAAAATGTTTTTTTTTTTAAATTTGTTTCCTAAAAGTGGGAAGGTAATAGTAATAGTAGCCCCTGTAATTGATACCGCAGGCATCCTGTTAACACAAAAAGCGAATTAAAAAAGGTCTCCATTAAAAAACGCACACGGTCAGTGCTGGACGCGCGCCGGCATCTGTTTGCTTAACACTTCAGCAGAGGGGCGTAGGCACCGGGGGCGATGGGGGGCTTTTACTTCATTCATCCGCACAATAAATTATTAAGTATTAACTCAGGCCGATATGTCAGCGTTACTTCTTCAGCGAGGGCGCCTCTTATCACCTCACGTTACTGTCAGCGCCCGTCAGGCGACATAGGCGGCCGCTTAGGGCGCTGTCTTCTGTGGGGGCGCAGACTTAGCTACCTGCCGGCGACCAGCGGTGAGGCCTGCCCGGCATCCCACATGGTCTTCGAGGGGCACTGCACACAGTATAACAAGGACAGTGGTGGCACCTGCCGATCCCCCACTTCGAACACAGGAAGTCAATATCTGCCATATATGGAAGTGGCTTTTAACCAATATGTAAATCTAGTGCTTAGCTCCGAGGCCTCTGGTTAGATCTGACGCTAGACGCTGTCTGTGTATTTCACTACCTCAGCATACTGCTCTGTGTATGTAGCACTTCTACTTTTTGCAAAACATTTTTTTTTTTGTATTTGGTGCCCCGTGAATGAAAAAAACCTCAGTTTTCAATGGCTAAAAAAATACGGTTTTGTGTATCTTTAAGCCTAAAAAGCATTCCTAGATCTAGAACTTACCTAACAGTATTGTGCTAATGTAAATTTAAACACCCCTGTGTGCACTGAATATGTACCCTGTCAGAAATAAAAAATTTAACCAATTTGTACCTTTGAGAGTACAATTACTTGTCTCTGGGGCTGTGCCTTTAAGGATCTGCCAATTGTACCATAGCTTTAGGTAAATGTACCATTGGGGTACATTCATGTTGTTTGTACCTTGGGGTGTAAAACTGTACCAGAGCTCTTCCTTTTTTATGGCAGCGTAGCTGGAAGATGGAAGGGTATAAGTTCAAATACTTGTGGTATAGCACTGTTAGACAGGTAAAAGAGTGGCCTAGCAGCTGGTGCTGTTACCTCACACCTCGAGGGCTGCAGGTTTTCAATTTCCGTCCGTGTTCTACCTGCATTTTGACGGGTTTCTCCAAAAACACAGTTAGGTGAAATGGGCAGTCTCTAAACTGCCCAGAGGGTGCACCCTGCAATCAACCGGCATTCCTAAAACGTACAGTACTGTGCAGAAGTCTTAGGTAGTCAATGAAAATCTTTACAATTATTTATCTGGGTACTCAGTGTACAGTTGCTCAGCAAAAACCAGGGAACATTTGCAAATGAATAGTGACACAATAAAATGTAACCATTTTTTTCTTCTGCTCTTCAAAAAGTTACTTCTATCTTGTTGGATGGCGAGATGAACTCCACTCCAGGTCCCAAACCTCTCCTCAGGGGCACCTCAGCCATTCCAGGTACTTATTGGATTCCACTACCAGCTCACTTAATTAACTGACTTGGTTAAATAGTTTGTATTAATTAGCCAAACATGATATGCTGATAGTTCAGGTTTTGAATTGGCTGAGCTGATACAAACATTAAATCATACAAACATCAACATAAAGATCGTTTAAACATGAATTTATTTTGGCAGACTTTTGTACAGTACTGTATTTGTATATTATATATGTGCATTTTATATTCATTGCACGTATTTGATATTATTGTACTTAATCTTATTCTGTTAGTAATATCAATGTTCTGGTTGCTTGTTTTTTGGAAGTATCATCAAGGGAGTGTATTGAATCTCACTGTACCCACTGCGTACAAAGACAAGAATGGTGTTCTGTCCTCTCGACCAGGGCATCTCTGCCTTGGGCTCCGTGATTCCTAGGACAGGCTCCTGGCTCATATCTTACCCTCGAGGAAAATACTACTCCAAGAGACTATATAAAAGTTAAACGGCACTAACCTTCAGGGTTACCTTTGTGTTTTCCTCAATGTCAATGCTGGTGTAAAGAGCAATACTGCGGGGCAAAGCCAGCCAGCAGGGCCCCACCGGCCTTTGGTGGCTCAGGTTTACTGTCCCGGACAGGGCACTTAACCCGAATGGATTCAGTAAAACTCAACAGGAGGACTATAAATGGGAGATGTGTTAGACCTGGGATGCTTATATGATCTCCGATGAGGACACTGGCCAGGCTGATAAATAATGTAATGTAATACTGGATGTAGCCATTTACTTTTTGCAGGACACGGCGCCTTCTCAGAGGAGTGGCGATGGTGGAGTCACAGTGCCAGTTAGCCTGCTTTCAGCCAGCTAAAACCCAACGACGGCGCGTCCCAGGATCCCCCTGCATCTCCCAGGCGGCTCGGGGCTGCGACTTATAAAGGTAACGTGACCCCCTCCTTCTTTTTGTGAATTCCCAGCCTCTTCGTCTCAGTGCTGGGGCCTTCGTGTCCTGCGCAATTAATTCACTTTACGGCCAATTGAATCCTTTCCCAAGGTCATAACTTTTGACGGAATAACATAATAAAGGTAATAAAAATGATGAAATACATAAGCATTCGGCGGCGCTCTGGATAGGGCTGCGGCCACACCCTTTCATGGCCGTGAGCTTAATCGCAGCCCTGCTGATGCGTGTGTTGATTTCACATGTGGGTTCCCAACCCCCCTGGTTGCTCCCACACCCCAAAAACATGTGGCCAGGTGAAAGCCCGGCTCTGAGGTACCCACAGCACCCTGCCCAGTGTGTCTTCTTCCTCAAGGCCCGTACTTGCTGGGATGGGAGTCAGGCTCATCAGGAATCTGTACCTGAAACGCCCAGTGGAACTTAGATGGGCGGATAGAAATTCGCTTCATAAGACAATGGTACTTTTTTATCAAGACAACAGGGAATGTGGTTGTCTTTAAAAACACATAAATAAAAGTATGAAGGTTTGGCAGTTACTCCACTAGCTTGACAAATGAAACTTCAGACGCTGACTTTGTATCACCCACAATGACACAACAGAGAAGCTGCTTTTCTGTTAAATAAGCCGGATTCAGTCTTTTACAGGCTGGTTAGGGGGAGATCAAAGCTGATCTTGGGAGTATACATGAGGTGGGCTAAAGCACTAATTAAATCTGGAAGCTTATGGTAAGATGAGGGGCTCCGCTAATGAGAGTCAGGATCTCTGCCGGGATCGGAGAATGAAAATAAAGGTATTAAAAAGCAAATGCTTTGGATCGGATTGGTGGATGGGTTAGTGAGCTCAGCCAGTTGTGGTCAGTTTAGAATCTTTTGTAAATACTTTCACACTCCTGTAATTTGAATGGGAATTTAAATAAGAATTTTAACTGGATATGTGATTCTAACGTGAGATGGAATTAATTTTAGGGAAGTTCAATGACATGCCAAGGCCAAACTTATATGGTATAAATGCCATACATTGCATTTTTCACTATCAATGACCAGTTACTGCAGGGACAAAGTTATATATGTCTGGAACATTTCACTTCAACAAACAGAACAGAAACTAGGGGACCCAAATGCAGGCATGGGGTTTTATTAGAGGGAACCCGCAGACTGGCAGGGGGCCAATGGGCTGCATTGGTGGTCACGGTCAGGGAAGCACAGGAGCCCAAAATCAGGGGGGCCACAAACACACCAAGAGAAGGTGTCACGTGGGACATGGCAGCATACACAGTGAAATTAAATGAAGCAGAAATGCCGACAACAGAGACCAGAATAAGGTTTTAGAGCATGTAATGTTGTTGCATTAAAAACTTAGGGTATGTGAGCTATGTTTGGTGTGATTTTATGAGTCATTAATAATGATAAAATTATTACTCAACCTAAGAAAAGATAAACAGCTGAAAATGGAATGTCCCTAATTACAGTATTATTTGAAATGCTGTTATTGCTGCAGTTTAAAATGGCATGATTTTAGAATCGTAATCAGGTATTTCGGTAATACTTTATTTAAAGCACACATTATACTCCATTACGCATAGCTTCATAATGCATTATAATGCATTCATAAAATATTATAAACCCAGCTATAACTATTTATGAAAAGGCATAACACACTATAGTCATGTGTAGTATGCCTTATGAAGGAATGTATGAAGATCACATCTATAAGACACTATCAACACCTTCATAATGCAGCACAAAGCGTCCTGAATTCTTACACTGATCATTGTAATGCATTATGAATTTATAGTGCATTTTATATGAGAACAGTTCTTAGACTTTACAAATTAGTGTTTCATTGAAAGTGTTACCGGTAATTTATGTATATGACTAATTTATCTAAGTAGAATTTCTTTGAATTTCTTGGAATCAGATTCAGCTCCATGTAATGATTACCTGCCTCAACTATTTAGCTCAATTATTTTAATAATATTAAAAAGAGCTACAGGTAAATAGGTATTTTTGGTAAAGCAATGTTGTAATTTTATTTGTTTTTGTTTATTTTTTGCATTCTTTGGTGAAGGTATGCAGTTAAGAAACATTAATACAGTTGAAAACTATTACACAATGAATGATTTATTACATTAATTATCTTGCGTAATCAGCAGGTTTCCCTCCGTTGGACTTAAGCATGTGACCTTCTGGCTGCCCCCATAACAGCCAATTAACCAGGTCCCGGGGAAGCCTGCAGCGGAGCGTGTAACCATGCTGCTCTCCAGCCTCTTGTGCTCCTCCTCCTTTGACCTGCCTCTGACTCATCGCCAGTTAGGTAGCCAACGAATTGGACAGCCAATGGCAACTCAATTTTTGGACAGTCAATGGCAGCTCATTTTTTGGACAGCCACTGACAACTCATTTTTGAGCAGCCAATGGCAGCTCCTTTTGCGTTATTCTGTGCAGATGTTACGTTCCTCTTAAAGGCAATGCGTACTACAGCCTTTAAATCTAATTTTATCCGTCACTTATGTGCAAGGCCATCAAAACTCATTCCAATGTTTTCACATTTCACGGAACGCTTATTACACGAAAAATGAACAATAGTCCATTTTGTGCAATTAAATATATTTAGTTTTTTCCATAATACATCAGTTTGGATTCACATTTTAACTGGAAAGCACTACCAGAGAGCTCATGCAGTATATGTTGAATCCTGCTTTTTGATTTGTGCTTTTAAAGGAGACCTTCTGGGTCTGAATTACTCTGGGCAGGATGTGAAGTGAGACAAGTGACTTAGTGATGGGAGGGAGGAGCAGGGGATTTAGTTGGGGGGGGGGGTTGGGCTAAAACGAGAGGAACAAAACATGACGGAAGCATGAGTAACATGCGAAGAACAGGAACATGTGTAGCAGTGGGGTGAGGGGGGAGCACTCGGGGTCCGTATGGGATCACGGGGCTTAGTGGAACATATCTCTGTGTTTGCCAGTCAGTGACAACAGAAATGCATCACCCCCACCCCCCCACCCCTCCGCCCCGCCGAATGGCAGGCAGCAGACCCTAAAATCTGCACAGCCCTACAAAGGACCTGATCAGTCCCGGCCTCTTCTCTCCCAGCACGTGGCCATAACCTCTCCCTGCTTCCAGCTGCTCCAGCTGGGAAAAAAGGTCGCAGGCAGTCATGGCTAAAGTACGTTTATACACGGAAGTCCGCGTGTGAGCACAGCTTCCGAAGCACGCTGGCTCAGCGCGTCATTTCGACGCTGCGTATATCTGCAGTATGCGCATTCCGCACAGGCCCCCCCGACCCCTTACCAACACCATATCTGAGCCCCATGGGACGCCAAATGGCACGTTTGCACCCAACTGACGATACACAGGAAATTTCAGTGTGCCAGCTGCCCCCCTCCCCCCCATCACCAGCTTCCCGCTGATCTGGTTTCTTCAATATAAAACCCGGCACCCCCCCCCGCCACCTGAACAATGGCATTACACAGTATCGGACACCAGCTGCCGCGCCACGCGCCACCCGAGCCGCCGGCCTTGCCACCGTATTACAGCGCGGCAAGGGTGCCCGCGGGCGAGCTGCTCGTGCCGCCGTGGCCGGCTTGCCGGCATTGGATCAAGCCCATTCAGATTCGGTTTAATTAACAGAATGCCAACAGCAAATAATCCTTGTCAAGTTATAAACTGTTTAAAATGCCATAATTATGTTTACTTTTCAAGGAAGTGGTGAATAGTGTTGTTTCAGGGCTAGATTGGCCGTCTGGTATCCTGGGCTTATTTCCAGCGGGCTGGTAAATTTTATTGTGAGGGACCCCGAATTCCAGGGCCAAATTCCCAGCCTAGCCCTAGACATTTTTATCATGTTTTGGTGCTGAGAAATAAATATATGTTAAAATTCCAAACATGCATCCTCCAACTGCGTGTCCATTATAGCGCCACAATCACGAAAAGTCACAAACAAGCATAACAAACCAAAACGGCTTTGTTAATACTGTAACTAAGTTTAAAGTCAGATGGAATGGGCCCATGGCGACCGGGTTCTCAACCCCTGAGGAGCTGAGTCACCATCTCTTCCGGTTCCTAGCGGACGTAACTCGCCACGCAGCGGTAGCTTTAGGGGCGGGGGAGCGTGGCTTCCTCACGGCTCATTACCGAGGACATCCATCGGCTGTGCGCTCTCTCCCCACGGCTTCCCCCGGCGTCCACTGGCCCGAGCTGCTTTTCGCCCAAACGGCATAGCGAATCACGATCCTCGCTCGCTCCACGGCTGCGCCCCCACTTCCCAATGCCACTATATATATATATATATTTGTCTGCTATCAAGGGGAGTGCTGTGTAAACATGGGTGCTCCATAAAAGCCCCGAATTACATTCATAGCCATTAAAATGTGGGCCCACTCGTTATCGCAGACGTGTACTGTCAGACCGTGACAGATTGCTGACATCGGAGGTAAAAAATGCCTACGAGGGGGGAAAAAAACCCGGCAGATTATTAGTATTCTTATGGAGTCGCATAAAACGGCGATGATAAAACACAGAAAAGATTAAAATGAAAGTTAGTATAGTTTGGTCAGCTGTATTCATATTTAATTCATATTGCTGTTCGCTTTTGGACCTGGAGCAATCTGACTCTTCCTGCTCGTCTGTCATTGTTGAGAGGTCTAGGTTTTGTTATAAAATAGTTCCTTCATATACACTTTGAATTAATGTAACGCCAGGCTCAGGCAGTAGAATTAATTTGCCCGTTTAGATGACTGCCTGCCTGCCTGACTTCAGGGCTGCTGGGTCGCGACAGGCTGCTGCCGTGGGTGGTCACCATTAGCCCCCTACCTTGGACATTAAATTCCCTTTCAGTCCCTCCCTTCCAGCTGAAGAAAGTCGGATGTAGCTAAAATGTGCCCCCCCCCCCCCAGGCCTCCAGAATGATCTGCAGGAATCGAGTGTGCACCTGCTGACAAATCGCAGGTGCTCACCTCCCCAGTGATGTAAGGGCCGCGGTTGGCCATGTTATTAACCTGTTCAGACCTGGTAAAGCAGTTTTCTAACACACTGTTTGACCATACCTCCAGGACATACTATGCTCAGAATGCAAATAAATAGAGAGGAAGGATGGGAGAGGCGAAATTTACTACGAAATAGATAATATTTAATATCACACATGGGATGGAAGCTGATACCCACTGGTGCCCGTTCTGTCGCTACAGAGGTGGATTCCTAAGGCAGCCTGGCCAATCAGACTAGAGATGAAACCATCAGGGGTGGGAGGGTTAAGCATGATGTCCATGTGCGGTCAATAATTAATTAGCATACATAAAATCAGTGCTAAATTCATTGCTCATTACATATTTACTATTAAAGTATGTCAGGCACTTAGATACCACAAAATGATTATTGCCAGTTTTGTTTAATTATGTTTGAGAGGCTCATTGTTAAAAGTGACCATCACATGAGATAAATTGGTCAGTCCGTCTCTGGGGACAGATGTCAGTCTAAGTCATGGAAGCTTGAATGCTTGGACTCGAGAGTGGCTAGGAAGGCCCTGAGTGGTCAGTGGCTCACTGCTCTGAATCTACTCTGTTTTCAGTCTACCCATGGATCACTATGTTTTCCTGTAGTACAAGTAGCTCACACAGGGCAAAAAGATAAATCAGAACTTTCATTCCTGATCAAGCCCAGTAGTATCATAGCACACTTACATTTCATCACTGTAACTACGCGCTAAACTTAGCGATTTTGTAAGTGCAGAAGTCCTGGCAAAGCAGTTCTTCATGTAACATTCTCTGAATTTCCACGATTGACTGGAATCCCATTTAGGATGAGCCCCTGCCTCAATCCCTGTGCAGCGCGGGTTAGGCTCCAGGCCCCAGGGAGACCCTCAGCAGGATACGTGGCTAGAAGACGGAGGGATTTTTCCGGAAATTAGATGCGCCAAAACTCTTGAGGTAATTGTGTCTGATTTTGAGTTTCACTGCAGCTGGGGTTATGAAATATAATTGCATACGGAAAAAGAACAGAAAAAGATTAAAATAGACTTTGTATGTCTGTCATTGTAGGCATGTGGTAAATACCAAGTCTACACTGAACTGGACTAAACAGGAATTCCCAAATTAATTATCCCACAAACTCCACATGTTCCTGAGCAAATATACCAAAGCACGATGTAATGCTTGCCCACTCAGCCAAATTAATAGCTAGGAATTAATACTCAGCTCTAGAAGTTCACACTTCACATGCAGAATAATGCCGACTTCAGGACTACCGGCGAGGTGTAAAAATCACCTTGGCCTTTTCCGAAAGGCTAATCAGCGATCGTTATCCTCAGCACCTGCACAATAGGTGGTATATTCGGGCAGTCGCGCTGCCTAGGGAGCCGTGAGGCATTCAGCGCACCCCCTAGTTACATGGGGCTCAGTGAGACGCACATGCAGTATCAAGGCCTGGCAGAGAAGGCACATTGTTTTCCAAGATGGGGCTTTCTTTATCGGAGAGCCAGCTGAGGAGCATGTCAAAGTGACGCCATTGTTCTGAGGCAAACTGCAGCTGAATAGCCATATGAATAAAAGTCTGTGCGACAAAGGGAGAGCGGGACGGAGAGAGGAGAGGTACAGAGTGAGACAGGAGAAATAAAGAGAATGAAGGAATGGCAAGAAGGAACATCCTGAGCTGGATGGAGGATGTGCTGAAGGGCTCTGTTCCCTTGTGTCTCAGGCCTGCCTACAGGGTCTACGAACCTACATCTCTCCCCCCTGAAGTTTAATGTTGCTGATGGTGATGGAGGAGACTCCTAATGGTAAAATAAGGTGGACTGTATGCTTCAAGACTAATTAGGGGATTGACTGGACCTGAACAACTGCAGTAAATATAAAGTTAACGCATGAGATATATTAGTGTTTATGGCTGTAAACATTTGCTTAAAAGGCACTGGCCAAGGTCTTCTAGCTTTCTGGGGATGGAGTAGTTTAGCACATGGGTTTTTTCCTTACAGAAAAATGTTATGAGAGCGGAATGAAAAATGATTGGTTCAAAGAGATAACCAATTAGATTGCGGAGGAGGTGGGTCCAAGCAAACAGTGGAGTCGGGACCAACCAATCAGATGTCTTGGTCCCGCTTCCTCTAGCTGCTTGGACCCACCAGAGTCTTCAGGTCATGTTCCACAGGTTTCTCTGTCCTGATATGGAAGCAGCTACAGCTTCTACGCTCAGAAACCTGGCCAGTCATGTTGAAATTGAGGAAGTAATTAACCTGAATTGATGCCATTAATGCAAAAAAAATGTGTATTTGCTATTTCAATAATAACAAAAAGACATGTATAATAAAGGTTTGCCAGTGTATAATGCTAGTGGTGACAGAAGGGAAACACCCACTTGTAAGGTGCACATTTCTATTCTTTCCCGAGGATATCTGCTTCTATATTTGACGTACCTGACACGAGCTTGTCAGATCACCTGCCCACAGCAAATCAGTTCACACTGCGGAGAAGGACAGGGCGCCGGCTGCCGGCATCAGCATGACGAGCAGAGAGTCTGAGATTTCCGAAAACCTGCCATTGCTGGGTGAATATTGTCGCTAGCTTTCGAACCACAGTCCAAGAAGCTCCGAAGGTGGGCAGAGCTGTTGGGAATAACTGCAGGACGGTCTCGTAAACGGCGATCACAATCCGGTCGTCGCCGGTTCCTCCTGTGCCATGAGCGGGTGTGTTGGTGAGAGGGTACGATACTGAAGGGCTGATGGTGCTCTCAGCATCATCGCGAAACGGCCTGCGGGTGCCATGACAGACCCCCGGCGGGGCTCCTGGCCGACTCTCTGAGAGCGGAGCGCGTGTCGGGACGCCAGTGCCGGATGAATTTGCACACGGCTTGCCATCATTCTGCCAAGAAAGCTCTTGGTTCTGGCTTAAAATGGATTCTTACTTACAGTTATGGCAAGCAATTAAAATTTATGACAGCAGGCCTAAATTACCATGCATGAAACAATATAAGGCGCAACTATTTTGGGCAGCAGAGAAGGAAGCTTCTCAGATGAATGCGGATACAGATTTATGGCTTTATACATAGAGAGTGCTGTCCTGTAAAAAACTGCAATTAACCAGGCAGTAGTGAATATCAGTTATCAGGTGCAAAGGTGGTCCCCCTAGGCATTCTGGGAGATTTGACATTGGGCACCGTAATGGGTCAGGGGCATTACTGTAGCCTAATAACTCCAGGGTTTTGGGAGAGGGGGGAGTTATATTCCAACCCACTCTGTTTGGATGGAGTTAAGGAAAATCTGTGGTTTATAAATTGCTTAGTATAGTGAGTCTGTGTGTGAGTGTGTGTGCACATCTGTAGACCGGCATCCTGTCCAGGGATGTCCCTGGCCTTCTGTGCTTACTGCTCTCCTCTACTGGATAAGTGGGTTACAGTATCCTCATCACCTGCCACCCAGCACCAGAAACTCATCATGACAGCTTGAGTTTCAATGTCACCTGCAGCTAATGATTCACAGCGAAGCTGATGTTCCTCAGTGTCACAGGCTTCAGCCGAGATGTTCTTCTGCTGTGGAAACCGGGGGGAGATTTCTTTTGTTTCTTATTTTTATTTTTTTCTTTTCCAGGCATTTATTATTGTCTCACTGCTAATGGTTATGTAATGTTAGACCGAACTGGAATGTCACGGCTAATTGTGCCTCTAAGACTGTAAAAATACCATAATCTACCAAAAAGCTGGTCAGCCAGTGATTTTAGCATCCGTTGTGGGCACAGTAGTTGGACAGAGTAGGTGCATGTTTGAAGGGTGGCTATAGAGGTAATCCTCACTCAACACCAGTGCAATTCTTACAGTATGCTGAGTCACTGCCTACCCCAAACTGGAACACACTGTCGGCAGACTCCTCTTGCATCTTACATGGGCTTTTTGGCTTTTCATGAGACAGAAACATTATGATTGGTCAGTTCTGAGCATGTGACACATTTTAACCCCACCCTGTGGACAGTGAATGGAGCTTGTGCCTTCTGACGGACCCTACCAGAACAAGGTCTTCGCGTAAGTGGTAGCGAATCCGTGCATGTCCCTTCTGGGCTGCACGGCGACTTTGACTTAAGCCTCAGGCAGCCGGCTCTGACAGCTTAGCTTAGCAGCTCTTGGAATGCACAGGCCGGGGGAGTTTAAAATTCAAGTCATTCCCAGATTGCCTAAAGCAGACGTGGCTTTGAAGTTTACCATCGATACTATCATCCACTCCATCGAAATGCCCTCCAGAACACCGAACGCCATTCAAATCAACAGTCGGTTTTAGGCAACATTTAATATCCACATGAGACGAGTGCCAGGAAATTCAATAATTATCCTTCACTCTGAGATACCCAGTGCCAGCGCGTGATGCTGTCACCTTGACCTTATTTCTTGTGTTCAGTACAGCACATAATGGAGGGGGGGGGGGGGGGGGGGGATCAATGCCATTTAAATAGAGCTTCTTACGCTCAAATGAATGTGTGATTGTATCACACACCCTTTGTAAAGGCAAAACTCAGGAGATGTATCTGATAACTAATTATGGGTCAGTGAATGGGTTTCTACATATAAATATGTAAAAATAAGGTTGTGTGTATATATATTGATATGTGTATAAATGGTATTACATTTCAAAATATAATGCAGATGTGTTTACTTAATTAAATTCTTAATTAAATTCTATTTCACAGTTGTAAATTGTCTTTGAGGGGGCTCGGATTGAGTCTACGATTGAATCAGGTGGCCGGTGAATGTCTTCACAGGGAGTCAAGTCAGAATCGGTTGCATTACAGAATGCCGTCAGAGTATAAACCGTGAGACAGAATATGTCTGACACAGCATTTTTTGCCCTCTACACATGGTAAAAATGACCAACTTCATGGAGGTCAGCCACTGATGCTCCTTAGATTAGCGTGTTTGCGTACTGCTATGTAAGGCCTCGTTAGAGCATTTACAAGCAATGGCGTACATTTGCAGCATGCGAAACGTTATATCACTGAGCCTTTTGGCCCTCTGTATATTACTGATGATGTGCTCCTGACTGAACTCGTACAATACGATATGTCGTGGTTATATCTCTACCACCACTTTTGACGTGATTAATTTCAGGTCCGAATGGGCCACTGTGTACTAAGCTGTACTATGAACAACAGCACATCTTTTTCCCTACAACACAAAAAAATGTTTGAATCTGCTAGGAAGTTGGTTTAATATCGGACTGTTGCGACCCATTCACATGGAAACGGTGTCAGTGTGCGCATCATTAATATTACGTGCAAATTCGGGAAAAAGAAACTTATAAGATGTAATTTATTAAAGACATTTTGGCACTATCATATATTTAATGTGCACTTTGATGAAGCTTCCTTGTTTATGTCAAAGTTGCTCCAGGCTTTATTAATTTTGATGAAACATGCTGGTAAAAATTACATAAACGTAATATTTAAGTGTGTAGATAAGAATGCGCATTCAATGGCCTAGATAATGGGTATGTTAATAGAAATATAATAACAGTGTAATCGTTTATATAGTTTTATATTGAGATGTGCGGAGGTTTGAACTCCCGCTCAGAAATTCAGTCCCCCTCCGGCCCTGACTACTTTGCTCCTTTTACGTCACTCGCTCCAAGTCAGACATAATTCAGCATCAGGCAAAACAATGAACCTCTTCATTGAAATTTTCACACATTTTGAGCTTCATTGGTTATGATTAAAAGGTGAAATATTATCATATGGCAACCAATATAACACATTACAGACTGAACCCTCTGCTTTTGAATAGAAGAGTATTAGCCTTATTACTGAAAGACCTTTTTAACAAGTACATTTGTACCATGTTGACGTAAAAATGCATGTCTACACATTTTTTTTTTATCTGTATTTTTATGGCACCTAAACACGGGCATTTTTACCACGTCTAGAGCATTAAAAATACAGTGTGGAGAAAAAGTGCCGTATCCAGATTCTGTCTCACGGTTTATACCTGGATAGCATTCCATAGGGGTAAAACAGGGCTCCTTTTCTGTGTTGGCTCTGCTAATTTACTGACCTCCATCACAGCCTCCATAGCTTCCCGGGACTTTATGAACTACTTCCTACATCTGCTAGGCTGAATAATGGATCGCAAAGGACTATTAGCCAATCACAAGCTCGGACTGGCCCCCCTCACAGTGATTGACAGGGCATACAGTTATTACAAAATTTGAATTAAGTAAAACATTTGCATTATGTTATGAAATGCAATACCTTTTACTGATTTATTTAGAAATAAAAGGACACATTGAATTAATTATTGAAATATTTATTTGTATATTTCTATATTCATTAATTGAAATACTTGTTTGTTTGTTAGTTTCTTTAATTTCGAGTATTGCCTTCCACATTAGGATGTGTTGTCATGCTATCAGCGAGGGGCTTATGACGTTAACCATAATCAATAGCGGGATGCAGTATGTGGTGACATCAGCCTAGTGCGTGCAATTTCACAGCACTGTTTAAGAAAAGTCATTTACATTTCCAGCACTTCTCAGTTGTTAAGGTACGCAGTCAACCTTGTGTGTTTAATTAAATGCAAGTAAAAATGATTGGATATGCAGGTTTAAATTCAGTTGTTTCTGTGGGTGGATAAAGTCAGGTTTAAAATGGATTTTGAGGTTCTCTTTTTTGGTGAGGAAAAAAATGCTGTGGCCTTCAGTTTTACTGAAAATATACTGTAATGAGGAGCCCATATGTTACTCTACACTGAGTGGAAGATGGCTCCGCCCACCCTGATCTACCTGAGCATGTTTCAGAATGCAGGACAGACTCTCTGAGATGCAGGACTACAATGTGGGCCTGCCAAAAGTGCCCATGACTCCCACGGGCGTGGCATTTAGAGTGGCAAAGGGTGTGCGGGAGTCAAGGGTGTGAGTGTGTGTGTGACTGTGAGTGTGAGTGTGTGTGAGTGTTACTGTGGGTGTGTCCTGGCCAAGCTATTTCTGGGTGATAAAACACTATCGCATCACAGTCATTGCAGAAATTCAGAGCATCAGAAGCTCTCCAGTAGCTTTTAATCCTGACTTACGAGTGAAGCCCTTCTTGGGAAGGCGGCAAGATGCTGCTACGTCATGTCGTGCAAAGCTGGTTTCACGAGGTGTACGGGAGGCGAGAGAAAGCTAAACGCCGAACGGATGCGAGGTTCACCCGGCGTCCGGGGAAGTCTGGGCAGAGGTACCTGCAAATTAGCATGGTACTGGCAGGTGAGGGTGATGTCATTGTTAACCACAGGTGAAAAATGACCTGCTCGCACCCTGGACTTCCGGGGGCTGGCACATTTCTCTAT